>OX439475.1:70212091-70812091 GCA_949320105.2 Crepidodera aurea | reverse complement strand
TCGCGTCGCGCCAGCCGATGCGGGGCTGGCCTATTTCAGTTTAATAATAATTTTTCTAACCTATAATAATATCATTTACTCCCACTTTAAATTTATTTGTTTTTTGATTTAGTTGTCATTTTCTTCTTCTGGTTTTTATTGATACATATCGGTCTTGTACCCAATCTCATTTTAATATTCATAACTAGTGTACCTTCTTGGATTAGTTTCTTCTTTTCTTTCCAATGTTAATCATTAATTTTTATAGAGTTTTGAAGTGCAAGTCGATGTTTGCTTTAATTGCGTTTTTGATTTTTACGAACCCTCTGTTGTGGATGGAGGGTTCTTTCTCCATTTCTCTAACGGTAGAGAATTTGGATTGTTTGATTTTTGCCATTTTCATAATTTTGCTAAGCTCACCTTTCTTAAACTGGGGTTGTAAGGAGCCGGCAAATCTAGAGGCGTTGGGCAAGTGCTCATTTCCACATTTTTCACCTTCGCAATTTGAACGCAAGTTATGTACTCCCATGTTAGAAAGTCTTAGATTGTTGGATTTACCTAAAATGTTCTTCAAAAATTAAAAATTTTAACTTTGTTTATTTAATTAACCTTAAAAATTTTACCTCATGGTAAGTTACAAAGTTCATCATAAAAAACTTTGCTATTTCTTGTGTATTTTTGTAGGCCTGATGATGGCTAATAGCCGAAACTATGGTCTGTTTTTATGTATGAGAGAGTAATAAAACAGCATTTCTAATGCAAAACTTAGTACGGTCATTTTAAATATTTTTACGGAATAATCTAAATATTTCCTAAAATTGTCATAAATGTACCTGAGCTAATACAAGTTTTGGGTCTTTTATTGGTCTTCAATAACCATAAGCTATACAGAACAATACAAAAAGGTTTGGACAGGCCAAAAGCCCTGTGTATTAAAGATAACATAGCCGTATCTTAAGATTATTTTCAATAAGTACCTATTTGCCAATTTTGTTTTATTTTAATTCCAAGAATTTCTTACAGTAATCGAATTATAAGTAGATAAATCCCTTACCAACAAATTTCACCGAAAATGCGATTGTAGGTTTTCCATTTAGTAAGGAGGTCCAGTTGTGTATTCTTGACAGCTTACTAAATGTCGTTTAGTTGCAACATGCAAGGTGCAGTGTGCAGTCTATTGTGAATTCTAGTGTAATCATGGAAAATTTGGAAGTACCGCGTAAACGACAAAAAATCGGTCCTTTAACAGTTAATGAAAAAACATTAATATTTAATTGTTTTAAATCATTTACAGACAAACATTTATGTAAAAGTGTTGATGACACAGTGGAATTAGTTAGTAGTACGCTTGGTGTTGGGAAATCTACGATTTACAGAGTTGTTAAAGAAGAGAAATGTGGCGAGTTTCAAACAGCACGTAAAGCTCCAGGAAAACCAAAATTTCAAATAGAAAATCATTTGAAAGAAAGACTTCGAAGGAAAGTGCATGCGTTCTTCTTTAGAAAAGAATTTCCGACAGTAGACAAAGTTCTTGCCACGGTTCGAGATGATAAGGATTACCCTGAAATGAGTCGAAGCACACTATGGAAACTTTTAAAAGAAATAGGTTTTCTATGGAAAAAGCATTCCAGAAAGTCTATTTTAATAGAAAGAAGCGATATTGTAGTATGGAGAAGAAATTACCTAAGGACTATAAAAGAAATGAGAAACCAAAGAAGAAATATATTTTATTTAGATGAAACATGGATCAACGAGGGACATACACCAAATAAATTTTGGCAAGAAGAAACTGTTACAAGTCGAAGACAGGCTTTTTTAATTAATTTATCTACTGGTTTAAATCCACCATCAGGAAAGGGGCGCAGACTGATAATAGTACACATCGGTAGTTCAAACGGTTTTGTTAAAGGTGGTTTATTGACTTTTGAATCTACTCGTACCGGTGACTACCCTGAGGACATGAATGCTGATGTCTTTAAAGAGTGGTTCGAACAAATGATTGATCTTCTTCCTCAGAACTGTATAATAGTAATGGATAAGGCAAGTTATCACTCGAGACTTACTGAAAAAATGCCCACAACCAAGTGGTTAGAAAAAGATTTACAGAATTGGCTAAATTCAAAGAATATTAAGTTCCATCCCGGTTCTGTGAGAAGAGAACTGTATCATTTGTGTTCCCTTCATAAAGAGAAATTAAAAAAATATGAAATTGATGAAATTGCAAAAAATCGTGGGATGACGGTGGTTAGATCACCACCATATCATTGCGAAGTAAACCCGATTGAACTGATATGGGCACAGATAAAGGGAGAAGTTTCAAGAAAAAATAATTCTTTTAAAATGAGTGATGTTAAACAGTTGTTTTTGGAGGCTGTAAATAATGTGAAGCCTGAAAACTGGGAAAAGGCAGTAAATCATACGATTAAAGAAGAAGAGAAAATGTGGAAGTTGGACAATATTACTGATGAAATGATTGAGCCACTCATTGTAAATATTGGTTGCGACAGTTCATCTTCTGATTTGGATTTGTAGGTAAGAAGTAGTTTTTATATTAAAATTATTATTTATTATACATAACCCGTTTGACACAATGTTCTTAACATACCTTGTGGAAAAATAAAATATTTTAGAAAAAATTGCACTTTTTTACCTTCAGCTGTTTAGAAGTTATAAGCAGGTTAATTAGGTGAAAATATAAGTGTACACCCGATATATTTATTATATTTATACAAAGGTTATTTCATACGAAAATACTCGAGGTATAACTTCACAAAATATTTTAACTGTCTACTAAAAGAAGTGGTACGCCTATGGATTACGAACGCTTTATTATTTTAATACTCTCTCAGACATAAAAATAGACTATAGTTGCCAAATTTTTGTTAAAAATTTTTCCAAATACAATCTGATTATATGTGGTACCGACATTGATTAGTTTTATTTATTTATTACACTTTGGCCACTTTTGAGATATGGATAACCTGTTTGCTTTATTTTTTTTTTAATTGCAATCGTACATAAGATCATGTATTTGACGCTGACATAAACCCCTCTCGCAAGCTCGCTCGGCCAAAAAACTATTCGTTCAATAAAGCCCTTGTTTATATACTTGTAGTATAAATAGCTATTGTTTACCTTTTGTGCATATCAAAATTAAACAATTACTATATCTTTTATTGTTTTTTTTTTAATTTCTTTATTATTAATTAAATGTTTTTCAAAATCAAAATTAAAAATCTTCTTTCTTCAGTGTTGAGTAAGAAAGGACGCTCGTATTAACTAAATGTACATGCTTAAGTAAATAAATATAATATTTTTTCGTCGACCTCTACAAAAAATGACATTTCTATTCGAATATGTCAAAAAACGTCAAATTCGACACAGTACACAATAACAAGAAGAAGCACTTTTCGGCCTAGGTCTTTTTTCGTTTTTTTTTTCGGACGGTAATCTGTGAACTGTCCGTAAAGTAAAATATAGGTATTTGGCTTACCTTTTTATTTGGTATATTTTATTATTGGAATAACATATTTACTTGCTGTGATATGTGTTTTTGTTAAAAACCAAGTGATATTTGTAGGTTATGTTACAATGTCAATAGTTATAATTTTTGTTCGAAATTTGACACTTCGTACACTTGTAATTTATTATGAAAAAGTTCTAATAACACTGGTTTAGTTTATCATAACTCAAAACTTTGTGTTTATAAATTCTACATGCTATTTTGCTTTGATAGGTATCGTGTATATTTTATTTATTTTAGTATTTCTTACACTATACAAATGCAATGAAACGCGTTTTTTAAAAATTCTACTACACTTTCTAACACAAGCTCCATTGACATTGACAAACTACAAAACTATAAGTAGAACTAGGTAGAATTTTTCATTTGATTAATATTTTTATATTCGAATAAAAAATATTGTATGATAACGCGGACGAGAAGTTTCTTCTTCGGACTCTTATGGTTTGACGGCTTCGACTAACGTTTCAGCCGGCAAACTCCATAATCGTCCGAAAAAGTAACACTTCTCGTCCTTACATCATAATTTTTACATACTAATTTCCGAATGAAAAGTCAAC
The DNA here is from genome assembly GCA_949320105.2 of Crepidodera aurea. Taxonomy (NCBI): domain Eukaryota; kingdom Metazoa; phylum Arthropoda; class Insecta; order Coleoptera; family Chrysomelidae; genus Crepidodera; species Crepidodera aurea. Next base: position 70,808,029 of record OX439475.1, on the reverse strand, counting down.
CATTTTTGAAGGCAAGTACTTTTCGTCCTCAAATGACTCGCACCGTGCCGTATCCTAGTGACCACAGTGGACGAAAAGTGTTTGCGGACGAAAAATGCTTGCCTTCAAAAATGGTCGATTTTTCTTTCGGAAATTAGTACGTTTTTGTAGAGGTCGACGAAAAAAAGTAATATGCGCCTCGGCGAAAAACTGCCTATTGTCTCGCCTGCTTGCTAGCCTCGCCTATCAATTTGCAGGCTTGACTATTGTTTAAAATTATTTCAGTTTAGATATTTTAGTTTAGATTTTGCTGCTTAATTTAGAAAAGTGGCACCACCGCAATGCGGAAGTTGTCAGTTGTCAATGACGTTATGTTATGTTAAGAACAGATAGAGTAGGTTATGTATTTAGATGTCCGTTGTATGATAACAATTATTCATTAAACAAGTCTATGTGTACAGTCCATTTTATTAAAACCATCATTATTACACGTAAACAACTATAATAGACAGTTTTTCGTCCTTGGCACATAAATAACTATTGAAACAATTCGGTTAATCTTAACTTTACAAATCCGAGAAAACTTGGTAGACACATTGAGTAAATTTTTCTGTATTGTACTAAACATATTTTCCTCAGCAAAGTAATCGTCTCCAATTTTTCCAAAGCCACCTAAGCTGTTATTTGTTTCATCTAGGTATTTGCAAATGGCAATTACAGCATTTACAAATTAATTAAAAAAACACTTTAGTGAACTTGTAACTTAATAATAATAGTATAATATAATGTTTTATTAGCAGATTAAAGATATGTACATAGTTGTTACAATTCCCTTAGCTTATAATTATGATGTGATAACATATTACAATCCAGTGCAAATAAACAAGGGTTCCTGCAAAGGCAGTGCCGGAGCGCAGGTGCTTTGATTATGAATACGGCTACAATATGTTAGGATAATAGTTGCGTATTGTTAAATATGGGAGTGGTTTTACTTAGTAGACACCAAAATTCGTAAGTAAAACAACTAGAGATACTACTACAGTTAATAATTTAAAATTAATAGTGAAAAATAAAATGTAAGTTTAGTAAAATGTAATAACTAAATATTATCCTATATAACGTAAAATATAAAATGTATAATTTAAAATATAAGATGAAGAATGTAAAATGTAATATGTAAACAAAATTGTGAAAAAGAACAGCATGCAATATTAAATATTATTTAATTTAAATTAAGACTAAAAGATGAATATCAGTCTTTGGTGTATTGAGGAAGAATTTTTTTGTTGATTTTTTAAAAGAATATAATTTTTTTTTATTTTTTATTTCATTAGGGAGTTTATTGAAGAGTACTGAAGATACATAGCAAAAACTTCTTTGCCCTATTGTTTTTGTCTGGATAGATATTTTAACTTTTTCCAATTTGGATCTTGTATCATATTTATGGTCAATGAAAGGTAAAGAACTTAGGTTATAACTGTAAAATAAATTTGTTATAAACAATTTTCACTAAATTTATTATTCATTTCGGAAGCTCATAGTGGTTTGTATTTTAATTTCTCTCTCTTTCCACGCGACGGTTGTCATGAACAAAACAGATTATGATAACAAAATTAACGAAAATATTGAAAACGGTAGCTATTCAAAATTAAATAAAGATTCAACTACTAGTATTGAAAACAAAATTTACAAAACTTTATATAAAAATAAAAAATTCCTAAGTGATACTTCTCATTATAGTAAACCTCCACATTTTTATGGTTTACCCAAAATTCATAAACAACAAATACCATTAAGACCAATAATAAGTTCTATAAATTCACCTTGTCAAAATTTAGCAAGATTTCTACTTAAAATAATAGATCCGTTATCAGGAAATACTAATTCCTTTATCAAAAATTCAAAACATTTTTTAGAAAAATTATCAAAAATCAAAATTACAAATTCAGATATAATGGTTAGTTTTGATGTAGTCAGTTTATTTCCAAATGTTCCTGTCGATAAAACTCTTAATCTTGTGAGAAAAAAGTTGACAAGTGATAATACATTAATAAATAGAACTAAATTAAGCGTCTCAGCAATTCTAGAATTATTGGAACTATGTATTAAAACTACATATTTTCAATTAAATAGTGATTTTTATCAGCAAAATTTTGGCATGGCAATGGGTTCTCCTTTATCACCAAAATTGTGTGATATTTTCATGGAGAATTTTGAAATGGAAATTGTAAACAAACAAAATTTAAGACCTTCTGTCTGGTTTAGATATGTAGATGATATCTTTGCAATTTGGCAACACGATAGGGAAAATATTGATACATTTTTATATACTATTAATAATTCGGAACCTACTATTAAATTTACAATTGAAATTGAAAATAATAAAAAATTACCATTTCTTGATGTACTAATACACAATAACAACAATTGTTTTGATACATCAGTTTTTAGAAAAGAAACACATACAAATAGATATCTAAATTTTAATTCAAACCACTCAATTTGTGTTAAACGAGGTATTGTCAAATCTCTTTCCGATAGAGCAAAAACAATTTGTTCAAATGACAATATCTTAAATAATGAATTATCACTTGTTAAATCTATCTTGATTAAGAACAACTACCCAAGTAAATTTATAAATCGTGAACTTTACCGAGACATCAAAACTAAAGATCAAAATTTAAACCCCCCAATAATTCTTTCAAATATAGTAAAAATCCCTTATATTCCAAAATTATCCGAAAAAATTAGAAGGATTGGCAATAAATTTAATTTAAAAACAGTTTTTCAAACTAATAATACATTAAAATCTTTAATAGTAAATACAAAACCTTTTAATGAAATTCAAAACACAAAAAATTGTATTTACAAAATTCCATGTGAATGTAATAAATTTTATATAGGAGAAACATCTAGACCTTTTCATATTAGACTTAATGAACACCAATCGTACATTAAAAATAAACAATTCGAAAAATCCAAAATATGTGAACACGCATGGGATTCTGGTCATAAAATACAATGGAATTTTTCAACTAGATTATTAAAAGAACCGAATAATTATAACCGCAAAGTTAAAGAAGCAGCATTGATATGCTTAAATAATAACGAATGTGTTTCTAATTGTTCGGTTGATATTTCAAAAATTTGGATACCTATTTTACAAAAAGAGTTAATTGCAAAAAGGATACCCTCTATATCGGGATAGTATCATAAGTTTTTATCTGGTTTTTTCTTATGATAATATTAATAAGAAAACTTCATTTATGACGAAGTATAAATTCTCTTATAATATGCAAATGCGCTATCCTTTCAAAAATTCGTTCCCAGAAACGTCACAAAAATATGATTGAAACAGATTTTGACATCTTCAATCTCAAAATCTTATTCTATGTATACTATGTTGATGTCATATTTTTGCAAGATTATCAAGTGTTCTGTTTCTAGTAAATTTATTTATTTTATGTCATTTTGATAACGGCTTTCGATCTGGAAAGCCGAAACGTCAATAAAAAAACTTTTTTAACAACTAAGTGGTTTTAATCCAGTGGAAAGAGAGAGAAATTAAATTTATTAAACTAAAATCAGTGAAACATTGTTATTTTCACGATTTTATTTAGATACTTTAAAATTTTGACGTGTTATAATTTTTGACATACCAACAAACACTCATGGCCAACTAGTCTTTGCTTCTTCATGTCCTTAAATAATCTTATTGTCAAATTAAAATTAATTTCTTTTAAATTTTTTAGGTGTGAAATTTTCTTCGACTCAGGACAATTTTTAACAAATTCCGGTAATAATCCAAGCACTTAGGAGATTACAAGTGATACCAATAACATCAACGCATCACCTAATAAGTTCAATATTTATTATAATCGAGTTGTTACTGTACATGGTGTTTCATTGTTAGATCAATGGAGTTTTTTAACCATTGTGCACGGTTTTATCCACGATTCCCACTATAACTTTCACTCAATATATTTTTTTTACCCCGAAGAAACCTGTAAAACAATAAACCACGATTTATTTGCATTTCGTTTGGATGATAATTCAAAAAAACGAAAATAATTCCCCGGTGTTGTCATCATTTCGCTATCGCGTTTGATGCAATAAGAATCTTGGTACGGCCACCGATTAGGCTTTCTCCTCATCCATCGTCTGGTACCATCAACGTACATACATCGTGTGGTATCAACGACTAGGTACGATTAGTATGATTTTCTGAATATATCGCTAAAGAAAAATAGGCCTGGTTAGCGTAATATATTGAGAGTATTTAATTTTGAAAAAGAAACTGAAATATTTATAAAAAATAATACAAGACTCAATGGGGATTTAAAATATTCTTTCTGCATTTACTTTAAAAAAGCAACGCTTACGTAAATAATGTAAACACAAGTTATGAAACTTTACATAAAGGATTATCAAACTAGGTATAGAGAAATTTCAAAGTTATTTGCGACACTAAATTTTCCCTTTAATACAAGTTTAACGAATTTAATATCAGGTAAGTTTAATATTATCTTTGATAGTATTGACTAAATCTTGCGCGCAAAAAAAAATTGTATTTTAATTAGCCCAGTTGTCAGAGATTTTGACCTCGGACAAAATGTGATGTCGCTGAAACTTGGCACTTAGGTACTGGAAAGGGTGCAGAAAACGATAAAAAAATCTTTGCTGCTCTAAAGTTTATGCTAACTTCACAATTTGTAAAACAAAATCGAAAATTTGGTTTTTCCATTATATCTCGAAAAATATATATAAATGTCGAAAAACTAATAGCACCACGTGAAAGAGCGGAAAATTTTACTTAAAATACAGACACACACACAGACAGACGGACAGACTTCCATCTGGAAATCGTTTTAATCGTCTCAGGGGACCTCAAAATGGATATATCCGTCTGTCATCAACTCCTGATGATGCCAACATAGTTGGCGAAACGCGCGTAGAGTGTGTGAAAATTGAGAAAATTGTGTTTTGGTTGAGTGGTCGACGATAGTTTTCAACTTAGTTGATAAACCAAAGGTTCCAATTTCCCAATTTAATTAAACATACACTTTATAATGTGTACTAATTCAAAAATTGATACAGCTTGATATTCTTGAATAATTTTTAATATAAGAAATATTTAAGAAAATGCATGTTCTTTGCTTATTTTAATTCATATATTCATATATAAGTTGTTTTAAACAAAAGTTCTTATTATTATAAAAAATTATTAAAAATAAGAAAGCAAATTCCAAAACTGAATTCGCGCCAAGACTAAAATTTTCACTCCATTTTATAGAATTAAAGATATATATTATTAGAGGCATAACAAAAAAAATCGTTGTACATTTATCATCATTGTACTTTTTTTACTTTTGATTTAAAGATAATAAAAATGATGAACATTGTCTCTGTTTAATAAAACTTATGTTTTAAAATGATCAATTTTTTTACTGTATTCATTTTTATTTTCAAAATGGTGTTTCTCTATTTATATAAATCAGAAATTATTATTTTTTTTTAAATAAAGTTAAAGATATACTTTATAATGTGTAATAATTCAAAAATTGATGCAGCTTGATATTTTTGAATAATTTTTAATATAAGAAATATTTACTTTAATTCATGCAACTTAATTTTAAGCTTAAAAAAATTATTAAAGATACAAGATGAAAGATTAAATCCTAAGCTTTAAGAATATATTATTCATTTCTTGATTACGCATTCAGGTTATAAGCAAACATTAAAAATAAAGAGAATACCATGAAGAAAGACGAGCGCAGCGCCGCCGCGCGGCCTTTCACTGCATTCGTGTTTGTGCGAGCTGTTATATTGACATTTTGAAATGACTATTTCACGCACTTGTAAAATAAACCAATCAGGAGCTCCAGCCAAGTTTGGCTTATTGATAATACTGAACTTGACTCTTGACTCTGATTGGCCTATCAAGTTCGGTGTTTTCAGATTTACGAATGTGACAGTTAAACGTCAAATATAAATAACAACGCTAAAAATGAGCAACGCCTGTCGAGACACTAGCTGTTATATTAAAGGACTGGGGCTTCAACATGATAAAATTGAATGGTTCTGATTACAAGGAATGTGTCGTAAAGACAACTATTGCAAGTACAAGCGGATATTCAAATAATCAAGCTCAAAGCATTGTATATAATAACTGGACCATTTATAATTATAATTGAGAAATATTTAAGTACGTTATGTTAATACTGATTTAATTCAATTTGTATTTTGTTCGATGTCAATGGTTCCTGTTTATTAAACTTTATTAATGTTTCTAATCAACTTCTTGCCTTTTCTGCTAATTTCCTATAATTCTACCGAATTTCAGATTTTTTACCTTTTACTTTGTTTGTGAAAATTCCACTCGTGATTGAATTTATCTCATAAGTCTGTCTCTTATTTCATAACTCAGTTTCGTCATGAAATGAATCGACAGACTTATCGCGAAAATTCGGAAGCTCATAGTGGTTTGTATTTTAATTTCTCTCTCTCTTTCCACTGGATTAAAACCACTTAGTTGTTAAAAAGTTTTTTTATTGACGTTTCGGCTTTCTATATCGAAAGCCGTTATCAAAATAACATAAAATAAATAAATTTACTAGAAACAGAACACTTGATTATCTTGCAAAAATATTCAATCTCAAAATCTTATTCTATGTATACTATGTTGATATCATATTTTTGCAAGATTATCAAGTGTTCTGTTTCTAGTAAATTTATTTATTTTATGTCAATTTGATAACGGCTTTCGATATAGAAAGCCGAAACGTCAATAAAAAAACTTTTTTAACAACTAAGTAGTTTTAATCCAGTGGAAAGAGAGAGAGACATTAGTTTTTTATTGAAATCGTCCCACTAGTGGGCGCAGGAGCCATATGTACATCGCTAAAAGAATAAAGACTTAAAGTCTTTATTTTATATTTAGTTGCCTCTCTGGCTTGTAAATTCTTCCTGTAATTTTCATTCCTTAATTTTGAACATAACCTAAAAATTTTTTTTAACTAAAAAATTGCAACCCGTAGCGTCCAAACGCTTGGTCCGATTGAGATGAAATTTGGTATGTGGGTATCGGATCATCGCTGAATGAATCCGTTTGTTTTTGGTTGAAATCGCCCCACCAGGAGGCGTATTAGCCCCTATGTACACTGCGCGTCATATAAAACTGGTACACTTTTTTTTCCCAATGTTAACCTAACTTAATTAATCAATCAAAATAACCGTCACATTTGTCAAATTTGTCAAAGCACATATCCACAATCCCAGCCCATTTAAGTAAGTTTGATCAAATCCGAATAATTTCCAAAATAGCTTGACAGAAGATGAAAATTTAATAGTAATGGAGCTATGACAAGTTATTAATTATTGAATTGAAATTTTTAATTTCTCTATCTCGTATTATTGCTGTAAAAAATTTAATTTTATTGTTACAACTACTAAAATTTTTGTTGACCTGGCATCACTGCCCTAGAAATTATAACATAAAAACTACTTTAGTATTGACACATTTTAAAAGATGCATTTACACACCTAGAAAAACACTATTTTCGATTATAAAAGTTGTACCAGTTTTTATTTGGTATTTAGGTGCCTCATTGGCTTGTAAATACATCCACAAATTTTCATTCCTTAATTTTAAAACTAAGCAATGGAAAAAAATTTTAAAAAATTGTTTTACTTTTTTATGATATGTGAAATGTTTTTCCTTTTATATTTCAAATGTCATTTTTACTTTAAAATAATTCGAAACGGATTTTTTTTTGGGACTTAAAAATTTTAACGCCAAATTAATTATTTAATTTTTATTTTATAACTGCCGGGAAAGTCTTGTGGCGACACAACAGATTTTTTTTTAATACGAACAATATATTTTTTCATACCACCTTAAAGTCGAGGTTTCAACGAAGAAAACGAGCACTGATAATGTTAAAAAACTGAAAATTTGTATGTGAACTTTTTCGATTGAAAATTAGTTTTTTTTTTAATTTAAATTCGTATAAAATCGAAAAATAAATATTTTGCTTTCAAAAAATTACAGATTATTTAAAATACAGTGAGGAACGTGTTCACCAAGTTTCATAAAAAATAATGTTTTTGCAACAGATAAAAATTAAAAACCAAAAAAACGGTCTTTATCGTTTTTCTGAATAATTTTGAGGTTATGTTGAAAAATAATTGATACAATAGTTTTACATTTTTTAATTATCTACAACTTTTACGTTAAACTTTTTTTGATAGTATGCATATTTCAGCCACAAATCGTAAAAAACCTTAGATCATATATGCTACGCTAGATACGGTATTCAGGTTATTTGTTGTGGTGTACAGGAGGGAGTTAGAGTACCATCCCTCTGATTGGTCGATTTCAAATTTCGACGATACCCGCTCATATCGTAAAGTTTTGACAGATGTCAGATATTGTGTTTTTTGGGAATTATTGTGCCAATATTGTGTATTTTTATAGTTTTTTGAAAGTTTTTGCTAGGTACAATTAGTTTAGAGAACAGTTGTCGCACAAAATGCCAAAGCCTTGTTAAGTGTACAACATCAAATTTGAGAAAGGTGCTGTCATCGGTATGTATTCCATATGCGTGTTGTTGAATAGGACAGGAAGTGAAAATAAGAACTAAACGTAAATTATGTATACCTACTTTAATTTGAATTGTTTAAATATCTATCTATTGTATGTCAATTTATGTTTTATTAAAATAAACCATGTTCATTAGTAAATTTTTCTTTTATTACTCAACCTAATCTATATGAAGGTTCATTTTTGACGTAGGTATCTTTTGTATTAATATACCTACCAACTTTTCATTTTGTTTTTTCTATATTAACGAGTTTATAATCAATGGGATTTTTAATTTGCTATAAAAAAATATTTACAGAAGCGCAAGATGATGGTATTCAACCTCTCAGATTATTCCCATTCCAAACAATTTTCGTATGCATGCTATTTTATTTATTTTCGATTCACATTAATTCCCATTTTACTTTAACCTACAGTCACTCAATCCTTAGAAAATGAAATATGTGTTGTATAAATATGACAATATATTACACTGTACCAAAATATTCCGAATAGTACGCCACTGTATCATGGTACGCTATTGGCCCTTCACCCCCTCTCGTCTTTACCCCTCTAGAGCCAAACAAACACTATAGGATGCCGTATCTAGCGAAGCATATATGATCTAAATAAAAAACCCATAACCAACCCTCAAATTATATACACCCACCCCCCTTCCGGAACTTTTAATTTGTCCAATTGATTTTTTTTAATTTCCTTATAATTTACACAAAAATTTCCGATCATCCTCATGCTGATAAGATTTTTTTCTTTCGAAAATGATTAGCGCTGGTCTCTGCGTAAAGTTTTCGAATTTGCTTCTTTATTTTTAATAATTTTTTACAGTGATACAAATTTTCTTTTAAAATAACTTATAATATAATTTTTAGTAAAATTTTCCTCTCTTTCACGTGGTGCTATTAGTTTTTCGAAATTTTTATTATTTTTGTTTCGAGATATAAGAAAAACCAAATTTTCGATTTTATTTTCGAAATTTAGAGCGGCAAAGATTTTTTATCGTTTTCTAAACCGTTTCAAGTACCTAAGTGCCAAGTTTCATCGAGATCACATTTTGACCGAGCTTTTGGTCAATATCCTTCTCTGGCAACTGGGCTAAATTGGTACCTCACCAAGTTTTAAAGATTTCGGCGTTGAACATCAGGGTATCGATGGAAATGAGAAAGCTGATCAACTTGCAAAAAGAGGATCATAAGAAGACCTCCGGAGTGCCGAAGTGTGCAGTCTGAGGGGCTATAAAAAACTGGATCAGGGAAAGATACCTTCAACACTGGCAAAATGTGTCATTACAAAAACAGCTGAACTACTCTTAATGGGCAGAAGTAAGTTGAGAGTGATAACAGGACTCATGCACCAGTAAAAGAGTTCCTAAACAAAATTGGACTGTATGATGTAGACCTTAGATGCAGGCTATGCAATAAGGAGCCACACACAGTGAAACATGTACTGTGCGAATGCGAAGTATTGGATCGCAAGAGACAAACACTTTTTGGGGAAACGTGAGAAATGAAAACCCTGGAAGCATTGACCGCACTTCCATACAAGATAATATTATAAGATATACAGGGTGGGCCAAACTTCTGACCTCGGAGGATTACGTCGTTGTGGTAAGAGATAAAATTTTTAAATTTTGTGTGAGCTAGTACAGTTACTGGGTGCACATTTTGAAAATAGTTTCGATTATACAGGGTGTCCCAAAAACTCGTTGCACTTACAAACTTACATCTTTCTAAAAGGAACATACTATATTTTATTCAAGAATCGAAAAGATCTCATCGAGAGCGTTAAAAAAATATAGCATGTTAATATATTATACGGGTGTTTCAAAAAGATATGGCCAATTATTATAAAAAACGACCCCATCCTCAACACTCTGTAAAACAGTAAATCAAAATAAATCAACAGGTCTTTGTATTCAGATGTCATTCTCATATCGTTGGCTGTGCTCACTATTAATTACTTTCTTCATCTGTGGCTTCTTTAATACAGGGTGAAACAGAACTCAAATCCAGCAATATCTCAATAAGTCTTTTTACAATTTGTTAGTACAATTAAAAAAAAAATTAACAAACACCCAGCAAAAGAACTGTACAAACTAGTAGAGGGTACAAAAATATTGGACTGGGTGGAATAACAAAATGGGCAGGAAGCATAATAAACCAGTAGGCTTCAGCGATATCGGAGATATTGGATTAGACGGGCTAAGACAATGTGGCTAATAGCAAATAGGATCGCGAAGATAAATAGCCAAACCATTATTCGATTACCTCTTAGTGATTGCAGATGTTTTTATTTTTTAATTCATACTCTTTCCACTCTGGTTCCCGAGCTATGAACTAAAGGAGAGCACTTCTTTGCGGGCGGATAAGCACGGGTCAGACTAGGCTGGTTACCAGCCGCGAATTAAAGAAGCCGCTACTATCAGCTTGGTGTGATCACAGAACCCGCAGCTGACACCGTCAGCCGGCGAATATTTGTCAGCAGCTGGCCAAGTTGGACAACTTTTGGTAGCAGGTAGCGGGTCACGTGATCCAAAAACAACACCTATTTTTGTGGGTTACTTTTTTTTTTAATTTTATATGAGACTTTATAGGATAAATTGTATCGATTATTTTTTTTTTGTTATAAAAATTTTTTTAGTTCCGTTTTTTTTTGTACTGGCCTAAGAATATACATATAGCACATCAACAACAACGTCGCAGTAGGCTAGCGATCAGATAACCAAGCAAACGAATTGAATGCGGATGATTCGCAACTTCTTTCTTAACCATTTGATTACAAACAAGCATTAAAAAGTGGGTCATTTAAATGCCTAGCACTGGATGGCTATGGCGATGGGTCGCTGAGTCGCTGGCACTTCATGCATTTCCGCAAGTCTTTCTTTATTCTTGATTTCTGTACGTAATATATCTACCTGCAATTTTTAAGAGGATTGTAATACACAATCGTATTTTTATCATGATCCTATCTTTTATAATTTTTATGTATTCATAATTCAAATATTTAATATAAGTATATGGTGTTGTAAGATTTTTCTGAGTTTTTCCACAACTGTAAAGCAAATGCGCCATCAATCATCACTAAGTCGCCCCAGAGAGCCCCGGCAAATAATAATAATAACCGTCCGTCCCCCGCCCAAGCTGCAGAACTTCTGTGGTTCACTCGTAAGGGGGTGAATTGAAGGGAGTTTTTTATTATTATTATTATTATTATTATTATTATTATTATTATTATTATTATTATTATTATTATTTTTTTTTTTTTCTTCAGTGCACAGGTGGCTGGAAGGAAAAAAAAGTTTGCCTACGATGCCAAACAAAAATTCCGGTGTTCATCAGTAGTCAGCCTACCCTAGAAACGGAAAAACTCATCCCCGAAATCATAGCTGTTCCGCTTTTCCATAAAAACGCGTTTATCCTCAATTAAAGGGAACCAGAACCCGGCACGTCCCCCGGACAGTTTTTCGACTCTTGTTGGATTTGTAGGGAAAAATCGAGAAAAGAAAAGCCCTACCACTTAATCGCGATCACCAGGTATACATAGACATTATATATATACAACAACAACAGCGCGCTCAGCATGGCCCGGTATTGTTTCAAAATTTTCAAGTCAACCAATTTGTCGAATTTTAAGGGGAAAATCGAAAAAAGTGGGCCTGTACGCCGCTGGACTAGAACAATACGAATATTTTGAGACAAAAATCAGCTCGATCCGTCCATTTTTGCGGGAGAAATATTGTTTTTGGCCAGAAATACGTTTAAGAAAGTAAAAACAATGTTTCTCCCCCAAAATGGACGGATTGAGCTGATTTTTGTCTCAAAATATTCGTATTGTTCTAGTCCAGCGGCGTACAGGCCCACTTTTTTCGATTTTCCCCTTAAAATTCAACAAATTGGTTGACTTGAAAATTTTGAAACAATACCGGGCCATGCTGAGCGCGCGCAGCGCGCTGTTGTTGTTGTATATATATAATGTCTATGTATACCTGGTGATCGCGATTAAGTGGTAGGGCTTTTCTTATGGGGGCTCTAAGTCCCTAATATCCTCAAATATGTTTACATGTGAGGCCATTGAACTCACACGAGAGAGGGGTCTTGTAGACTGGTGCCATGGAACTCGCATGTAAACATATTTGAAGAGTAAACTACCAAAGCATAATTTTGCTCTATCAATCAGCCTCTCTCGAATACTGTACTCCCACTCTCTTTAGGGCCCCTTTATGAACGCAAGAGGAGTAGGATACAGCTCCAGTATCGTATTATTGACAGTAGTGCAGACACTTTTGTCGATCATTGGTATAAGATACGAAATTGCAGTGTGTTTTCGCGTGTATTAGAAATTGTATACTATCATACTTCCATCAGACGTCTTAGCAACAGTGATTCGCGTGAGATTTTCAAGATTAAAATGCCGTATCCTGTTTGGAAACTTTGTGATCATGAAAAAAACAGGAACAAGCTTTGTGGTCCATGCGGGAAAAAAATTAATTTCCGCGATCAGAAGATAGAACAATTCCGTATTACAGAAAAATATGAAAAACTTATACAGAAATTTATCAATCCAAATTTCTTGACTTTCAACAGTAAATACCCCCTTAGTATTTGCTCCAATTGTCGCAAGATGCTCGCAGATCACGATCAAAGTAATTTCCACAGATCTTTGAAGACAATGCCAGATTATGAGAAAATAGTTTTGCCGAGAAAAACCAGATCAACTGATGATAACGCTATATGCCAGTGCTATATTTGCTTGACTGGGAGACACAAAGGATCAATTAATTTTAAAAAAAAATTGAAAATTGGTGAAAGCTTTCATTTATCCCCGAAAATACCACGTAAAAAATTTCAAATTTCGTTAATAAATAATTTTTTTCTTTTGTTCTCAATATTATGATTAGTGATATTATATTTTTATGTTTTTGAATGAATTATAATTTTGATTATTATAATTTTGATTATTATGATTTTGCTAATTATGACCATTATTGTGATTCTGATCAGTATAGAATATTATGATTGTAATTTTGAATTTGTTTACTATGAATACTATGAATATTATAAATATTATGAATACTATGAATATATAATATGAATACTATGTTTGTATCACCCTTCTTATCTCGTTAAATAAATCCAATTGTTAACGGGAACCAGAACCCGGTAGCGCCCTGTGGGCCTGTACGCCGCTGGACTAGAACAATACAAATATTTTGAGACAAAAATCAGCTCAATCCGTCCATTTTGGGGGAGAAACATTGTTTTTACTTTCTTAAACGTATTTCTGGCCAAAAACAATATTTCTCCCGCAAAAATGGACGGATCGAGCTGATTTTTGTCTCAAAATGTTCGTATTGTTCTAGTCCAGCGGCGTACAGGCCCACTTTTCTCGATTTTTCCCTACAAATCCAACAAGAGTCGAAAAACTGTCCGGGGGACGTAGCCGGGTTCTGGTTCCCTTTAATTGAGGATAAACGCGTTTTTATGGAAAAGCGGAACAGCTATGATTTCGGGGATGAGTTTTTCCGTTTCTAGGGTAGGCTGACTACTGATGGACACCGGAATTTTTGTTTGGCATCGTAGGCAAACTTTTTTTTCCTTCCAGCCACCTGTGAGTGTCAACGGCATCGACTACTCTGGTCATTAGCCTCGTGTTCTGTGTAGGCTTTGTTACTGTTTCCCAGCGCCACTTTAGTAACAGCACTGTTAATTAGAACCCAACAGTGAATGGTCGAGTGGGGAATCACACCTGGTATATGAAAATATTTTTAATTAATTGCCGTCGGTGGGATTCGAACCCACAACCCTTGGATTATGAGCCCATTGCTCTACCACTGAGCCACCCACTCCCCTATATTATTATTATTATTATTATTATTTGTTATTCGTCAACTCAAATCATGCTTACCATTTTATCTGCTTAGAACTGTCTATTTTTCCTTAATTCACAATAACATAACATATGGAATTAGGCTATGGGGAAATTCCACAAATGCATATAAAGTATTTATACTCCAAAAGACAGCAGTAAGACTTATTGATAACGCTCCCATAAATACACCCTGTCGAGCAATATTTAAAAAACTAGGAATATTGCCCCTTCCTTCACTGTATATTTTAGAAACACTGTTGGAAACTCACAGCAATCTAAATAACTTAAATAAACATGTTGATGTTCACAATTACAACGCTAGATTTTGTAAGAATATAATCATCAAAAACTCTAGGTTAAAAAGTACTAAAAGTAACACTTTGGATATTTCCCTTTTTAATTCCCTTCAAAGGTACTTTTCTCACGTTAAATTTGAAAACATGTCAAAAAATCTATTTAAAAAATTTGTAAAAGATTTTCTGTTGAACTATTGCTTTTACAGTACGGACGAATTCTTAAAAGAATTAAACTAAAAATTGTATATGCCACTGTTTCTGAAAATCAATGCTTGATTTTAATTTTGGTTTTAATTTACTTGATGTTATGTGCAGTTCTCTCATTTGTATAAATTTTATCAAGTTTTTGTTCTATTTTTGACGAAACAGCTATTTTTACTACATGTATTGCTTATTATTATATTTAGGACTTGTGACTTCAAACGTACCTTGTATGTAAAGTGGTGAATAAACTATACTACTATTATTATTATTATTATTATTATTATTTTTTTTTTTTTTTTTTTTTTTTTTTTTTTACTTCTGTGTCAACGGCATCGACTACTATGGCCATTAGCCTCGTGTTCTGTGTAGGCTTTGTTACTGTTTCCCAGCGCCACTTTAGGAACAGCACTGTTAATTAGAACCCAACAGTGAATGGTCGAGTGAGGAATCACACCTGGTATATGAAAATCAATTTCTAAATTTTTAATTAATTAAAAATCAGAAAAAGATTTCTGCCTTTGGTGTGATTCGAACCCACAACCCTTGGATTATGAGTCCAGTGCTCTACCGCTGAGCCACCCACCCCCCTATATTATTATTATTATTATTATTATTATTATTATTATTATTATTATTATTATTATTATTATTATTATTATTATTATTAATGTAACTCTTTGGAGGGCTTCTAGTCATGTTAATAAAATTTTTGTTTTACAGAAAACTGCAGTACGAATATTACATGGAACTAAGTAGCGTGTGCATTGCCAGAAGATCTTTAAATACTATAAAATCTTACTTTTTCCATGGGTCTTTATTTTTGAATCTCTAATTACTATACATCGTGATGTTTCAAAATATAACACATTCTCTGATTATCACACTTACGAAACGAGAGGAGCAAGCAGTCTAGTTTCTCTATATTCCAGGATCTGCGAAAATCAAAATAATAGTATTAATCTTAATTTCTATCATAAACTAGATAATTTGTTTAAGGACGTAAACTTTAGATTATTAAATAATAGGTCGTTTTGTACTTTTACTAAAAACTTTTTATTGGAGCACTGTTTTTACTCTGTCGAGAAATTTTTAAATTTTAATTTTTAGGCAATTCTGTAATTCTTGTCTGTTAGTTGTTTTTGAATGTCAGTTGTTTTTTTAAATTTTAATTCTTAGACTTTGTATTAATATGTTGTGTTAGTTGTTGTCCCAGTGACTATTTGACTAGTTTAGTTTATTAACTTTATTTTTTATGGACTACAAACGTATGTATTGTAGTGTTATCTAAAAAATACAAAATATGCATGAGGTTAAATAACTAGTATAGTATAATTAAACGTTACCTGATAATTCATAACAGCAAACAAACTTTATAAATTTCGTAGTATCTGAAGGCTAATAAATAATCGAACCAAATTTTGACATAAATTTTTAATCAATCAAATTTCTTCATACCTAAAAAAATTAAAAAAAAACAAAAAATTAAAACATGGAAAATGTTATAGTTATAGTTATAAAAAAATAAAATAAATGTATTTAATATTAAGTTTTTAAATTAATCAGTGTAGTGAAATAAAAAAAATAAAGTGAGGTTAAGAAAATTTTGAATGAAGAAAAAATTCGAAAATCAGGATGCCTGTGGAGTGAAGCTAGGAAAGAAAAGAATCTCCATGGTAACAGAAAAAAAGAATGAAGGGAGAATAAAAAAAATTTTGAACTGAGAGTGATAGTAAGAAAAAATTTTGGAGAAATTAAAAATAAGTAAAATAAATTTAAACAAGAAGAAAAAGTATAATAATAATACACAGAAGGCTGTATTAAACATTGACAAAGATTTCCAGTTGTGTCAGGATCCTAATGTAATGAAGGTTATATTAAATTTTGATGAAGATTCTCAGTATCCCAGTTGTGAGTACATCAGAAAATAAAATAAATACCAGCTAAAGTCAATACAAGTTTGCCAAGGTAATCCTATATATATCCAATAAATTTTCTAAACAGTGGTAACAAAAAACATACACAGAACTAAAACAATTTATCACAAACAATTTAAATTTAACTCATAGTTGTCTTAAGCTGTAGTTTCATTGTAAATTGTTCTTTTATAAATTCACAAAGGTTAAGTTAGGTTAGGAAGTTGATAATTCAATGTAGCCAACACATAGTTCCAAATTTAAATTTGACAGTTAATTTTTGATGGTTGCATTGGTTATAATACAAAAGTACAGGTCTGTACTTAAATAATTTCGGTAGTATATGTTAATATAATTATAAACATTTTCTTATGGGAAAGAATTCATAAAATAAAAATTTGTTATTGATGTTTAAAATTTTTTTTATATTTTAAAAGAAATTTGGTATAAATATAAAAATATAAAAAAATCTCTATTAACAAGATTAAAGCCAGAAGAACTGGCTTCTGACCCCGAGGTTAAGAATAAAAAAAAAATAAATAAATAAATAAATAAAGATAATTAAATATAGAGGTAAAATCTCATGCATAAAAGTTGTTTTATAATACATTACAGTATATATTGTTACGTACTATTTTTTGTGTAAAAGAGAAAAATTACTTTTATTCAATATTTAATTTTATTTATTTGATTTTTAGTTTTAGTACTTAACCTATTAAATTACTGTTGATTTTTTTATTGCCTTCTGTCGTAATCTCAGACAGAATGTAATCATTTGTTGTTGATAATTTTGGGCGCCATCTACTTTCCAGTAGAAAAATTGAGAGTCTTCAGCTATTGGCCGCGTGATTGTAAAAATCGATAATAACGACTCAGTGAATATGAAAACATTTATTAATAATCATAAAAATAACGGTTCACCTTTTGGTTTATGTGAGAATAAGAGTTGTTGCCAGAATAAGATAAGCGTAATAAATTTCTTATTTATAAAATCAACACTTAATACAAATCTTATAATTACTCTCTTACCTTATTCTAATCTAAATTATTTAGTTATTAATTAAAGTATAATCTAACCTAATTAAATAAAATACTTATGGCCTTTTTTTATTTTTAAACGTTTTTTAAATATCGATATTTAATATTTTGAATTGGTACCTTTAATACGACTTAGATTTTATTTCTAATTCAGGTTACTCTCCTAGTCAATTCAAAATGGGATGGATGCAAAATCTTCCAGGAATCAAAATCAGGAGCAGGATAAATCAATACCGGAAAGAATTGGATCTGGATAGTTTCACAGGAACAACGATGAAACATATATCGGGCTTCTTCTCTTTATTTAACTTTAAGATTCTTGATTTACAAAAATATAACCTCACTTAATTTGACAGGTAAATTTCTTTTAATTTTTATCTTCAATCAGTATCGCTTTGATTTTAAATTTCTTTTGTTTTTATTACGGGTGAACAGTTCAAGAGTTTTTGATTAAAAGCCTCGCTTGACAGCGAAAAGTAGTTTTTATAAACCAACATATCACGGCTCTCTAGATTAAAATTTGACAGTTTTTTACTTAACATTTTTTTAAAAATTCAAAAATTATCAATTTTTATACAATTTTTGCTTATTACCAAATAATTCTCGAGACAAAAAGAATGATTTTGATATAATTTATTTACAGTTCCTACTTATATTAAATTTACACACAGACTTTTTATGTCCGTCATTATCGATTTCTAAAATTCTATACAACTTTATTATTACTGCTTTTTTTTACAGTAATTCTTTGATTTTAGAAGTCCCAACACTTTATTTTCCCGATTTATGGTATTTCCCCTGAATTTAAATTAATCATATTGATACATCACGATATTGAAATTTGAGGTTAAGTTTAAATTTCTTTTTATTCAAACATCTAAAATAACAATGTTCTCATTATCTTAGATTATATTACTTTAAATTTTGCTATTGAAATCTTTGCTAAATTGTTTGTAAATATCCTAAAATTGTTGGTGAAAATCTCTTATGGGATTAACATGTTAAAATCTGACATCTGGAATTTTATATTTTCTTTTGCAATTACTGTTTCAAACATTATTTTCAAAATTACATTCTGTTCTGTGATTTATTGAAGTAAAATAAATAGTTATTTAATGGTATTAATAAAATTATTTGTTTAATTTTTTTCTCTGCGTATTGAACATAAGTTTTGTATTATCTTTAATTAGTCAACCGTTACAATATGTATATAGTGGTCAATAAATGCTATCTATCTATCTATCTATCTATTATTATTATTATTTTTTTTTTTTTTTTTTTTTTTTTTTTACTCCTGTGTCAACGGCATCGACTACTATGGCCATTAGCCTCGTGTTCTGTGTAGGCTTTGTTACTGTTTCCCAGCGCCACTTTAGGAACAGCACTGTTAATTAGAACCCAACAGTGAATGGTCGAGTGAGGAATCACACCTGGTATATGAAAATCAATTTCTAAATTTTTAATTAATTAAAAATCAGAAAAAGATTTCTGCCTTTGGTGTGATTCGAACCCACAACCCTTGGATTATGAGTCCAGTGCTCTACCGCTGAGCCACCCACCCCCCTATTATTATTATTATTATTATTATTATTATTTTTTTTTTTATACAGCGTCGACTGCTGGGTCATTGGCCGTTTATTCTATTTGTATTTACCGCATGCTTAGGGAAAAAGGTTGAATCATTTAATGTATTAGTAATCTATTAGTATTTTTTGATATTATTTGCTAGATTTCTTGATATAGATTAATATCCTTTAAAAATTTTAAACATTTTTTAATATAGTTTGTATTTGTTAAGCAGAGCTCTATGTTCCGCGGAATTGTTAATTGACGTCTTTTGTATTCATATTTTGGACAATCCAGTAATATGTGGTCTATAGTTATTGGTGTTTCGCATAAGTCACAATTAGGTTGATTTTCTCGACAGAGCATATATGAAGATGTAAACCTAGTATGGCCTATCCTTATTCTGGTAAGTATTTACACGTTTAAGTTTGGATTGATTTTGTCTCCAGAATTGTTGCCATTGGGTAAGTATTTGTTGTTTAAGATATGATTTAAGATCTTCTGCTCTGATTGGTATGTTTTCAGGTAATTGGTATAATGCTTCTTTGGCTGCCTGATCTGCGGACTCATTTCCTAGTATTCCAATGTGACTTGGAACCCATATAAAAGATATGCTCTTTCCTATCGATTCCAGGTAATGTAGAGTAGCTTGAATTTGTTTGATCATTGGTTCTTGGTTGAATTTATTTTGTAGGCCTTGGAGTGAGCTAAGAGAATCGGAGCATATAATATTTTCTCTTTCATTTCCCATATCAATATATTTCAAAGCTTGCCAAATGGCATATTCCGCTGTATACACTGACGCGGCTGGTGGTAATGTCCACGAATGTGGGGAGCTTTCCACATATATCGCGCTGCTAGTTTTCTCAGTGTTTTTGGATCCATCGGTATAGATAATTTGTTTCTCTTGATTATTATTTATTACTTTTAGGAATTCTTGTTTTATTAAGTCGTCTGGAGTTTCTCCTTTTTTATATTTCAAACATTCTTTGTGGAATAGTATGTTGTTTAAAATCCACGGGGGTATTTCATTTTCTTGAACACTAAGAATATCTTGAGTAGTCTCATTAATAGTTTCCAATAGTTCCCTAAATATTATTATTATTATTTTTTTTTTTTTTTTTTTAACTTCAGTGTCAACGGCATCGACTACTCTGGTCATTAGCCTCGTGTCTTGTGTAGGCTTTGTAACTGTTTCCCAGCGCCACTTTAGGAACAGCACTGTTAATTAGAACCCAACAGTGAATGGTCGAGTGGGGAATCACACCTGGTATATGAAAATCAATTTCTAAATTTTTAATTAATTAAAAATCAGAAAATCATTTCTGCCGTCGGTGGGATTCGAACCCACAACCCTTGGCTTATGAGTCCAGTGCTCTACCACTGAGCCACACACTCCCCTATTATTATTATTATTATTATTATTATTATTATTATTATTATTATTATTATTATTATTATTATTATTATTATTATTATTATTATTATTATTATTATTATTATTATTATTATGATTATTAAAGTTTACAGGTAATAATCAGTATAAAAGGACGAGTAGGAGTAATCCTAGAAATAATTTCAACCATTCCTTTTCTCACGTATGTGTTAGTAGTGTGACACTATCTACATTTCCATGGAAGATGTTCTTGATTTTTCTCAAAATAATTTATTATCATCTGCATCTGTGGGAAATGGATTTAAATTCAAAAACCAAACCATCCAAAAAATAAATTAAATTGTTTTAATAATACAAATGCATTATATCATGGCTTCCCTATAGCTTGTGGCTTTAGATCCTTTCACTATTAGTATAGTGCCGTTAGTCGTAAAAAGTGAAAAACCTCGAACGAGAATGGCAGTGAATAGAATTTCATAGGTTTTTTTGCATTGTATTTCTAAAATCTAATACTTAAATACTTAAATGTTTACAAATTAGAATTTGCCGATCTTTGTTAATTTAATAGTCTATTGCAACATTCCGAAAATAATTGATTGTAGTAAATTAATGATTAATCAAAAGTAACTGCAATAATTTTAATTATATGGATAAAAAAATATCATTATTTATGTAAAGAAATTTTATTAAATTTACAAAGCCCTTTCGACAGTTTACGTCATCTTCAGTGCTTCAAGTCAGGACAGGCAATTAACAATTAAAATAGGGCACATATTTATAAAATCAAATTGTGTATAAATAAATATTACTGAAACTTATTATAAAAATTATTAGTAATTTCATTCATTTTTACATGTTTGTTCTTCTGATTTTATAACTAAGTGTATCTCCTATTTTAATTGTTAACTGCCTGTCCCGACTTAAAGCACTGAAGATGACGTAACAGTCGAAAGCGCTTTGCAAATTTAATAAAATTTACACTTTATACAAAGTTTCTTCTTCTTTACATTTTACCGTTATCCTTCTTTCATCATTATTTATGTTTTTAGGGATAGTAAATATTGATTAAAGGCCGAAAATTGCAAATTTAGAAATAAAGGAACCAAAATAGTGGACAGAAACTTTGTAATCAGGTACAAGTCATACAAAAATCGTTATACCATTTATACAAATACAGGGTGACCCAGGGGTGTGTGCATGCTCAATAACTTTTTTTCTACCCAAGCTATCGATTTGATGTTTTTACTTTACCATAGGTAAAGTATTGTAATCGCAAAAAAAATTTCAGCTTTCAGTGGATTTACATGTTTTGAGACCCCCTAAGTCATTTAAGACCATTTCCAGAAAATGTATGTATGCGATCGAAATTTCCTAACCAAATTTTATATTTAGCATATTTACAACATGCTAATGAGCTGATTAGATTTTGGGCAAAATCGGACAACCGGAAGTGGGGGTTTACTCTTGAGAATTTTCAGATTTTCGCAATTATTATCGTTTCTATTAAGTTTATGTAAAAATATTAAGAGAAAAAATTTATTTTAAATTAAATTTACTATAAATTTTGTTTAAAAACTTTTTTCAAATTTTGTATTATAAGCGAGTTAAAAATAAGATATGGAATAACATAGTTGCATAATAGCGCAAGCGCAGTAGAAGTGTTTTGTTTCATGGAGACAATTGTAGACTCTTGCCAGGCATGGCCTGCCTTAAATATGTACGAGTAATTGGATTATGAGCCCGTAGGGCCGTTAAAGTATGGTAAAGTCATCTGCATGGCCACATTCGATTTTTTTAAATGGCAACCCCTCCATTTTTGTTACATATTTAGATTCGCCATTCATTTGCCGATATAACGCACCTATGTTTCTTCGACTTATTTGCAATAGTTTTTTACTTATGTCAATTTATGTGTCAAAATAGCGTTGTGCAGAGATCCACAAAGAAAATCAGAACTTCAGAACTCTTCAAGATAACTTAATCAACTGTTTTCCAGTCCATTCCTTAAGCTTTAGCACATCTTTCGAGATTTATACGAATTCTGAGTCAATGTTCTATCGCCTACTACGATTTTTTGAAAATGACAAATTACAAATAGCAATAACTCGACTTTTTCAAATGCATCACCCTACATTTTACTAAATGAATGCATGGCATTTTTTTAAGAACTTTTTGCTGATATAGGGTTTGTGGGGTTTATTTTGTAAAACTTACGAGATTTATGCAAAATAAGAAATGTTTGACGGTTTATTCGAAAAAAAAAGGAATCGAGTAGGCCGCTGTCGTAAACTTTGACAGATTCATACAATTTAGAAAAGAAAATGTTTCAACAAAATGAAATTGTAATAGAAACAGAAATACATTACAAAGTAAACAATTTTTAGTAGTACAATTTGTGATAAAACAAAAATGTTTACATTGTTTCCTATTAATCATTCTTTCATGTTCTTGCAAATTGTATTACTAAAATTGTTTACTTTGTAATGTATTACAATATTACAATTTCATTTTGTTGAAACATTTTCTTTTAAAAATTGTATGAATCCGTCAAATTTTACGACAACGGCCTACTCTATTCCTTTTTTCTCGAATAAACCGTCAAACGTTTCTTATTTTGCATAAATCTCGCAAGTTTTACAAAATAAACCCCACAAACCCTATATCAGCAAAAAGCTCTTAAAAAATTCCATGCAATGATTTAATAAAATATAGGGTGATGCATTTGAAAATATCGAGTTATTGCTATTTGTAATTTGTCATTTTCACAAAATCGTAGTAGGCGATAGAACATCCACTCCGAGTTCGTCTACATCTAGAAAGATGCGCTGAAGCTTAAGGAATCGACTGGAAAAAAGTTGATTAAGTTATGTTGAACAGTCCTGAAGTTCTGAATTTTTTTGTGGATCTTTGCACAACGCTATTTTGGCACATAAATTGACATAAGTCAAAAACTATTGCAAATAAGTCGAAGAAACCTAAGTATGTAACAAAAATGGGGGGTTGCCATTTAAAATAAATAGAACTTAGTTGTGTATTTTATGTGGGACATCCTGTATATAAATAGAAATATTTTTAGAATGTGCCTCATTGTCGGTCCTGTCGTTTAAAAAAACATCAAATTGATAGCATAGCTTGAGTAGAAAAAAAGATATGGAGCATGCACACACCCCTGGGTCGCCATGTATATTTATTTGTGAACAACATAATTAGTCTTCAACTTCGTCTATTTGTGAGATTGCAAAAGCGTTCAAACAGCTATCACAGTTGCACTCTGAACAGACTGCACTGCAATTTAATCTATGTTTCTTTCCTGCATCCACAAGCAGCTCCGCATCCGGTTGTACATCTACAAAATAGTAGTTTACCTAACAAGTGCGGAAAAGTCACTTTACGCACGTGTTAGGTACACTATTTTTTCTACTAGCGTGCGGAAAAAACCCAAAAGTTAACATAAAGAAACATTTGTTATTAAATACATATCAACAAATTTATTATTCTTAATATTAATATTGAACGTGCAATTTGTAGCATTCTGCAAATTCATTGCAGAGGCTAAAATGTTTTCCAATGAAGTCAGATTTCGGTTTTCCACTGCTTTGTCAGCACTAATTGTTGTAACCGTGGCGATGGGAACTTGGCTGGAAGAGGTCATTTTGGAAGGCTTTACTGGCGACAGCTGCTGACTAGTGGAAGGGCCAGCGACAGCGTCACTGAAGTTTAATATTTTATTCGATAGGCTCTTTTGGAAACTTGGTGAGCTTTCTACATAACCTTCTGCGACGCTAGAAGATTTCCAACCTCCGAGGCGTTTAATATTTGTTATTCCTTCTCCGGAATCTGCAAGCATTGTGGCGGCGGAACGTCGGAAACTGTGGCCCGTATATAATTCAGGATTTGGAAGCTTCAGATAACATGCAATCTCTGATGGCATTTTTCCGAAGGTGTTTATTCCGATACATTGTACAGTGCAAGTTCCTTTCTTATATTTCACGAAAAATCGCTTATGTGGTGTTTCAGGCTTTCTTAAACTCACATACTTTCTAAACAAATTTAGCAATTTTCCATTTTCAGCTTCCTCAGAAATCGCAAAGCTTCTGACAGAGTGGTTTTTTGTGTCTGGTACATTTATCAATAAAATATTTCCTTTGTCATCAATATGATCTAAAGACATCTTTGTTAATTCTTCTCGCCTACATGCGCCCGCCAAACCAAAAATCGTAGCGACTTTTATATGAAGATAAATTTTGTCAGTCGCTTCATTTATAAACTTAAAAATTTCTTCTTTTAAGAAAATTTTTGCCTTTTTGGGTTTAAATCCAATGTTTTGTTTTTTATATATGCCGTGACCTTGAAATACTTGCTTAAATCGACGTCTTTTTTGAGTTTAATTACACTTTTCAACATTGAGTACCTGGACCAAAGAGTGTTTGGCTTGCATGTTTTGGAAATTTCAGCGAAATAAGCCAAAAAAACGTTTTCTTTAAAAGTTTTAATTCCCTTATTCTGGCACCAGTTTTCAAACAAAATATACCTATAACGGGATTTTGATGGTAGTAGACCCAAGTTTGCAGTTCTAGCCTCTTCCAAAACTGACTCTGGCAAATCTTCGTCTGAAGAATCCATGGAAAATTATCTTCTAGAAAAAGATGCGACGGTAAAATTGGTTTTGACAAGGTAGTGTTTTGACTGACAGGTTTATTTTTTCTTTGTTGCTACGGTGATTCAAAGTGACAAATAAAAAATGTCAGATTTTTATTATTATTTGACATTCATTTGATGAGGCTTATACCAGGGCCATTAAAAAATTATTGAAACGTACGTTTCTTTTTATTAAAAATTATAGCAGAATTCTAATAAGTTTCTTAATTTTTCAGTCATTTTGTAAACAACAACCATACAAATATATATTTTAAATATTCAAATGTCAGTATACTCCCCAAAAACTTAACAAATTTGCTAGTGCGGAAAATAGTTTTTTCCGCACTAGTGCGGAAAAGTTACTCTTTCAACACTAAAATGAGTGCGGAAAAGAGGACTTTTCCGCACGCTAGTAGAAAAAATACTTTTAGTAGATTTTCGGAGGCTGTATTGTATAGAGCAAGAACGCATGTTATTCCAATTGTACGAATATCATAAAAAAATACATTTTTATTCGAATATGTCAAAAAACGTCAAAGTCGACACAGTACACAATAACAAGAAGAAGCACTTTTCGGCCTAGGACTTTTTTCGTTTTTTTTCGGACGGTAAACTGTGAACTGTAAAGTAAAATATAGGTATTTGGCTTACCTTTTTCTTTTAGCTTTGAATTAATAGTTGTGTTCGATAATATTTGGTATATTTTATTACCGGAATAACATATTTACTTGATGTGATATGTTTTTTTTTAAAAACCAAGTGATATTTGTAGGTTATGTTAAAATGTCACAATAGTTATAATTTTGGTTCGAAATTTGACACTTCTTACACGTGTGATCTATTACTTTTTAGTGTAGTCTATATTAGACAGACCCGATCAGCTATTCGCATCCTTCAAATTCAATGAAAAAGTACTAATAACACTGGTTTAGTTTATCATAACTCAAAACTTTGTGTTTACAAATTTTACATGCTATTTTGCTTCGAAAGGTATTGTGTATATTTTATTTATTTTAGTACTTCTTACACTATACAAATGCAATGAAACGAGTTTTTTTAAAAATTCTACTACACTTTCTAACACAAGCTCCATTGACATTGACAAACTACAAAACTATAAGTAGAACTAGGTAGAATTTTTCATTTTATTAATATTTTTATATTCGAATAAAAAATATTGTATGATAACGCGGACGAGAAGTTTCTTCTTCGGACTGTTATGGTTTGCCGACTTGGACTAACGTCTCAGCCGGCAAACTCCATAATCGTCCGAAAAAGTAACACTTCTCGCCCTTGCATCATAAACTACTATTTTATATTTTGCATCTATAATATTTTACATTATGATACGCATATGAATCAACAAATGACATGAATTGACAGTTGTCTATTGAAATTAAATTTCAAATCTGTCAAATTTTAAAAATTCCACAACAGTGCTACCAACTCTTTTTTTTTAAGCAAATTTCTCTATAATATGCAAAGTATAAATTTATTAAAAAATTAATAAAATGGCAAAATATAAAAAGTATTATAAGCAACTTATTTCATATGGCTGTTATGCCATATGAAATGCGTTGCTAAATGTACTATTTTCTACTAGCGTGCGGAAAAGTCCACTTTTCCGCACTCATTTTAGTGTTGAAAGAGTAACTTTTCCGCACTAGTGCGGAAAAAACTATTTTCCGCACTAGTAAATTTGTTAAGTTTTTGGGGAGTATACTCACATTTGAATATTTAAAATATATATTTGTATGGTTGTAGTTTACAAAATGACTGAAAAATTAAGAAACTTATTAGAATTCTGCTATAATTTTGAATAAAAATAAACGTACGTTTCAATAATTTTTTAATGGCCCTGGTATAAGCCTCATCAAATGAATATCAAATAATAATAAACATCTGACATTTTTTATTTGTCACTTTGAATCGCCGTAGCAACAAAGAAAAAATAAACCTGTCAGTCAAAACACTACCTTGTCAAAACCAATTTTACCGTCGCATCTTTTTCTAGAAGATAATTTTCATGGATTCTTCAGACGAAGATTTGCCAGAGTCAGTTTTGGAAGCGGCTAGAACTGCAAACTTGGGTCTACTACCATCAAAATCCCGTTATAGGTATGAGAAGGAATATATTTTGTTTGAAAACTGGTGCCAAAATAAGGGAATTAAAACTTTTAAATAAGCCGTTTTTTGGCTTATTTCGCTGAAATTTCCAAAACATGCAAGCCAAACACTCTTTGGTCCAGGTACTCAATGTTAAAAAGTGTAATTAAACTCAAAAAAGACGTCGATTTCAGCAAGTTTTTCAAGGTCACGGCATATATAAAAAAACAAAACATTGGATTTAAACCCAAAAAGGCAAAAATTTTCTCAAAAGAAATTTTTAAGTTTATAAATGAAGCGCCTGACAAAATTTATCTTCACATAAAAGTCGCTACGATTTTTGGTTTGGCGTGCGCATGTAGGCGAGAAGAATTAATAAAGATGTCTTTAGATCATATTGATGACAAAGGAAATATTTTATTGATAAATATCCTAGACACAAAAAACCACTCTTTCAGAAGCTTTGCGATTTCTGAGGAAGCTGAAAATGGAAAATTGCTAAATTTGTTTAGAAAGTATGTGAGTTTAAGAAAGCCTAAAACCCCACATAAGCGATCTTTCGTGAAATATAAGAAAGGAACTTGCACTGTACAATGTATCGGAAAAAAATGCCATCAGAGATTGCAAGTTATCTGAAGCTTCCAAATCCTGAATTATATAAAGGCCACAGTTTCCGACGTTCCGCCGCCACAATGCTTGCAGATTCCGGAGAAGGAATAACAAATATTAAACGCCTCGGAGGTTGGAAATCTTCTAGCGTCGCAGAAGGTTATGTAGAGCTCACCAAGTTTCCAAAAGAGCCTATCGAATAAAATATTAAACTTCAGTGACGCTGTCGCTGGCCCTTCCACTAGTCAGCAGCTGTCGCCAGTAAAGCCTTCCAAAATGACCTCTTCCAGCCAAGTTCCCACCGCCACGGTTACAACAATTAGTGCTGACAAAGCAGTGGAAAACCGAAATCTGGCTTCATTGGAAAACATTTTAGCCTCTGCAATTAATTTGCAGAATGCTACAAATTGCACGTTCAATATTAATATTAAGAATAATTAATTTGTTGATATGTATTTAATAATAAATGTTTCTTTATGTTAACTTTTGGGTTTTTTCCGCACGCTAGTAGAAAAAATAGTGTACCTAACACGTGCGTAAAGTGACTTTTCTGCACTTGTTAGGTAAACTACTATTTCATCATAACTGCATATCTTCGCACGCACGCAAAATTTACTTTTCGCACGGAAATTGACAATACAGACCCCCAAAAAACGTGACGTTTAAGTGACAGATAAATTGATTGATCAAAAAATTAAAAGTTACAATAATGAATTTCAACTCTATGATGGTACCGAAGACTGATGAGAGTTCTGACGATGAATCCGTACCACCTGACATTTAACACTGTCGCTGAAGGTTACGTTGAAGAATCGATCGGCAATAAAAAACGAATCGGTCAGCAAATTGCGACTGCTATTTTGGATAGACCATCTACGAGTACTTCACGTGAAAATATACACCAAATCAACCCAAATATCGACACAACGACTGAAGTACCCATTAGAGTCAGTGTCTAAGACAAAGAAAATATTGACTTGAATACTATTTTCTCTGGAATCTCCAAAAATATAAATTTCAATTTCACCAATTGTTCAAATGTTTCGAAAATCATAGGTGAAAAAAAAATAATTAATTGCCTTTTTTAGTTTCCTAGTTATCATTAAAAATAAAAAGTTTTGTTTTTTTATTTGATTAATTTTTGATTTTTTTTGTCGTCGGCACCTACTTCATTTCTCATTTTATCCCCGCATTCGTAAAAAAAATAGTATCTGCAACTCATGCACATTGTCGATTGCCCACTCGAGCTAATGAGCGCACTCACTACGTTCGTGCGCTCAACTTCACTCTCGTGGGCAATCGACAACTTAGGAAAGTAACAGATATCGCACTCTCTACTCCGACGGAAGATAGTACTTTCCGCACGTTTGTTTCATTATCAGATTTTTAATCAGAGTAGTTTTGCCATAACATCTAATGTGTCATCGAAAAAAATCACCCTGTATAAATTTTGTCATTTATGTAAAAAAAAATAATGAAGTCCGGAATCGAACCAAGGTCTTCTCGAGCATTGTAGCGCATCTGCAAATAGTGACCGACACTATAACCACTGAGCTAATACAGCATAATAGTAAATAATTGTATGAATTTTTAACAATAAAAAATTATTAAAAATGAAAAGTGTCTTGTGGTCTTTTAAGTAATTTTGCACCATTGTATATAGATTATATAGTAGTATCGAACTCTAGTTAAAAAGTGTCTGATGCAGTCTCGAGCGGCATCTATTGACGTTCTATATGAAGTTATCAATTTCTAATGCTGTACAGATACTCCCTCTATATCTTCTTTCACATGGCCTTTACCAAGTAATTCCTTCAGGTATTAAAGTTGTTGTCTGTAATATTGCAGTTACGTATTTAATAATAAACATCTGTTGAACAGATATTACATTTTCAAAATTCAATAAGGACTTT
Organism: Crepidodera aurea; assembly: GCA_949320105.2. Taxonomy (NCBI): domain Eukaryota; kingdom Metazoa; phylum Arthropoda; class Insecta; order Coleoptera; family Chrysomelidae; genus Crepidodera; species Crepidodera aurea. Next base: position 70,777,904 of record OX439475.1, on the reverse strand, counting down.
CTACAAAACTGTGATTAGTCATCTTTATTTACTATATTTGAAAATCAAGAGAGAGTAAATTCCCAGAATAAAAAGTAATTCGGTATGCAAAACTATAGTACAGTACGTGCGGTAAAACTTCAATATTTGTAATGCATTCTAAATTGTTTTTGTTGTTGTTGTTAATTTCAATACAAAATTTATTAAATTTCTTGGACTATCACATTATTTTATGATCTTTCATTGTTACTACAGTAGGCCTAAGAGGATTAACGTGCGTCATAGGCGTAACCAGAATAGAAAGGGATAATTGTTATTTAACGACCTCCGAATGGCAACAGCTTCTAATGACAGATATTTTGACTTAAATAGTTTCTAGAAATGCAGTTATTTGATTTTCGATAAACGTGACAAATAGTAGTGACTAAAAATGGAAGCAGTTTGTGAGTATACGCCAGTGAAAAAATTAAAACTAGACCATTTATCGCTCAATGAAAAGAGTGCTGAAGTGAATGTGTACCACTATTTTAAACATCAAAATCCCTCAAACACTATTGACAGTGTAGTTGAAACAACATCTAAGGCAATGGGATATGGAAATTCTACAATATATAGAGTTCTAAAGGAGGAAAAATCAGGTGGAGTAACCTCACCAAAGCCGAAACCAGGTAGACCAAAACTATTAAAAGTCAACGTGGACGAGTTTTTTAAAAATGCTATTCGTAAGCTTGTTCACTCATTTTTTATAAACAAGCAAATACCAACTTTAGATAAAGTTTTGCAAGCCATTACGAATGATGTTGATTTACCCACAATAAGCCGGGATAAACTATGGAAAGTGTTACATGAGTTAAACTTTAAATTTGAAAAAATGGGCAGACACTCAATGCTAATTGATTCTGAAGAAATTGTATGTTGGAGAAGACAGTACCTCAGAAGAATACAACAAGCTAAAGCTCAAAATACAACCATTTATTATTTAGATGAAACATGGGTTAATGAAGGACATTGTGTAGGAAGAGTTTGGAAAGACAAAAATATAAAATCATCCCATCAAGCTTTTCTAGAAGGATATACTACTGGTTTTAAGGAACCTATAGGAAAAGGTAAAAGATTAATTATTTGTCATATAGGCAGTACAAACGGTTTTTTTGAGAATGGTTTACTCTTATTTGAATCAAAAAAAACCGTTGATTATCACGAAGAAATGAATGGAGACGTGTTTGAGGAATATTTTGAACAGATGATTCAATTCATACCAAAAGGATCGGTTATTGTAATGGACAATGCAAGTTACCACTCCAGATTACTTGAACCTTTACCAACCACTAAATGGAAAAAGGGTGAAATTGCAAAATGGTTATCTTCTAAAAATTTAGCCTTTCACAATACAATGCTGAGGGCAGAATTGTTAACTATTGCTAAAAAACATAAGCAAAATTATAAAAAATATAATATTGAGGAGATAGCCAAAAAACGAGAAATTGAAATCCTTCGTTTACCACCCTACCATTGTGAATCCGATAGAATTAATATGGGCTCAAGTTAAAGGTTATGTTGCCAGAAATAACACTACTTTTAAATTATCAGATGTTAAAAATCTCTTCAATAAGGCAATATCTGAAGTAACAAGTGAAAATTGGCAAAAATGTATTAGACACGTTACAGAAATAGAAAAAAAAATGTGGGAGCTAGATAACATAATTGATATTACTATAGAGCCCATTGTAATTTCTCTAGAATCAGATGGTGAATCTTCTGACACAGAGTGCGAGGAACTATAACTTTAAAATTATTAATTTATGTACTTTAATTTTATTTTTAGATTTTTATTTTTTAAGATTTAATATTGTATTTTTTGCATGTTGCTCGTCAAATTTTATCCTTGCGGTTAGTTTTTTTTTCTCATATACCTACTTAATTGTTTTTTTAGCTCCTCATATTAATTTATAAATAATTGTAATTATCTGTACATATTATATACATATTTTGTAAATAAACATATGCCTAAAACAAAATGCCTAAAATAATATTGACTTTTTCTTCATTTTACCCAAATTAAATTACTACTTACGAATTATGTTTATCTATCTAAAATTGGTAATCTAGGTATAAATAACTAAAACAAATTAAATATTTCTATTTCCATATTAATTTAATTTTGAAAACGCACGTCTATGGTTTACTGCCTTTAACACTGATAACTGCAAAACATTTCTGGGAATTTACTCTCTCTTGATTTTCAAATACAGTATAATAAGGATAAAATTTATGATATGATGTGCTATATCAATTCTGTTTAGAATTTTGAGCATCATATTGAAATATGGAAGAATATACATTTTTATTTTAAAAACAGTGATTATTTATTTATATAAATTAGAAATTATTTTTTTTAAATAAAGATAAAAATACACTTTATAATGTACATGGGCGGATCCAGACGATTTTCAAGAGGGGGTCCCCAGAAATTTTATTAAATATAAAGTACTTGACAACTTCTTTTTGGGCTATTTTAAACGAAGAAATTTACATTTTCTCCCAATGTAACATGAAAACCATTTTATTCCAATATCATTACATTTGTATATTTATTTTAATTAATAAACATCTTTATACAATTTTAAAATAGCCCAGTTGCCAGAGCCACATTTAGACCAAAATCTCTCATAAAATGCGATATCGCTGATACTAGGCTCGTAGTACTTTATTGGGTGTAGAAAACGTTAAAAAAAATCTTTGCTGCTCTAAAGTATATGCTTAAGTTTACAATTTCGAAAACAAAATCGAAAATTTGGTTATTTAAAACAAATTTATTACTATAAAAAATTATTAAATATAAGAAAAAGCGTGTTCTAAAAATACAAATATTCAGAAATATTCGGAAAAAACTAAAGTATCTTTGCCTAAAATCTACGTTTTTAATTTTTTTTCTCATAGAAAATTTGACCGGAAGTTATAATTTCTAAAATTCTCACTGATTTTTATGAAATTGAAGATATATATTAAATTAATAAAGGCATAACAAAAAATCTTTGCTGCTCTAAAGTGAATGCTTAAATTTACAATTTCGAAAACAAAATCGGTTTTTGCGTTACCGATATCTCGAAAATTAAAAAAAAAATCGAGAAACTAATAGAGCAAAAAAATTTTACTAAGATTTATATTATTAATTATTTACCTAAATTATTAAAAATATGAAAACGACTTAGAAAACGCTATGCGCGAACGCGCCAAATCGTTCAGAAAAAGACAAAAGTATCTTTGCCTAAAATGTAAAAAAAGAATTTTATCCTCTTAGTTTTTAACTTTTTTTGCTCATAGAAAATTTGACCGGAAGTTATAATTTCTAAAACTCACTTCGCAACTCTTAAAAGTGTGCTTTTAAAAGTTTGCTAGTATAATATGAAATGTGCAGTTTCGAAAACTTGAAAAAAAATGAGCACTGATAAAGTTAAAAAATTGATAATTTGTTAGTGAACTTTTTCGATTGAAAATTAGGCTTTTTTAATTTAAATTCGTATAAAATCGAAAAATAAATATTTTCCATTAAAAAAATTACAGCTTATTTAAAACACAAAGAAGAATGTTTTCAGTTTCATAAAAAAAAATTATTTTGCGGGAGATAAAAATTAAAAACTAAAAAAGCGGTTTTTAACGATTTTCTCAATAATTTTGAAGTTATGTTGAAAAATGATTAATACAAAAGTTTTACATTTTTTAATTATCTACAAATGTTATTACATTAAACTTTTCTCGATAGGATGCATGTTTCAGCCACAAATTGTAAAAACCAATATCCAACCCTCAAGTTGTATATTTAGCTACCCCCACCCCCTTCCAGAACTTTTAATTTGTCCAAGAATTTTTTTATTAAAATCGGTTTGGACTTGGTCTACAAACATCATTCAAAACCAACGATTAGTTTTTATTATTGGCAGGGCATCAGATTCTGGTGACCTTCAATTAACAACGCAAATCTATTCAAAACTATTTATTAGCCCTATAAACAGGAAAATTCCACTGAAACTCAGGTTGTCTTGGTGTGTCTAGAGTTTTTGATGACAGCGTTGCCAAACTTTGGTGGATTACTCACAACTTTAAAATATCAATAGCAAGACAGTTTTTTTTAATATAATAAACTAATATCTGTCTAACCCGCATCAGATAAAAAAGATTAACGTTGTTTAGTATCAAACAACAACATATAATAATTTATTAATTTTACCAGAAAATAAAATACTAATAAATAAAAAATAAATTATTTTATACTTTTAAAATTAACTAAAACAATCATATAATATCCATATTGCAAAAAATATACTTTAAGAAAAAAATATTTCGATTTAACATTGACTCTCTAGTCTTAGTCCTTTTTATTCCAAATTTTAGTGTTAAAAGTTAAACGGGTTTAACAAATTATCAGATTAGAATTTTTCATAATTACCATTATCGATAGTATAGACCTTTTGATTACAATTCACAATTGCCCTTTACTCACAAAATTACTTACAGACTAGTAAAATACTCACAAATTGACAACCCTGGTTTCTCGGGAGATAATTAAATATTTTGGGGCTTCAATTTCATACGTCCAATTCCCTTTCGTTGTAACTAAATAACACATTAACAAAAGACAAAACCTGAAATGAAAAAGAAGATTTCAAATTATAATTTCACTCGAGCAACGACATGACCTAAAGACATGACTTGTGTCCACTTGGAGTGCTGCCATCTCCAATGCGTTCACATAATCCTACTGATAAAAGTCCGTAAGGCGATACTACTATATAATCTATATACAATGGTAATACTATAAGTACTTCAAAATAATAACTTGTTGCATAATTACAAAGAGTGTCAGTTTGACAGTTTAAATAATCCGACCGCAATCATTATTGTTTTGATTTCAAATAAATGTTAATTATCAATATTTGTATTTATTCTACTACAAAAGTGATTGCAAATAAAACAGCATTATTTATAATATAAACTAAACTAAATACACAAATAAAACTATCACATTTCACAATATTTGGTAAAATTATCCGTGATCGTAGGATTTTTCACACTCGTGTGAAAAGTGTCACAGCGGACGAAAAGTGTTTGCCTTCAAAAATGGTCGATTTTTCTTTCGGAAATTAGTAAGTTTTTGTAGACAGTTTTTCGTCCTTGGTGCATAAATAACTATTGGTGTATTTTATTATTTACTTGCTGTGATATGTTTTTTGTAAAGTGACATTTGGAGATTATGTTAAAATATCAAAATAGTTACAATTTTTGTTTGAAATTTGATATTTAGTACACTTGTGTTCCGTTTCTTTTCAATGTAGTCTATATTACACTGACAGAACCGATCATCTATTCGCGTCCTTCAAATTCAATGAAAAAGTTCTAATAACACTGAGATGAGAAATGAGATTTTCTGACCTAAAAATAAACCAGAAAGTACTAATTTCTCGCCGGTTTTAAAAAAAAAGTAATAAATCAGCCAGTATAGCCCAGTTGTCAAAAAGTCTGACCTCGCACAAAATGTGATCTCGATGAAACTTAGCACTTAAGTACTTGAAAGTGTGTAGAAAAAAATAAAAATATCTTTGCTGCTCTAAAGTGTATGCTAACTTCACAATTTCGAAAATAAAATCGAAAATTTGATTTTTCCATTATATCTCGAAAAAAATAAAAATTTCGAAATACTAATAGCACCACGTGAAAGAGCGCAAATTTTACTAAAAAATATAAGTTATTTTAAAAAAGACTTTGTATTACTATAAAAATTATTAAAAATAAGAAAGTAAATTCGAAATCTCTACGCGCGCCGAGCCGTTGAATACAAATTGCCACGAGTTATTCTTGATTAAAGATAGTTTTTCGTGAGATTATGTAATCCGCTTTGGATGCCGGCTAACCACAGTGAAGTGAAATGTTGTTAATAGAAAAATTTGGGCGCCAGGAGATTGTTTTACCCTCATCCAAAATATAGTTCAATTTAGCCACTACTAGTAAATGAAAATGAAAAACTATTTACCAATAACTGTTTAATATTTCAACTATTTAAATTACACAGGTCAAAAGGAATCCAAGGGATTGTACTAAAAGTACAGTAACTGTTTTAATATTCTTTGATAACAAATATTTAAATTACACAGGTCCAAAAAAGAGTCCAAGGGATCCTACTAAAATTGCATGAAAATTGAGCGAGTTTAAAAAAATTAAATTAATTAAATAATCACGAACAATAGGGGCGTAAAAAATTCACCACTCGCCCCTATAAATCGCTTACAAAATTCCAAAAATTCGATTAGATAAAAAGAGAAAATATATTAAATTATTAATTTACAGACCTTTAAATTATTAGTTAACAAATAAATACACATGAGCAAACAAAAAAGATAAGAAAAACTTGCGGTTGTTCCAAACTCCCTCGTTTTTAAACGTGAATTTTCTTCCACCAAACCAAAATTAAATTGCAGCTACTTGCTCGTCAACACTAGAAAAAGATCGCTGAACACTTGAAAGTATTACGCCGTACACTGGATACTACGACGTGCTTATCCTCCGCCCAACACTAGAGGGAGCGTTTCATCCGCCCAATACTAGAACCCTAAAATAATATACATTAAACTCCCTAATCGAATATCCCTTGGCCCTGAAAGAAATTTACAAACTTCTAACAGTTTATACAATAAAAACATATTTAAAAATCTCAACATACCCTTTCCTACAGTGAAGGGGAATTCTCGAAGAATCGGGAACTTTTCTAACAAATGTGTCCGTGGAAGGTGAATTCTCGGAGAATCAAAATCGTCTCAAATTAGTTTATCCCGTGGAAGGTACTATCCTTGACAAAAATGGCGTCGTCACGAACGTGGCTTGGCTTAGTACAAAATGTCGATATCCTCATCTAAGAGTTTCAGACCAGAGTAAACACACCAAATCATAGAAAATTTGACCGGAAGTTATAATTTCTAAAATTCTCACTGATTTTTATAAAACTGAAGATATCTATTATCCCTTCGGCAAGCGCGCCAGCGGCAAACTGCCGCAACTTTTTGTTTTTGTGTTAAAATTAAATTGTGATGAGCCCTTCGAAACTGCCACGAGTTATTCTCGGTTAAAGATATTCCTTCGTGGGATTATGTAATCCGCTTTGGATGCCGGCTAACCACAGTGAAGTGGGGTGTGGATTGATAAATGTTGTTAATTAAAAGAAAAATGGGCGCCAGGAGATTGTTTTACCCTCATCCAAGATATGGTCAATTTAGTCACTCAACCTCCAGAATGGATCTAAATTGAACCCACAAATAAAAAAAAAATAAACTACGTCGCAACCAAAAATTCGCTTACCTTAGTTCGGGTCAAGACTATTTGTGACTATTAGTAAATGAAAGAAAAGTAACTAATTGCTAAATAACTATTTAATGTATCCACTTACACAGGTCAAAAAAAGAAAAAGGAACCCAAGGGGCCCCACTAAAATTGTAAGAAAATTGCGCTAGTTTAAAAAAAAATGATTAAATTAATTAAATGATTACGAACAATAGGGGTGTTACACCGTCCGCGAGAGCTCTCAAGGTCGTTGGAATTGGGCGAAAAAAAAATACCACTCGCCCCTATAAGTCGCTTACAAAATTCCAAAAAAAATTAGAGAAAATATATGAAAATATTAATTTAGAGACCTTTAAAAATCACTTATTAACAAATAATGTATCTCTCTCTTTCCACTGGATTAAAACCACTTAGTTGTTAAAAAACTTTTTTTATTGACGTTTCGGCTTTCTATATCTATGATATATCTATGATATAGAAAGCCGAAACGTCAATAAAAAAAGTTTTTTAACAACTAAGTGGTTTTAATTCAGTGGAAAGAGAGAGAGAAATTAAAATACAAACCACTATGAGCTTCCGAAATGAATAACAAATATGAAAAACTTGCGGTTGTTCCAAAACCAAATTGCGGCAACTTGCAGCTACTAACTCGTCAGGTCAGGTCAGCTCAATACGAAAATCTGGTTAACACTCTGCCCAACACGAGAATGTGGTCAACACTCCGCCCAACACGAGAATGTGGTCAACACTCCGCCCAACACGAGAAGCTGGTTAACATCCGCCCAATACGAGAAGGTGGTTAACATCCGCCCAATACGAGAAGGTGGTTAACATCCGCCCAATACGAGAACCCTAAAATAATATACATTAAACCCCTAATCGAATACCCCTCGGCCCAGAAAGAAATTTACAAGCTCTAACAGTTTATACAATAAAAACATTTAAATATCTCAACATACCCTTTTATACAGTGAAGGGGAATTCTCGGCGAATCAGGAAGTTTCCTGACAGATGCTTTCGTGGAAGGTGAATCCTCGGAGAATCAAATCGTCTCCCGGGGAAAATACTAACCCTATAATATTAATAGGCCTTACACACTTGCCAAATAACATAAAACTCGACTGTCATGAAAAACGCCTTACCTGGCAAAAATGGCGTCGTTACGAACGTGGCTTGGTTTAGTACAAAATATCAATTCCTCTTCAAGAGAATCAGACCAGGGTAAACACACCAAATCAAATAGGCACCCTGCAAGTCTAACAATACGGGAATCGCTCGTCTATCCCAATCAATGGTACGAAATAATCTTTATAAACACCGGGCGATTCCTTAAAATTTTGTCTAAACCACGTTACACTTATCATCCAACAAGAAAGAAAAAGAACCCGGTCCGAAATTTCCTTCTAAATCCTTCTAGAACGAATTCAACCACGCAAGTCCAGAAAGAGATTCACCTATTAACCGCCACGGGTCACTAAAAACGACTTGACCAATCATATAACAGGTGACTGGCTAACACAGCCGTATAGTACCTCAAATTTATCTCGGACCATCAGTACGGCTTCAGAAAAGGTATATCGACAACCGATGCTGTTAAGTATGTTATAGACAAAGTGGAAGACGGAAATCAAAAATGGGGGGCTGTTATCTTGATCGACGTTAAGAACGCATTCAATACAGCAGTCTGGAGTAAAATCATGGAAAAGCTGGGCCTAATAGGAATCAGTCAATATTTAACAAACATAATAGGAAGCTATCTGCATAGTAGGTCCCTGGAAATAGAAAACCACGCATTTGAGATGACCCAGGGAGTTCCACAGGGTTCGGTTCTTGGCCCGATCCTGTGGAATATCCTTTATGATGGAATACTAAGGCTGAAACTCCCCAAGGATTGCCACACTGTGGCATATGCAGATGACCTGGTGTTGATATCTAAAGCTAACTCTAAAGACGAACTAATGTATAATGCCAGCCTAGCCCTAATGGAGATTCAGGACTGGATGAAAGCCCATGACCTCAGCCTAGCCCCAGAAAAAACCGAAGCAGTAATTGTGAAAGGCCAGAGAAAAAGAGATGACGTTCTTTTCCATTTAGGCAACGTAACCATAACTCCTGTTAGAGCTGCTAAATACCTTGGTGTCTGGATAGACGACAAATTAAATTTTAACGAGCACGTCAAGAAAACAGTCGAAAAAGCAGAAAAGCAGGTAACGGCACTGACTAAAATTATGCCGAATATTGGTGGGCCCAGCAGTATTAAGCGGCTCCTGTTTAACGGAGTCATGCAATCTACAGTCCTATACGCTGCACCGGCATGGAAAGGTGCCATAAAAATGGAAAAATACCGCAGTATGATAATCAAAATACAAAGAAAAATGTTGCTTAGGGTAGCTTCCGCATATAGGACTGTATCAGCTGACGCCCTGCAAGTTATAACTGGCTGCATCCCACTAGACATTCAGGTAGAAGAAAGAAACAGCTTATACCAAAGGCAAGCTGTGAACAGTGAAATTAGAGAGGAAGAAAGGAAAAAAAGCGTGGAAGCGTGGCAGAACAGATGGGAAACAGATACTCGCAAGGCAGCTTGGACACGAAGACTAATACCGCGTATAGAAGTGTGGTTTAACTCTAGACTAAGGAAAACTGACTATCTCCTTACACAGTTTCTCTCTGGCCACGGCTCGTACAAAGCATACACCTTCAGATTCGGAAAGACAGCTGACAACATATGTCTTTATGACTCAGAAGAAGACACGCCGCATCACACATTCTTTGAGTGTGAAAGATGGAAACCTCACAGACTGAGACTAGAATCACTCCTAGGCCCACCGCTGTCGGCGGAGAACATCATCAATAAACTGTTGCTGAATAAGAAAAACTGGGATAAGGGAACAAAAATAATTTCAGAAATCATGAAAGAGAAAGAGAGAGAGGAAAGAGAATCGCAGGCACTAAACGTACGAGAAGAAGACTAACGATAGACTTCAAGGGACGCATGATGCCAAATCCGCCAGGATAGTTCCGTCGTCTCGTTGAACGCAGAGGTGGTTTTTATTCGGTAGGCCGCTTGGTTAAGGTGATGCAGTGCGACAAGCTCCTAATGGAGTAATTCGGACGGTATTACCTTCTCCTTGATGGAATCCGTCTCGCTAGGGACACCTTCCCTAAGCGTCTTTAGAAGATTTTCCTCCTCCATAAAAAAAAAAAGTACCTCAAATTTAACAGAAGAAATGACCGGAACGACAGATCGAAACATGACATCGATAAATTAGACGTAAACAGTCTATTTTAATGTTCGAAAACTTTATACGAAACTAACTAGCTCGTACAAATGGATATAAAGTGAGTCAAAAACCTGAGGCTAAATGTAAAATATCTTATGTGATATATGGTTCCTAAATAATATAATTCGGTCCCTACAGTGGCTCACATCTACCCAAGAAAGACAAGGTATGGAAACTAATTAATGTAGTAAGGTCTTAATACCGAATTTAAACGTTACAAAACTGGGTATTTAGGTATTTTTTGTTTATGTTATTGACTCCGCCTATCGATACATCTAGTGCAATATTATATTTCTGTTAAGTTGTTACAACTAAAAGATCCAAAGCGCGTAGAATTTGCAACGTGTTTGCAGCTGTTTGCCTTTAGTTTTTCCGAACGCCTCGCCTGAATATTTGTATTCAACGGCTCGGCGCGCGTAGAGTTTTCGAATTTGCTTTCTTATTTTTAATAATTTTTTATAGTAAGAATACAAATTGTTTTTTAAAACAACTTATAATATTAGTTTTTAGTAAAATTTTCCTTTCTTTCACGTGGTGCTATTAGTTTTCCGAAAAAAATTTTTTTCGAGATATGGAAAAACCAAATTTTCTATTTTATTCTCAAAATTGTGAAGTTAGCATACACTTTAGAGCAGCAAAGATTTTTTTATTGTTTTCTAGACCCTTTCAAGTACTTAAGTGCCAAGATCACATTTTGTGCGAACTTTTGGTCAATATCCTTCTCTGATAACTGGGCTAAGTATGAATTATGAACAATATGAGAAATTGCAATAAGAGAAAAATTGGTTGAAACAAAACGGAAAAGAGACAGACAAGAAATTTCGTGAGAGATAATGTAGATGAGGCCATGGAAAATAGTTGTATTTTATGCTAAGTATACCCAGAAAGCAAATGTATTTGTATGCATATTTATAATAACATTTACGTAACATTTAAAGAAGAACGTAGAATCGTTTACAAGAAACTTTACTGGAATCACAATTATGTCAACTATTAATATTCATGTAAATAACTATTTGTTATGGCTCAGAATTGCAACTAGATTGAAATTTTAAACATGAGAAATGTTATTATAAATTCATGAAATTTACTTCGAAAAAGTGTGACAAATTAATTTATTGAATTGAGGTTTTCGGATTTTCTCGAATAGATGACACGAGATTTTAGAATTTAATTTTGTAATGATACCATATGCTAATTCTTAACTAATTTGGGATTTGATTGTACTGTATTCGATTGTCAATAAAATTATTCGTTATAAATAAAGGTAGTAACCAAGAGACTTATATATCACCATCTTAAAGAAAGAAAAGATTTTGTTTACGAATTTAAAACAATTTTTAATCGAAAAATTTGTACTGTTTTGAATTTAAATGTGTTAATTAATGGTACAATATTGGTAACTCGAAACAGGTGTGTTAATTGATTTTATTCATATGTATTAATTAATTCTTAACAAGCGTCTATTTAGTATTAATGATATTAAAATGAATTATTTTGTGAAAATAAGTCATATCTTATTAAAGATAAATTATACTCTAATATCTAAAGTAGGTGTCAATTTGTAATTAAACTATTCACATTTTTCAACAGAGCAAAAATAGAATGAAAAATAGTAATTCGAAAACTGTGTGGAAGGAATATCGTGACAGGTGATAAATCGTGGATATAAATTTAAATCGGAATCAAAAAGACCTGACCTGAGTATTTACAATTTTTTCAAAGTAAATCCAAGTAACTTATTAGGCGCTGTATGTGGAGTTTACTGGGACGAATTAGTATTTTAATCGTGAACCACGAAACGTAAAAAAGGATGGTTGAAACTGCTGTGTAAAAAAGTATTTATTTCTCAAATGTATAAAATTCCTAGTAGATAATAACTATCAAATTGACATAATTATTATATAAAATTAACAAAAAACAAAACCTACGTAACTATGGTATCAACAAAAATACAGGGGCGTGCCTGATAATTTGAAACTGAACATACCGGCCGCCTTGATGTATACTGATACTTCAATAATTTATAGGCAACATGCAAATCTTTGTCATGGCGCGCTTCACTATACCATTTTTAGTTTTTATAGAAACAGCCCTGATGACATTATCCTTGCCAGGGTGTAACTCGATAATTCTTCCTAGTCTCCAATCTTGGGGAGGTGTATTGTCCTCCTTCAAGAGAACTAGAATTCCTAATTCGACCGTTTTGGGCTCCTCAAACCATTTGGACCGAACCTGCAGATGATGCAAATACTCCTTAGACCATCTGTTCCAAAAGTGTTGAGCAAGTAGTTGTATGTGCTTGTAACGGGAAATCAGGGTAGAGGCACAGGAACCCACCACAGGCTCGTTAAAAGAAGTCAATGGACAACCAATGAGGAAATGGCCTGGCGTCAGAGGTTGCAGGTCATTAGGATCTTCCGTAAGAGGAGTGAGAGGTCTAGAATTTAAAATTGACTCTATCTGTGTTAAAAGCGTGTAAAAATCCTCATATGAAAAATAAACATTATGAATAATTCTTTTGAGGTGAAACTTTACTGAACGTACGGCACTTTCCCATAGGCCTCCAAAATGAGGTGAACGAGAAGGGATAAAATGCCATCTAATTTCGGATTTAACTAAAAAAGATTTAAATTTGTCTGTATTTGATAAGGCGACAAATTCTTTAAGTTCACGATTGGCTGCAGTAAAATTGCCAGCGTTATCTGAATATATATCAGAACAAAGACCTCTTCTAGCTACAAACCTCTTAAAAATATTTAAAAAACCTTCAGCTGTAAGTTCTGAAACAAGCTCAATGTGTATAGCCTTTGTAGCTAAACAAATAAATATACATACATAGGCCTTTATATATTTTCTATTTCTAAACTTACTATCCTTAATAAAGTAAGGTCCCGCGTAGTCTATGCCTACTTTAGAAAATACTCGTGAAATATTTACTCTATCAATAGGTAAGTCTCCCATTTTTTGAACAAAATCTAAAGGTTTTGCCTTGAAACAAACAACACATTTATTTAATATTAATCTAACTGTGCGACGACCACAAAGAGGCCAAAATTCAGATCTTACAGTTGACAGAACTTGTTGAGGGCCAGCATGCAAATTTTTTAAATGAACATTTAATATCACAATTTTAGTGAAATTACCTTTAGTAGGAAGTACCATGGGAAATTTAGCATCGGCTGATATATTAGAATTGCACTCTCTAATTATTCCGAGTTCATCTAAAAAAGGATTTAAACATTTTAATTTACTTGTACTGGCAACTACTTGATTTTTCTTTAAATTGTGAACTTCTTGAGGAAAGTATTTTAGTTGAACTATTTTAACTAAAGCATACTTGCTGTCTTCAATTTCTTTAATTTTCAAAGAACCAATAATTCTCTTGTCGATATTTTCTTTATTTATACGAAAATTATTTGCGAATCTTAATAAATACGCAACTACGTGAATTAATCGTGTATATGATGAATATTTTTCAATTATATCATCATTGACAAACGCTGCCAAAGAAGTTGATTTTACTTCCTTCAACTCAGGTATAATGTTTACAGTGTAGTCAGATTTAGGCCAATATTCTCGATCATTCTGTAAAAATTCAGGTCCGTTCCACCATAATTGGTTATCCCTTAATTGACGAGGATAAACACCGCGAGATATTGTATCTGCAGGGTTCAATTTGGTAGGAACATGAGACCAAGTAGACAAATTTGTAATGTCTAGAATTTTAGTTACTCTATTACAAACGAAAGTTTTTAGTCTGCTGGGCTCTATTCGTAACCATGACAAGACTATTGTGGAGTCTGTTCAAAAATAACAATTTGAAAATTGAACATTTTTTAGAGAGAATTTAAGACGCTCATATAATTGCACTAGCAATAATGCGCCGCAAAGTTCCAAACGTGGTAGTGTTAGTTTTTAATGGAGCCACTCGACTTTTTGAGCAACTCAAGTTACCAAGAACATCGCCGTTAGTGTTAATAGATTTTAAATATATACAAGCTCCATAAGCCTTAATGGAAGCATCACAAAAACCATGTAACTCAATAGAAGTGTAATTACTTAAAAGAAAATATCTCGGAATTTTTATTAAATGTATTTCACGGAAGTAATAGAGAAATTTTTGCCAAGGGGTAAAAATCTCATCAGGAACTATTTCATCCCAATCGGATTTAAGTTGCCAAAGTCTTTGTATCATGATTTTGGCCGTAACTATAATTGGACCCAGTAAACCAAGCGGGTCAAAAAGTTGAGCAATTGTTGATAACAAAATTCTTTTTGTTACCTTGTTTTTAAGGTCAAGGGTAAGGTTAGGAGTAAACTGAAAAATGTCTTATTTAGGATTCCATCTTAAGCCTAAGATTTTAGAATCCGTGTCATTTTTGATTTTATATTCAATTTCATTTACATTGTCAAAATTCAAATCATTAAATATATTTGGTTTATTCGTTACCCACTGTCTAAGAACGAATCCAGATGAATTCAAAATAGAAAAAACTTCTCTTATTCTAAGAACAGCCGACTCTTCATCAGTTTCACCAGAAATATAATCATCCATGTAAAAATCATTAGCAATTGATGAGCTAGATATAGGAAACGTTTTATTTTCGATCGCTAATTGTTTGAGACATCGCGTTGCTAAAAATGATGCTGGACCTGTACCATATGTTATTGTATTTAATTCGTATGTGCGAAGCTCTTCAGTAGAGTTGAATCGCCAAAAGATGGATTGTAAATTGCTTTGATCGGGATGTACTTAAACTTGACGGTACATCTTTGCAATGTCTGCCGTAAAAGCAACAGCATGAGATCTGAAACGCAACAAAATGGAAAAAATGTCTTCCTGAATGGAAGAACCGACTTTAAGTACATCATTTAAGGAAAGTCCACTATCAGATTTAGCAGATGCGTCAAAAACGACACGTAATTTTGTCGTTAATGATGTTTCCTTTTTAATACCATGATGAGATAAATAAAATAATGATTTCATTTCGGGATTTTCTACTAAAGTCATATGTTTCAAATCTATGTATTCCTTAATAAAGGCATAATATTTTTCCTTTAATTCATGATCATTCAAAAATTTCGTTTCGAGATTGTGAAATCGTTTTAATGACATTACTTTAGAACAACCTAGATTCGAAAAATTATCTCTAATAGGTAATTTCACAATGAATCGTCCAGTTTGATCTCGAGAGACATTCTGCATAAAATCTTCTTCACATTCAACTTCCTCTTTACTGTATGTGATCTGTTTTTTACTATAAATATCTTCTAACAACCAAAATGCTTCCAATTGTTTTTGAATATCAACATTTTGAGAGACATAAGAAAGAACTGTTTTATTATTTATAGAGCCAACAGAACCCGACACTATCCATCCGAGTTTAGAATCTTGTATACTGTATTTGAAAATCAAGAGAGAGTAAATTCCCAGAAATGTTTTGCAGTTATCAGTGTTAAAGGCAGTAAACCATAGACGTGCGTTTTCAAAATTAAATTAATATGGAAATAGAAATATTTAATTTGTTTTAGTTATTTATACCTAGATTACCAATTTTAGATAGATAAACATAATTCGTAAGTAGTAATTTAATTTGGGTAA
Organism: Crepidodera aurea; assembly: GCA_949320105.2. Classification (NCBI taxonomy): domain Eukaryota; kingdom Metazoa; phylum Arthropoda; class Insecta; order Coleoptera; family Chrysomelidae; genus Crepidodera; species Crepidodera aurea. The sequence continues at coordinate 70,761,707 of OX439475.1, read as the reverse complement.
AATGAAGAAAAAGTCAATATTATTTTAGGCATTTTGTTTTAGGCATATGTTTATTTACAAAATATGTATATAATATGTACAGATAATTACAATTATTTATAAATTAATATGAGGAGCTAAAAAAACAATTAAGTAGGTATATGAGAAAAAAAAAACCAACCGCAAGGATAAAATTTGACGAGCAACATGCAAAAAATACGACAATATTAAATCTTAAAAAATAAAAATCTAAAAATAAAATTAAAGTACATAAATTAATAATTTTAAAGTTATGGTTCCTCGCACTCTGTGTCAGAAGATTCACCATCTGATTCTAGAGAAATTACAATGGGCTCTATAGTAATATCAATTATGTTATCTAGCTCCCACATTTTTTTTTCTATTTCTGTAACGTGTCTAATACATTTTTGCCAATTTTCACTTGTTACTTCAGATATTGCCTTATTGAAGAGATTTTTAACATCTGATAATTTAAAAGTAGTTATTTCTGGCAACATAACCTTTAACTTGAGCCCATATTAATTCTATCGGATTCAGCTCACAATGGTAGGGTGGTAAACGAAGGATTTCAATTTCTCGTTTTTTGGCTCTCCTCAATATTATATTTTTTATAATTTTGCTTGTTTTTTAGCAATAGTTAACAATTCTGCCCTCAGCATTGTATTGTCAAAGGCTAAATTTTTAGAAGATAACCAGCGATAAATGGTCTAGTTTTAATTTTTTCACTGGCGTATACTCACAAACTGCTTCCATTTTTAGTCACTACTATTTGTCACGTTTATCGAAAATCAAATAACTGCATTTCTAGAAAATATTTAAGTCAAAATATCTGTCATTAGAAGCTGTTGCCATTCGGAGGTCGTTAAATAACAATTATCCCTTTCTATTCTGGTTACGCCTATGACGCACGTTAATCCTCTTAGGCCTACTGTAGTAACAATGAAAGATCATAAAATAATGTGATAGTCCAAGAAATTTAATAAATTTTGTATTGAAATTAACAAAAACAATTTAGAATGCATTACAAATATTGAAGTTTTACCGCACGTACTGTACTATAGTTTTGCATACCGAATTACTTTTTATTCTGGGAATTTACTCTCTCTTGATTTTCAAATACAGTATAATATGGGTCCGCGTCTATTCAATTTAATTTGATTAGGTAAGAGTAAATCGAAGAAGATATTAGCACCTAATAACAAGTAGATTTGAGAAGGTTTGAAAAATGAAGGATCTGCTAATGTCAAACCTTGCGGAATATTTATAGAGGAAATATCAATTTTAAATTGTGGGACCATGCCCGTTATTTTATCTAATACCAAGAAAGGTACTGTAATTTCAAAATTAGAAATTAATGATTTCATTTTAGCTTGAGTACTTGTGCTTACTTGAACACCTTCACTTTCGTTTATACCAACAATAGATAAATTAATTTTATTATGTTTCAAATTTAATTTATGGAATAATTCAGTTGTCATAAAAGAAGATTGACTTCCAGAATCTAAAATTGCCCTGCATTTAATTGGAGTATTATTCGAATCACGAATATAAACTGAAGCTGTAGACAAAATAACTACTTCATTTGAATTTTTTGCATAGACACCTAAAGAATTAGGTGATATCACTGAGGGTAATACTGATTCTAAACTAACTGTATTTTGCATTGTGTTTTGATTCTCGACCGCCAGTGGAACTTCATTATTATTATTTGCATTTTTATTTAAGTGTAAAAGGGTATTATGTTTCTTGTGACATAGCTTACAAAGAGTTCTAGTGCAGTCAGAAGAGAAATGACCCTTCTTTAAGCAATTAGTGCAAGCTCTAAGTTTTCTAATTTCATGTAATCGAGAGCTGCACGGCAATTGTAAAAAACGTTGACATTGATTCACGTAATGATTATCCTTGCAAAATATACAAGACACAGAAGGGTTAGTAGATATATGAGTTTGTTTAATATTAATAGATTTATTTTTTAAAAAATCGGTTTTTTGTTGAGCAGCAAACTTATTTATAGGACGCTTATTTAAGATTTTATAACGTTCATTTAAAAATTCAATTAAGTCATCAAAAGTCTCTGAATCATCCCCTGATGCCTTTGATTCCCAGTCTCGGCTAGTGTTTGGATCTAGTTTCGATTCAAGTAAGAGCAATACAAAGGAATTCCAGTGTTCGTTAGAATTTTCTAAATTATTCAAAACTCTAGTATTTTTATAAAATGAATCTAAAAATTGTCTCAAAGAATTTGGAGAATCCTTAACTAGATTTGGCAAATCTAAAATATTTTGTAAGTTAATATTAATTCTCTTTCTTTTATTTTCATACCGTTTAATTAACAAATCCCAAGCAATACGATAGTTATCGTCTGTAAGCTCTAATTCGGCAATAATTTCAGCCGCTTCACCCTTTAAAGACGATTGCAGGTAATAAAGTTTTTGGACATCAGCTAAAGAATTATTGTCATGTATGAGACCTTTAAACAGATCATGAAAAGAAGACCATTTATCATAATTACCAAAAAATTCAGGCAAAGAAATTGTGGGTAATTTTACATTGGTATATGGATTAACTCTTTCATTAATGTTTGACAAATTATCACTGGAACTGACATGACCAATTTCATATAGATCAGGTGGAGCCTTAACTGGCTGAACTATTTTCTTTAAAAGCCCTACTATGCAATAATAACCATTTTCGAAATTTGCTCTTTCATCCTCTAGCCTTTCTAGATTTTGAGCATCTAAGCTCAATGCCTCAATCTGAATTTGATATGTGTCAAATTCAGTATAAGCAGACTCGAGCTTTTCTAATCTATGTACAAGTTCTTCATTTGTAACACTACTGATATCTACCGCGTTATACCAATTATTGTTACGCGTTATAACAGCCTTTGCTCTTCCTCGTTTAGCAATTAAATCTGCCATGGCTTCCATGGTAATAAAGACAGTGAAATACAAAATAAACTAGATTATAATATTTTAACTGCTTAAATATGCAAAACAAGGTTGCATAGAACTGTTAGAGTAGTGCTCTTTTCAAATACAATCAAAAATGAATGCTTTACAATAAAAGCGTACAATTTACAGATAAAGATCGATGCAAATTGACCAATGTGTATTAAAGTATCTAATTTACAGATAAATATCAATGTAATTAGAATTAAATATGAATGGCGACTCTACAAATAGAAATCAATGTGAAATTGCCATACGTTCGGCGAAATATCTTTGAAAATGCCAATGAGACAATTTAAAAAATTGAGGAATACGCTTACAACAGATATTGTCAAATTAAAAAGACTCACAAATATCTCCAACTTGACGATCTATCGTTACTCTTCTACTATAGCGCAGCGGTTTCAAACATCCGAAATCGAAGAACCATGTGGAGTTTCCTGGGACGAATTAGTATTTTAATCGTGATCCACGAAACGTAAAAAAGGCTGGTTGAAACTGCTGTGTAAAAAAGTATTTATTTCTCAAATGTATAAAATTCCTAGTAGATAATAACTATCAAATTGACATAATTATTATATAAAATTAACAAAAAACAAAACCTACGTAACTATGGTATCAACAAAAATACAGGGGCGTGCCTGATAATTTGAAACTGAACACTGTATATCCCTTGAAAACAAGGGCGGATTTACGGGGGGGGGGGGGGGGGGTACAGGGGGAAATTACGATTTTCACCATAAAAATCGTACATTTCTAGTTTTTTAAATATAACCGAAAATCTGATATTATTAGGTAAAAATTTATATGAACTAATTTTATGGCCTTGAGCTAACAATTAAAATAATTTTTTTATTTTTCTACGATTAATACGAAGGAAGATCTGGCAATTGAAAAATGGGTGTTTTAAGAAACTGGATCGTTCTAGCGCAGGGGTTCTCAAACTGTGGTACATGTACCACTGGTGGTACATTACAATGTTTTAGTGGTACAATTTAACATTTAACTTTTCCAAAAACTTCGAACAATTTCGCGACACATTGATTTTTAACGGCGAGATGCTTTTATGGTGGTACATATATTTTTGTTTCATATTTATGTGGTACAAAATTTGAAAAGTTTGAGAACCGCTGTTCTAGCGTAAATATCTGAAAAAATATGACTTCCCCCAAACAAATGTTTATAACATCTTAATGAGAGAACAACATTGGGAACATTTTAAGACCATCCAGAACCGTTTAACATAAGCAGAAAAAAAGTTATGGACAAAATAAATTTTTTTCAATTTTTTTACGCTATTTTTTTATCGCCATCTAGACTGTGGTATTTGACAAAAAAATCCTTTTGCAGAAAGTCGTAACATATGTTTTTACAATTTTTACAATTAGTAATTTTTAGCCCTATGGATAATTATTTTTTAAGTTTTGGTCTGTTAAAGTTGAGCTAAATTTTTGTTTTTTATGACATTTTCAATTTTTGGTCAATACCGTGAAAAGTATTGATTTTTGAAAAAAAAATTAAAGAGACAAGGCTTTGAGCAAATGTTCTTCCGAATAATTACCATTTTTTTTATCTTTGCGTTTATAACCGTCAATGTCATTTTTTCGGGTCAAATATTGAAAAAACGGTCATTCCAATGAAAAAGTTTGTCATAACATGATATTTCGGCGATATCCTAAGCTTTAAAATGGATTATTCTACATTATTTAATATTATCAGCCAAAAAAAGTTACGGGCAAAAAATACATTTTTTTTAGAAATGTACGAATATTGTGGTGAATATCGTATTTTTCTGCGCACTATAACTCGGGAGGGAACATTAATTCATTAAAAAAGGTAATTTATTAATTACGAATTTTTTTTTCTTTTTTTTCACACCCCCACCTGCCACCACTCAACTAACGAAAGTTTTCTACTTCTAGACACCTTTACTAGCAATTTGCAAAAAAATTTAAGTCGATCTGATCAGTTACTAGTTTCTGCTCGATATTACAAAAAAATTACTAGCTTTCTTGGACTACTTGGTAAGTTTTACCCCCCCCCCCTTAAAAAAAAGCTAAATCCGCCCTTGCTTGAAGATTCAAAAACTGGTCTTGCTAAGCGTAATGATCAAGGTATAGCTTATACCTGATGTTACACATTGCTATAAGGCAATTTTTGAAACAGTAGCGCCGTGTTCCATATCCATATTTAGGAAAGAGATAGAAATACAATTTTCTATAATGTTACCTTATTGATCGAGCTGTTCAACACGTCTTCCATTTTCTTGAATGCAGAGCAGGTCTTTGTTTGAAAGACTGTTCCACCCTACGCACAAGGGCGGATTTAGCTTTTTTTTTATGGGAGGGGTAAAACTTACCAAGTAGTCCAAGAAAGCTAGTAAATTTTTTTGTAATATCGAGCAGAAACTAGTGACTGATCAGATCGACTTAAATTTTTTTGCAAATTGCTATGAAAGGTATGCAGAAGTAGAAAACTTTCGTTAGTTGCGTTTTGAGTGGAGACAGGGGGGGGGGGGGGCGAAAAAAAGAAAAAAAAAATTCGCAATTGATAAATTACCTTTTTTAATGAATTAATGTGCCCTCCCGAGTTATAGCGCGCAGAAAATTACGATTTTCACCACAACAATCGTACATTTCTAAAAAAAATGTATTTTTTACCCGTAACTTTTTTTTGGCTGATAATATTAAATAATGTACAATAATCCATTTTAAAGCTTAGGATATCGCCGAAATATGACAAACTTTTTCATTGGAATGCCCGTTTTTTCAATATTTGACCCGAAAAAATGACATTGACGGTTATAAATGCAAAGATAAACAAAAATGGTAATTATTCGGAAGAACATTTGCTCAAAGTCTTGTCTCTTTAATTTTTTTTCAAAATCAATACTTTTCACGGTATTGACCAAAAATTGAATAAAAAACAAAAATTTAGCTCAACTTTAACAGACCAAAACAAAAAATAATTATCCATAGGGCTAAAAATTACTAGACAATTAATTGTAAAAACATATGTTACGACTTTCTGCAAAAGGATTTTTTTATCAAATACCACAGTCTAGATGGCGCTAAAAAATGGCGAAAAAAAATTGAAAAAAATTTATTTTGTCCATAACTTTTTTTCTGCTTATGTTAAACGGTTCTGGATAGTCAGCAATTTTCTAAGCCAGGTCAAATCAAAGGCCACAGAAAGTAGAAATTAAATATATTAAAATGAAACCTTAATCTCTCAATATTGTATAAGTAGTATTTTCATATTCAAGCTTGGATTTTTGCGGTAGCAAATTTTGAGTTATATTATCGGCATATTTTTTTGATTCTGGAGGAGTATTTTCAAATTCTAAATCTGAATCGTTTGATTTTCTTCTCCTTTTTAATAAATTAAAAGTTTTTACAACGTCAACTAATACTGACAGTTAATTTGACATTCATGGCAAACCTTATTTTTTTAAACAATTACGGAATAAAGATTCTATCTCTAGTGATGTATGAATGAAATACGTATAATATACATAAGAGCCAAATGTTTCAGAATGTTCTTTCAATCTCAAGAGCGAGAATGTTTCTTTTCTGTTATTATAAGTGGTTTCAGAATAACTACATTCAGTAGTGGCCGTGGAGAAAATAATATTTTATACTTCGTCCTCGCTCGACGAATTTCTTCGTGAAATACGTCTCGTGACTCCGAAGTCTAATCGATTATTTTCGAAGCTCTTGTGATATTACTACTAAAAATAATTGGCCAAATATTTTTTAAAGGTTTAATTGTTTTCTTTTCCAAAAAATGGTGCTCTGTAGCTTTTTGTTTAGAAATGAATTGAGATTACTGAAGGAAAAAGTTCCAGTTAAAAAAACCAGTTAAGTATGTAAGTTGCATCCTCTATCAAAAAATGAAAAACTGATGATGATATGACAATTTAGACCTATGTCCGACGACGCGGCCATGTAAAATTTAAATCGATTCAGTATTTTTTGAGAAAACAAAAAAATACTTTTAAAGTAAATGTAATAAATAGTAGTTAAAAAAAAATACTGTATTAGCTTGCAGTTTGTAGCTTCGTAGTGACCATTGTATATTCTACTTCATGTCGTTAAAGACACTTAAAGTGAGTGAGTTAGTTTTAACAACTAGCATTGAGGGTTGTATTTTGGGAGTTGCAAAGTTTTTTGACCTATTCTGATCAAGATGTCACTCTTTTCTTCGTCTCCCTTTAAGAGCAAACCGAACGCCTTGAAACATTTTAAAACCTTTTAAGCCTTTAGTTTTAGTCCGATTTTTGTGAAATTTTCAGGAAATACTAATAATTACAAAACTTAGGGTGGAGATATCTTGATTTTTTTGTAACCCTTCGAAAAGTATTTATTTTATTAATTTTAAATGGAAAATAAATATCAAGTAGTTTTTAAATAATATGGTTTCCCATTTTTTCTTAAATATCTTTGTAAAGTGCTGCCACATCGTTACATACATTTAAAGCTGTCGAGAAACATTCCATCGCCAAGTCTTTCCAGTCCTCATAAAATAGAAGTGAAATTTGCTTCTCACAAGAACTCGGGTTGCCACTTAAGAGGAAGTTGTACTATACTATAAAACAGTGTATGCAAGGGTTTCGTAGTCCCATGCTTTTTTGATTCATTTTTCATTTTTAGAGAATGAAAAAATAAGTACTTATTGGTAAAGGTCTAATCTATGCCCCCATGAAGTCGCTTTTTCAAAATTTGATTTAGTTTTTACAAAAAAAAATCGCAAAATTCCATTATTTTTTTATAATTTTTCCCATTTTTTTTTTAAAGAACCAAAGCAAATTTCAAAAAAATAAGTTCTTCCGAGCATAGATTAGACCTTTACCAATATGTACTTATTTTTTCATTCTCTCAAAATGAAAAATGAATCTAAAAAGCATGGGACTACGAAACCCTTGCAAAACAACATTTTACGTACAATACAGAATTCAAAGGAAATAATCGTTTATGAATGGAGATAAAATACTTTCACATATTTAAATGTTTACGAGGGATAGACAGATGGGTGAAGAATTATAATTTCTGTGGAATATTAAATTATTAGTAAATGTTCTTGTTTATTGATGTTAAAACCACTTTTTTAGATTAAAAATGTTTTTTAATTTAACATTTCGACTTTGACTATAAAGTCTTTTTTAAAAATTGAAAACAAAAAATATAATAATAGGTAATTTATTATTGAAAGAGATCACTGGACAATTTCACAAGATATGATAATAACATAGAACGAGAAATAGATTTTGAAATCTAAGTTGTCAAAATATGTTGTATTTAAAATGATAGCGCATTTGTATATTATAAGAAAATTTATATTTTGTCATAAATTAAGTTACCATAATAATATTATCATAATCTGTGATGGTGTTTTGAGGTTTTCTGGGTTTTCCCTCAACTGTAAAGAAGCTGTGCCATCAATCATCAGTAAGTCGGTCCAGAGCGCCATGCAAAATAATAATAATAGCCGTCCCTCCCCCGCACAAGATCTACATCAGGGGTTGACTCGTTAGGGAGTGAATTGAAGGGCTTATATTAATATTATTATATTATTATAAGAAAAAAGCCAGATAAAAAAGTTAGACTATCCCGATACAGAGGGTATCCTTTTTGCAATAGAAACACATTCATTTAACACATAAGCATATCAGTGCCTCAAGTGCCGCTTCTTTAACTTTGCGGTTATAATTCTGTAGGCGCAGTGAGTAATCAGATAAATGTATCTATATATATCTAGTATCCGTGAGTAACGAATAAGTAATTCAAAATAAATGTTTAATTTTTTAATCCTAACATTATCCAATTATTTGTCTTTCTATATTGTTTATTTTATCTTTAGAGGAAGTTGTACTATACTATAAAACAGTGTATGCAAGGGTTTCGTAGTCCCATGCTTTCTAGATTCATTTTTCATTTTTAGAGAATGAAAAAATAAGTAAAGGTCTAATCTATGCCCCAATGAAGTCGCTTTTTCAAAATTTGATTTAGTTTTTTCTAAAAAAAAATCGCAAAATTCCATGTTTTTGATGATTTTTTCCATTTTTATTTAGAAAAAAACCAAAGCATGTTTCAATAAAGTGAGAACGTGGGAACATAGATTAGATCTTTACCAACAAGTACAAATTTTTTTATCCACAAATAATTAAAAATCAAATACTATTAAACGAGCAAGGTTTGTATGTGTGTATGTGTGTGTGTCCAGAGGATCTCGAAATCCACTCGTCAGAATTCAATGAAACTTTCAGGGTAGACTAATTCCTATCTAAATCGACAGAAAATGTAGGTCTCATGTCTGTGAAAATTCGATCTTCCGAGATATTTACAAGAAAAGTTAAGCTTTTAGTTTTATTTCCTAGCAACGGCACATAATAATTACTTGTTTCTATAGTAATATATACTATAAAGGATAGATGAGTACAGTAAAAGTGGGGATATAACGTCACATTCCATAGGCGTACTTTGCAAAATAAGTTTCTATAATATAAATAAGGTCACAGCATATAAAATATATATACGCACTTCGTAGATTAAATTTTGAAGTTATATTATTTACAAAAAATAAAAATAAACTTTATGCATCCGACACTTTAACATTGAACGAATTAAATTTAACCAATAAATAACAAGGAGGATTATATGTTGGGATTAAACTTTTTTTAATCTCTTGGCATTAAAAGTAACGCTTCTGTACTTACCTAAACTCAAAGATTAAAAAAAAAGTTAGTTTAAGAACTATCTTTAAAAGTCACTGTCTTCACTAAAACTACTGGTATCACTATAATTGTCTTTTCTGAGGTTTATTATTATCGGTTCTATTAAATTATCCATTGATATATCCACTTTCCTAAATGAATTTTCCACATTTTTAACATGACCAATGCATTTTCCCCAATGTTCTCTATTTATATCTGAAACTGCCTTCAAAAACAAATTTCGCAGATCAGGAAATTTAAATGTTTTATTGTTTTAAGAAACATAACCTTTTAATAATTGAGACCAGATCAGTTCAATGGAATTTAACTCTGCGTGGTTCGGAGGCAATCTGAGAATTTTAATTCCTTTTTCTCTGGCCATCTCATCCATAATATACTTTTTGAATTTGTTTTTATGTTGCCTTGCTATTACTAATAATTCTGCCTTCAAGGATTTAGGAGGACTGATAATATTTTTATAATGAAGCCATTTTGAAATATATATTAATACAAAATTCTGAATCAATTAAAATACATACGATACGGCTATGAATAAATAAAATCTGACTTATCTGTCAAAAGAACAAATTTATTACAGTAAAAACCATGGAAACAAGAATCTAGACAAAAACTATATTAGGCCGATCAGATGTATTCAAATTTAAATTTTAACTACAAATAAGCATTGAAGGATGAGGTAAAAATAAAATTTCTACCTCTTGAACCTGTACTACGTTTTGCAAATTAAATACTGCACTACTCCTTTCTTCTGTATAGTATAGTAGTAAAAAGGTTTGACTTTATTTAATTTCTGGCGTTTTAATCTGAAAGAATTCAATTTTAAATTTGTCGCTTTATATAAAAAAGGAAAGGTTCATTTGACGGACATAAATAATTTGCTTGTCAAATGACAGCCATCTCATAAATTCAAAGTTGAAAATACAACGTTGCCAATTCAATTTCAGAAATCATGGGTTTAGGTAAATATTTATAGGAACGTTGAGTAACTCTGTTAAAATGGACACTTGTCAAAATATGACACCTGTAAAAACGTGACAACTGTTAAAATGTGATACGTGTCAGAATGTAACAACTGTCAAAAGAGAGAGAAAGAGAAGAGAGAGAGAGAGAGAGAGAAAAAAAGAATGAATGCTTGTACACGTGTACTATTAACATAGATTTCAATTTTTTATTTTACAAAAAACTTTAAAGAGACATTTAAAATTCTCTATTTTCATAGTACATTTTAAGGTTGATTGTGACTTTGTATTTTCCAAGAACAAATTGTAATCTAATGTACGAATGAACTATTTTTGTAACTGAAAATTTTTGAAAAAATATGATATCAATATCTGCCACACGTCGAGAGTCTGGTCACATGTTTTTGTGGAGGTTTTTACCCAAGTATGAATATCAGACCTATAATTTTCCTTCACTGCAGATCAATAAATAGTAAAATCAATTGAACATAAAGTTTTTCTTATATAGTGATAAATAGAGTGAGCTGAACGATCTTCTGTTGACGGGACGTGTGCCCTACACGCTGCTGTTGCCCGTCCCGGAAACGGGGCCTGTCCACCGTGACCATTCGCGAAGATCAAGCGTCAGTAGATGTTGCCCTAAAAGGGTGAAATCCCCAGAAACTAGGCAACTTTAATGCATTTAACTAACCTCTGTGACAAGCAGTTGATAAACGTCAACAACAGCTGCAGCCAATTAAAAATTAACACTGACAGCTTTTTTAATTTTCCCGCCTACTTTCAAGCCAATCGCCAATCAACCTTTTATTTATCTCCCTATCAGTAGTTCAAGTAGATGTCGCCCACTCCGTGATTTTCGCGAATTAATTAATAATTTGTCATGTTATAAATATATTTAAATTATATACTCATTGGGCTGCTTAAAAATGTAGATTTGAATATTAAGAGCGAAGCTCGGTGACCAGATATTATACCTTAAAAGTTAGGGACATTTTGCATCGGTTCAGTGGCGCCGGTCTCATAATAGCATCTGGGTTTACCTGTTTTAATCCTCCAAATTATTATTAAGTATGTTTTGATCGATTCTTCTAATTACCATCAACTGTAGCCAATAGAAAAGAAGTGTGAAAATCCTTCACAACAAGCGGGAAGGAAGGGAATTATGAATTTCTGGAGCTATCATATATGTTTTATCTGTGCTCAGTGAAAGTATTGTGATTAATATTCAAGAATGCCAAAAACACGTAAAGGTTCAAAGACACGATTATGGTTATCATCTTATAGACTGTCATCTAGATCCAAATGTCGCGGAATAAATAAGGTAAGTTGAACTGGAATCGTACGTAAATATTTTATTATACCGGATGCCCTGACAATAACCCACCATATTTCTGAAACACGTATTTGAAGTTACAACATTGTTTTTAATTAATTTTTTTTGTATTTTAAATAGGCTATAATTTTTTCACAGCAAAATATTTCTTTTTTATTTTATACAAATTTCAATTAAAAAAAAGCCTTATTTTCAAGCGAAATTTTCATTATCATCAAAAATATGAAAAAATTAGGCTTTTTTATTTTAATTTAAATTCGCAGGGAGACAAAAATTAACTTTCGGTTTTCAGCGTTTTTCTCGATAATTTTGAGGTTATGTTGAAAAATGATTAATACAAAAGTTTTTAATTATCTACAACTTTTACGCTAAACTTGTTTCGATAGAATGCATATTTCAGCCACAAATCGTAAAAAACAATATCCAAACGTATATTTAGCTACCCACACTCTCCTTCCGGAACTTTTACTCAGTCCACTTGATTTTTCTTAATTTACTCTAAATTTTCCAATGGCCCAAATACTGCTAAGAATTTTTTTGTTTGTAAAAATGATTGGCCCTGGTTTATTGGGTCAACTCAACCTTGAAAAAATATACAAGCACAGAGGTACTTTGATACTGATTTTTTGTTTTAATTTTATTGAAGGTTTTAAAGTTACTTTTTTAATATTATTTATTTTCAAACTTTTTTAATTATATTTTATTAAATATGAGTGTTCCAGACTTTTTAACATTTTTGATTTAATTATTTGATACCACCAGTTAACTTGTATTTTTATAAAATTAATTTCACTTATAATATACTTGATTTGGTATTCATTAAATCGAGTTTGAATTTTGTTTCTTTTTATTTCAATAGAATTGTAAATTTATAAGTTTGTAAATATTTTTGTAAATTAAATTTTGAAGAAAAAAACTTTGATTTATGCTAATTTTGTAAATTAATTTATTGAAAAAAAATTAATTTAAACACTCTATGGTCTATTTTTATGCATGAGAGAGTAATAAAACAGCATTTCTAATGCAAAACTTAGTACGGTCACTTTAAATATTTTTACGGAATAATCTAAATATTTCCTAAAATTGTCATAAATGTACCTGAGCTAATACAAGTTTTGCGTCTTTTATTGGTCTTTTATAACCATATGCTGTACAGAACAATAGAAAAAGGTTTAGACAGGCCAAAAGCCCTGTGTATTAAAGATAACATAGCCGTATCTTAAGATTATTTTCAATAAGTACCTATTTGCCAATTTTGTTTTATTTTAATTCCAAGAATTTCTTACAGTAATCGAATTATAAGTAGATAAATCCCTTAGTAAGGAGGTCCAGTTGTGTATTCTTGACAGCTTACTAAATGTCGTTTAGTTGCAACATGCAAGGTACAGTGTGCAGTCTATTGTGAATTCTAGTGTGATCATGGAAAATTTGGAAGTACCGCGTAAACGACAAAAAATCGGTCCTTTAACAGTTAATGAAAAAACATTAATATTTAATTGTTTTAAATCATTTACAGACAAACATTTATGTAAAAGTGTTGATGACACAGTGGAATTAGTTAGTAGTAAGCTTGGTGTTGGGAAATCTACGATTTACAGAGTTGTTAAAGAAGAGAAATGTGGCGAGTTTCAAACAGCACGTAAAGCTCCAGGAAAACCAAAATTTCAAATAGAAAATCATTTGAAAGAAAGACTTCGAAGGAAAGTGCATGCGTTCTTCTTTAGAAAAGAATTTCCGACAGTAGACAAAGTTCTTGCCACGGTTCGAGATGATAAGGATTACCCTGAAATGAGTCGAAGCACACTATGGAAACTTTTAAAAGAAATAGGTTTTCTATGGAAAAAGCATTCCAGAAAGTCTATTTTAATAGAAAGAAGCGATATTGTAGTATGGAGAAGAAATTACCTAAGGACTATAAAAGAAATGAGAAACCAAAGAAGAAATATATTTTATTTAGATGAAGCATGGATCAAAGAGGGACATACATCAAATAAATTTTGGCAAGATGAAACTGTTACAAGTCGAAGACAGGCTTTTTTAAATAATTTATCTACTGGTTTAAATCCACCATCAGGAAAGGGGCGCAGACTGATAATAGTACACATCGGTAGTTCAAACGGTTTTGTTAAAGGTGGTTTATTGACTTTTGAATCTACTCGTACCGGTGACTACCATGAGGACATGAATGTTGATGTCTTTAAAGAGTGGTTCGAACAAATGATAGATCTTCTTCCTCAGAACTGTATAATAGTAATGGATAATGCAAGTTATCACTCGAGACTTACAGAAAAAATGCCCACAACCAAGTGGTTAAAAAAAGATTTACAGAATTGGCTAAATTCAAAGAATATTAAGTTCCATCCCGGTTCTGTGAGAAGAGAACTGTATCATTTGTGTTCCCTTCATAAAGAGAAATTAAAAAAATATGAAATTGATGAAATTGCAAAAAATCGTGGGATGACGGTGGTTAGATCACCACCATATCATTGCGAAGTAAACCCGATTGAACTGATATGGGCACAGATAAAGGGAGAAGTTTCAGGAAAAAATAATTCTTTTAAAATGAGTGATGTTAAACAGTTGTTTTTGGAGGCTGTAAATAATGTGAAGCCTGTAAACTGGGAAAAGGCAGTAAATCATACGATTAAAGAAGAAGAGAAAATGTGGAAGTTGGACAATATTACTGATGAAATGATCGAGCCACTTATTGTAAATATTGGTTGCGACAGTTCATCTTCTGATTTCGATTCTGATTTGGATTTGTAGGTAAGAAGTAGTTTTTATATTAAAATTATTATTTATGAACGTAACGTTGTTTAAAAGTCAAAGTTTAAACCCTTATACCTACATAGCCCGTTTGACACAATGTTCTTAACATACCTTGTGGAAAAATAAAATATTTTAGAAAAAATTGCACTTTTTTACCTTCAGCTGCTTAGAAGTTATAAGCAGGTTAATTAGGTGAAAATATAAGTGTACACCCGATATATTTATTATATTTATACAAAGGTTATTTCATACGAAAATACTCGAGGTATAACACAAAATATTTTAACTGTCTTCTAAAAGAAGTGGTACGCCTATGGATTACGAACGCTTTATTATGTTAATACTCTCTCATACATAAAAATAGACTATAACATATAAAGACTGTGACTTTTGCCAAGACAGAATTGTGATTGGACAAATAATTTTATTTTGAAGTTGACTCAAAATCACTTGAGTCATTTTATATTTTGGCATTATCTTTACACAACTTTCTTTTTTGTATGTAAACGGGCAACACTACCAAGCGAACCAGAATTTGACCCGACCGATATCCAAACGAAGGACAACATCTGAATCGACGCAGAGGAAATTCCAGAAGAGAACCCGACTGGTATCCACTCCGAAAAAATTGAAGACTAAAGTATATAAGATATTGTTCCATTTGTTGAAGAATATTCAATATATAATTTCTAAATTTTATCTTTTGTTGTATATGTATCTATAAAAGTGTCTACATTCTCGAACCTGACCTAAGCCAGCGGTATATTTATCGGAATTTAAATAAATCTCCAAAAAAAATTAAAATTGACTGGAAGTAATTCAGTTATTCAATTTTAATAATTCTTAACTCAATTATTTATTTACGAAACCACGCGTAAGTCAATTGCTATATCCGATATAAGATAAAATTTGCAAATATGTCTGTAATTTTATTTATTGCTTACTTAAAATCTTATTTTTTCTTAGGTTTATCATGTATCCGTTCTGTTATTATAATATTTAACGCTCGTAAGATTTGAAAATAGGAAAATATTTATAATTTCGGTATTGATTTTATATCATTTTTTAAATGCAAGTACGTCGTAAAAAGTAATGCTGAACTCATGATGTCAAGGTTGTTCCGCAAAATGTATAGACCGTTTAATTTGCTTTTCGGTGGGTGTTTATGATTTGCAAGAAAATTGTGAATTGTGAAAATGTCGTAAATTTTACCAGAATAAATTTCTCTAATTTAAAATCGATTATAGATATGAAAATAACGAAATTGTTTTCAGAATTTAGGTCAGATAACTTGATTTAAAACTGAAAGAAACTATAGTCGGAAACTGTTAATATCTCAATATGCAGACCATAAATCTGGAGAGAAATAATTCTCCATCGCCTCTACCATTCAGTAGCAAATATACACAGCGCTCAGTGCTTTCTAGAGCTGGTAAGACCTTTTCCAAAAGTACCACATCGACAAATAAGAACTTTAAAGGTCAAGAAAAGGCTAAGTCTACAGTATTTAATAAAGAGAACATAAGGGAGGAAACCAAAGCCAGACAAAATAAAAGAATGGTCAAAGCTGTAAAAAAAATTTTAAGCGCTCCTCCTAAAAAAGGCAAAATAAAGAAAGTGCAGTGATGCAGAAGAAGAAGAATATTTTTGCTTAGTTTGTTTAGAAGTTTAGAGCTATTCACTCCCACTCGGGTGAAGAAAGGGCCCGACGCATATCCCTGTCAATTGTAAGCTCAAACATGCACCAACAATGATGCGGAATATATTTGCAGTAACTATGAATCTGATTGCTTAGTTTGATGTTCATATTCTAATGACATATTTTAGTAATTTATGTATCAAGGTCCTTAATTCCCAAAGTTTGCATCCTGAGGGACTGCAATTGCCCGAGGTAATTAAGGCTCATTAATTCCCGAGGTACATAGATTATTTTATTTCTGATAGATTTTAATAAAATAAGTAGCAATGACATTCACTAAATATAATGAAACACTGACACCAATATACAACAAACGTCAAAATATCCTATCAACGGGAATTAAGCCTGACAACGGGGAACTAAGGCACCTCTAATATCCCAAGGGAGTTATGACCCTGTTTATTGATAGTGTAACTATGATGATATAATATGTCAGGAATAAAATATGTTTTAATTTATTATTTGTATGTATTTTTTAGGTACAGGGATAATGTACTTAAATAAAAATAATAAAAAGGTAAGTATTATACGAATCAAGATATTTGGGAGTGACAGTCTGGCCGTTTTACTTGGAAATTTTATCTAATCCTAATCCTAATAAAATGGTTAGCCATTGTGATATTATAAAATGAGAGGGAATTGTAAATCATTTTTTTTTTATTATTAAACATCCATTAAGGCATTTAGTATATTACAGTCTGGTCAACAGTGACCAATGAACAATTTAATTCTAACTTAATCTAATAGAGTTTGAAATTTAAAACTAAGGTATACTCATCAGCGTTCCTTAGGTTCTGTAGAAAGGATTGCACTAAACTTTAACGTGCACACATAAGCTCTGCTTTTGCACTAAAAACACTAAACTAACTCAAAGGGCTTGATCCTCTTAAGTCTTCTTTCTAACCCAGTATTGTCAAGGAGCTGGATAGCCTCGACATTGACATGATGATGAAGTCTTTCTTCATGACTCTTGGCTAATTTCTTGATGGTCTGGTCAACAGTGTCCATTTCCAGATCCCTGTGGAGGTCACTATTGCGAATGTACCAAGGGGCATTTACTATGTTCCTCAGTGCTTTGTTTTGAAATCTTTGGATGATTGCTAAGTTGCTTGCTTTGGGTAAATCATTTAAATCATTTTTCTGTGAGTGTTGGATAAATGTTGATTTACCTCATATTTTAATGTTGAAATAAAGTCTTATTTCTACCCTTAGTGAGGTGACAGAATATATGAGGTACTTGTTTTTGTATTTGTTGCTTGCTTGCTTAATTTTAACGTCTCTTTTCTGCAACTAAGGCTAATCTGGACGGGACCTACAGCTTATCGTGGGCTCCGAACCTTGGTCCTCAATCACCTTAAACCCAGGACTATGTCTTTGCCATGCAGGTGATCTACCGACTAACAAGTGTGTAAATGTGTCACCAACTCCTATCAGTTCCACGAGATATCCGATCTCATCCGGCCTGTTTACCGGCGTGAATGAAACTGCGTATGACACAAATACCTTTTTGTACTTGCCAAAGCCTTATCTGACTTTTAATTCCACTTGAGTTTTCGCAGGGATCGAATCTACGAACCGAACACTGGCCTAGTATAAAGACCGAGGCCTTAACCAACTAGGCCACGGTGTCCGGTTATTGTATTTGTTAAAATATTAAAAAAAATTGGTGTTTTCAAATTTGGTCTACATCTTCTTTTTTAGTGAGTTTTCGAGAAGTCACCCCTTATTTCTACGCTATTCTATGCTCGCGTGGAATTTGATACGTAAAACATATTGTTACTATGACAAACGTTTCAAGATGGAGGGGTGCGAATCACGAAAACGATTATACCACGTCGTCAAGGGTGTATTCGCTTATCAATATATGATAACTAATTGAAAATTGTAACTGCTATTTGCTAAACGTAATGAGTTGTATAATCAGTAGTAATATTGCAAGAGCATAATAATCGATTATACTACCGAGCCACGAGACGTATTTCGCGAAACACCAAGAGAGCGTAGCTCGAGTATTATTTTGAAGAAATACGTTGAGCGAGGAGGAAGTATAAAATATTATATTCGTATGCTCACGAGGTATTCGATCCGATTATATAACGAATTATATAATTATTTTTGTTGACGTTTCCTTATTATAAACGTAAAACGTATTTTTACTATTTTTTTTTTTTTTTTTATTTACTTGCTAATTTACAATCTACTCACATTTACAACAGAGTAATAAGTAAATATTATAACTTTGTACTTCGCTTGAGGTGAGTACCATCCACTGATGGTTCATCACTTTTCACCTAGGTTAGGTCTTCTGGCCATTGTCTTTTCAGTCTTCTGTTGATCAAGGGTTGGGAGGCGAGTTCGTGTATTAGCTGGTTATCATGTCCCGATATGCGGTCTCTGTATTTAATGGCTTGTT
Organism: Crepidodera aurea; assembly: GCA_949320105.2. Classification (NCBI taxonomy): domain Eukaryota; kingdom Metazoa; phylum Arthropoda; class Insecta; order Coleoptera; family Chrysomelidae; genus Crepidodera; species Crepidodera aurea. The sequence goes on along the minus strand of OX439475.1, from coordinate 70,742,850 downwards.
TGTTGATCACTTCGTTGATGAAGGGTACGTCAAGGTCATCGTGGAGAGTTTGGTTAGATACGAACCATGGGGCGTTGGTTATCATACGTAGCATCTTGGACTGGAACGTTTGTAGGATTTTTGTATTAGAGGGTTTGCTGCAACCCCACAATTCTATTCCGTATGTCCATATAGGTTTCAGTATAGTTTTGTATATAATTAATTTGTTTTCCATCGATAATTGTGATTTTTTACCAATTAACCAGTTCATGTTTCTCGCTTTTAGAGTTAACTGCATTCTTTTGGCTTTAATGTGTTCCTTCCATGTTAGCTTTTGATCTAGGTGTAGTCCAAGATATTTAATTTCAGTCTTTACGGGTATTGGTGCATTATTTATTGTAACCGACGGGCATATACTCCGTTTTGTGGTAAATGTTATTTGTCCTGATTTTTCGTTATTTACTTTGATTTTCCAGATCTGTAGCCATTCGTAGAGAACATTGAGGTAATTCTGTAAGTTTTCAGAAGCTCTGTTAGGGTTTATGTCTGAGGACAGAACTGCAGTGTCGTCTGCAAATGTTGCAAGGGTTATGTTTTGGGATTGAGGGATATCGGAAGTGAAAAGTAGATATAATAGAGGACCAAGGACGCTTCCCTGGGGCACTCCAGAGTTTATGGGGAGATGATCAGAGAATGTATTTTCTATTTTAACTTGAAAGTAACGGTCGGTTAAGTATGATTTTAGCAGTAAGTAAATTTGACTGGGAAATATATTCTTTAGTTTGAATAGTATTCCCTTGTGCCATACTTTGTCAAAGGCTTGTTGGATATCTAAGAATACAGACGCACACATCTCTTTATTTTCCAGGCTCTCCTTTATTTTGCTGGTTATGCGGTGACACTGTTGGGTTGTAGAATGGTTGTGTCTAAATCCAAACTGGTGGTCTGGGATGATTTCATCTATTCGTATTATTTCTTCTATTCTACTTATCAGGAGTCTTTCAAAGGTTTTGGACATCATTGGTAAAAGACTGGTCGGTCTGTAGGAGGAAGTATCGGTTGGTGGTTTACCAATCTTGGCAATCATTATCACTTGTGCGTATTTCCACTGTATTGGATAGTGGCAGAGTCTTAACATGCTGTTGTATATTGTTGTGAGAAGTGAGATTGCTTTCTTAGGAAGATGTTTAAGTATATCACCAACTATTAAATCGTGTCCTGGTGCCTTGTGGGAGTATTTTTACTATGACAAACTTTTCAAGATGGAAGGATGAGAAATACAATAGTACATTAAGCAACGCATTTCATATGGCATTCTGTTATGACACGAGTCCAAATTTAAAAAACCAATCGCGCAGTGTCATAGGCTAAATATCCGATAGTAAATACGATTTTTGAAGTTTCATATGACATTTTTTATATATGAGTGCATGAAATTGTCAAAGGTAATACCACTAGAGCTCAGGTTTGGCCGGATATTTTTTATTTGAGTTTGATTTAGGGTATAGACCCATCTCATATCTTTTTGTTGAAGAGCTCATGCGCGAACTTAAAGTTACCAAATTTTTTTTTATGTTGGCTAATATGAAAAAATAAAAATTTGACTTACTTCAAAATTGTTAACGTTTGTCAGTTAGGTTAGGTTATTTTAAAGTGATCTGTTTAATTAAAAGAAAATAATTTTTAATGCAACAGGCGCTTTCTAGGGCCACAATTTTTAATATAATTGGATATCTGAATTAATGCAAACAAAAATCCTCACCAATTCTGTGTAACATATAAATTTAAGCTATTTCATGTAAAAGCAATAAAATTAATTGAAATTGATTTCTATTCAGTGTATATGTTTTTAATAAAGGCTTTAATTTTAGTTTTAAAAAACTGTAAATGCAAAGAGCTCTTCTCGGGGCCACAATTTATTTTTAAAAATAAAAGAAATGTGCATTGATTAGACACATATTTTGTTTTTGTAAAAAGCAATTTTTGTTGTTTATTTTATACATAAAAACACATAAATATATTTTATTTCTTTAACCCTCCAACGCCCGAATTTTCAAATTTTTTATATTTATTGATAATTTTTGCTTATCTAGGTTGAATTAGTACTGGTTATGAGGAATATCTGGATAAAATAACATATATGTATCACACTTGGACAAAACTGACTGTAACCATATGGTCACGCTGGGCTAATATGTAATAAATAAGAACTATTTTCGGAAAAGTACATTTATTTATACACTTGTATTAGATAAAACTATAATACTAATTTTTTCTGTGGTACGGCTCAAAACAATCAACACATAGGCCTACATCACATTTTTTACATAGAGTTCGACCCACTGAAGAGCAGTTGTTCATGGCACATCGTCTTCTTTTGTTATTTGGTACGGAACAAACCCAATGGTCCATACGATCAAATCGGAAATCGGCTATAATTTTTTTAATTTGAGGAAGGATGAAGAAGATGGTCGTTCTAAGGTAGAGGGCTCTGACCTGTATTTCATCAGGTAACTGCTTACAATGCTTCTTCTAAAATCTAGATTGGTGATAGGTCTACCACTATTTTTGTATAATATCCAAGCATTGTGACAAGCTGCGTCAATCATCCAGGTAAGAAGAGGCCAGTACCACTTTTTGGACCTAATAGAAATCCTTCTTCTTGTAATGTCCTCATCCATACGATCAGTTCCGCCCATGAACTTATTGTACTGACGAATAGCATACGGACAGGCGATACTGATTTTTTTCTTCTCAACCTGAGAATATCGTGAAACAGCCGAAGTTGGCTGAACACCGTAAGATGAAAAAACGCCATTATCACTACAGCGTTATCAACCCAACGGATAAGTATCATTCCATCATCTTTATTTATCTGATTTTCATAACTTCCCCGTTTTGCCTTATTCATCGTTTCTTTTTTAGGTAAAGGACAGTCCTTAGGAATTCTATTTTCTCGGATAGTACCAGTTACTCCGTATCCCAAACTTTTCATATGTGTTAACAAATCGAAACTAATAAACAGATTATCTAGAAAGAACTCGTATCGTAATTTTGGTTGCGGCAATGCATCAACCATTTGTACAAATGGTGCTGCTGATGATCCGAACTTCGAGTTGTATAATGTATTACAATTTGGACCTTGGCCCTGGTAGATTTCAAACTTATGTAAATAGCTCAATTCATCATTTAGACACCATACTTTGTAGCCGAAGCGTATCGGTTTGCCTCGAATAAACTGCTTGCAACTATGACGGCAACCATGGACTCATCATAGTTCATATTTTTGGTTGGAACAGAGTATTTGGAAAACTTGTCTTGAAGTTTTGTTATCAGTGGACGCAATTTCCATAGTTTATCGGCAGGATCCATTTTAGTGTTGTCTCCACAGTGCAAAAATCTGAGTATTTGCAGAAATCGATTCCGTCTCATAGCTTCTCGTACTAAAATGTTTTGAGTGTCTATACCAGAATCCCAAAAATATCGTTTTCCAGAGAGAAGGAGAATGCTCAAAGTGCACTTTATTTCATCACTGCTTATTTTTGGATCGGAACAATTGAGAAATTTGGCATATTTGTTTGATTCTTCAACAAATAACGAAATTACATCATCATCAATAAAAAGTTCAAACATGTCAACTGGTGAAAACTCTTCAAATTCTGCGTAGTTTGGGCTAGGAAAGTCTTTCTCAATATACTCTAATTCTCCTGAAATCTAATTTTTTCCAACATTTTTAGGCCCTTTTCGTTTGTATTTGGCAAGGATGGTTGGCATTTGTTTTTCAACAACTGTCGTTTTTATTGATGAAGCTTCTTTGGCACGTATTTCACCAATTCGTTCATTATTCGAAAGAATTATTTCTTCTTAAGAGGACAACTGTCGCCCGGATAAATTATCTATTACACCTCCATCATCCTCATCCGCACAATCCTTGTCAGTCAAAACAGAAGGGTCTGGCGGAGCCATGTAAATAGTATCAACATATGTTCCATTTTCTGACTCGTCGTAAGCCAAATCTAAAGCTTCTTGTAAGGTAAAACCACGCCTGCAATAAGAAAGGATAAGGTTGCTTTTAACCACACTTTCGTAAATATGTGACAGTCAAAGCGCCCAGCGTAACCATATAGTCACGCGCCAATATATGGCACGGAATATCTATCAAAAGCACGTAATTTTATGTTACAGATAGTGTAAACACATAAAATAACATGTTTTTGATGCAAATTCCAAAAAATATTAAATTATTATTATAGTTTTTTAACTAAAAAACCACTTATTCTAGTCGAAAGTCCATAATTCTCAAAATTCACTAAACAATTTTTTTAAACTCAAAGGGCGCTTTCACATTAGGCAGCACGACAACGACACGACAACGGCAACGATGCCGGTGGGGTTGAATTTACATTGAAATAAATGGAGTGCTTTCACATTAGACGACATGCCGTACTGGTATCGTCCCCGGCAGCCGTCTTCCCACTCGTGTCGTCCCGATTTTTGAAACAAGATGTTTAGTAAAACAATAAATAAATAAAACTGATTAGTTCAATTCAGTGTTTTAACATGGCTTTTAAGTTTGATAGTTACCTTAATTGAACTGCTTGAAAAAAATTGCTATATTGAAAAATAATATGAAAATAATAATAATAGAACATCAACTAATAGGCCTGCCCCCATTTACTTAATCTAATTTTGTTTTAGTTTTTTGCCTTAAGTTCTTTTATGTAGTTGTCTATTCTTGTGTTTTCCTAAATTTTCTTAAAAATATAAATAAATTCGTTCATTTTTAATGTTCTATTTTCTTTTCTTTAAATTTAAAAAGATCAAACTATATTTTTTTTCTTTAGAAATGAACTTCTGAGAATTCTAAAAAATCACAATAGCGATGAATCATTAAAGAAATATTATACAGGGCGATGTTTTAGTATTATTCAAAACAGCTTGTTCCTTTTGGAAGCCGATTCTCGAAATTGACTAAAACGGTTGTATTATTAAAAATATAGCACGAGCTGTGGTGGAACTAGTAATTAAAAATTAAATTTTTGTACAAAAAAATAAGAAATTGGGTAATCGTGGGGGCAAAAAATTGTCTATTTCTGTACTTTGTAAAATCCTTATTAGAGTTTTCAAAAACCATATACAGGGTGAAATGTTTTATATGAACAAAACGAACTAATTTTTTAATACCGGACCTGATTTTTTCTAGCCTCGGTTAATTAGATGGTAGTAGTTTTGCCAAAATATGAGACAAATCAAACTAATCGTTCAAAGGAAATGACCAACAAATATTTCAGTCAAAATTCACAACCCTCATATATTATTAAACATGGGAGCAGACACTTTTTAATGGTCATTTGATATTCCCCATAGGGGCTTCAATACAGTTCCTCATAACTCACCCAGTATATCAGGAAGAGAGTTCTACATTTTTAGTGCAGATGTATATACGTATTGATAGATTTCTTGACAACATTTTTCTCTTAATATTTTTTTTTTATTATTTTCATATAATTTTTCAACAGAGGGATTTTTCAAACCAGTTCAATTAAGGTAACAACATCAAACTTAAACGCCATTTTAAAACACATGAAGGAACTGAATTGAACTAATCAGTTTTATTTAGTTATTGTTTTTACTAATTATTTTCAAAAATCGGGACGACACCAGTGGCCAGAATGCTCCTTGCCGGGGTGCCGTCTGCCGGGACGACAGTTTTTATTGGTAGGTACTTAGTAGGTACTTAACAACGTCGTAAAGCAATTTCGGACCAATAAACCTTATAATAGATTCTTAATAACTTTTATTGGGGTTTATTCTGCTATTTTGAATTACGTGCTAATCGAATATTTAGAAAAATGTTTATATTTAGGTAATACATCTCACCCTCGTTTTAATCATTACCCCCTTCAGTCTGGATGATTAGTACAGGTAGGCGCAAATCTCATACAGCGAAATCTGATTAGTTTAATTCAGTTCCTTCGTGTTCTAAGATGGCTTTTGAGTTCGATATTGTTACATTAATTGAGCTAGTTGAAAAAAATACATGTATTTGGGATAAAAGTAATGAAAACAATAAAAATAAAATATTAAGAGAAAAGTGTTGGCAAGAAATGCATGAATATTTGATTAATGAATTTGATCAACTGTCAGTTGCAGAAAAGAAAAAAAGAGGTTATTATTTGTAATTTGCCCAGTTGCCAGAGCCAAAGGACCTCGGGGTCCTTTAGACCAAAAGTTTAACCAATTACGTGAATCTATAAAAAAATGTACCATTCTTAATAATTTTAAAATGTTACTTAAAGAACATATCAAAAACTTATAATTTATGTTGTTGTCTAAATTTTAGAATGTTTTTGTTTAAAATTCTTTTTTAATTTTAGTTTGTTTAATGTTAGTTTGTTAAATTTAAATTAATCGACATTCGACTTGTAGTATCATTTTTCTTTATACCATCGTGTAAGCTGCTCAATATATAATCAAATGTATTTTTGGTCATCCGAAAGTAATTAAAAAATTTAATTTCGTTGCTACACAATTTTTCAAATAGAGTATAATAACTACATCAAAACTGCCTAATTTTTTGCCTTCTACGTCGTCGAATATGTAGTAAATATATTTTATTATAATCCGCCATACTACGATCAACAAAGTGAAATAAAAATCATTGTTGGTGTCGTGTCGTCGTCGTGTCGGATGTCGTGTCGTCAAGTGTGAAAACGCTCATGTCGTGTCGGTGTCGTGTCGTCGTCGTGTCGTTGTCGTGTCGCCAAATGTGAAAGCAGCCAAACACGTTACTACCACGATCGCTCGTATGGCACTGTCGAATCTTACTGAAATGAGATACAAAACTATCCACACTTTGTTTCGAATTCAAATGCGAAGGTCAAACCTAAGAGGTGGGGAAAACTGAGCATTTAGCTGTGACCATATGGTCACAGTGGGCGTTGAAGGGTTAATTCATACATGAAACTTATAAGCAAGACACATACTGTAAAAATTTGATTGATACAACCTATTAAATTAATAGGAATTTTATTTGATAAAATTTTAAGTTTTTATTCTTCGGAGAGCTCTCTCTACATGAATCCTTTCTCTCGCTATTTGTCTTATGTATTCAATTTCTGGTGGTCCGAATTGTATACCAGTTATACAAAAAGTTGGTATATTTAAACATATACCAATATCTTCTAAAATGGATTTAATGTCAAACCCTTTATCGGCTACAATTACATTTTCTCCATTCAGTTCCCCAATTTCCACTTTCTTCAACAATTTTTTTGTCTGAAAATATATTATTTTGTATTATAGTTGACATAAAATTGCTATGAAACGAAAATTATGGCTACGCTAGGGCTATCATTATAAGAACTTTCAATGTTGACTTTCCTTTGTACATTAAATTTATCCACGCCAAAAAAATCTTACCAGCAGCACTTTTTGAAATATTAAACATATCTGACATTTCGTAGTCACATCCTCTTCTTAATTTCATTAATGTCAGGAAAAAATCATTTAACGGGGTTAGTTTGTGATTTTTTGTGACTTTTCCCTTGTATAAATGTTTTTGAACAACTCCAATTTGTCCCTTTTTAGACCTAAAAAAGAATTCAAAAGACACCAAAAATACTTTCTAACAACAAGGCAATTTTTTTTGTCGTTTCCCTTGAATTTTTGTAGTATACTGTTTAGCGATGCGTTTGGATTGTAGGTACAATAACTCTTTTGGTTTATGTGTACGCTTTCTTTTTCTTGTATTTGTAATTTGTGTATCCATATTTTCATTTTTATTTATTACAATATCAACAATAACAATAAGCACGTACAAGTACTAAAACGGCCAACCCAATAAAAACAATTGGGGTAAAATCAGACAAGGATAGGTATAAAAGTTACTAGATTCAACCCACCCGCCGCTTTTTCGCGCACAAGCTCTAGCTAAAATGCGAGATATGAGATGGGTCTATTTACTGTCATTGGAAATTTAACGAGATCTGTGAAAAAATAACGAGACCGCAGGTCGAGTTATTTTATCAAACGGATCGAGTTTAATTGCCTATATGAAAGTAAATACGAGAAATCAAACTTACAAAAAATATCCTTCCCAAAATCTGAGCTCGAGCTGGTATTTGGTAAGACGATCCCATGAGTTTAAACTGACGTGACACATAAATAGATCGATTTTTTATCAAGTTATATTTTCTCTTCCTTCCTCATAGACTAAATATGCGACAGCAAACTACGATTTTTGAATTTTCATGACATTTTTTACATATGAGTGGAATTGTCTGGTTAATTTAAAATGAATGAATGATAACACCTAACAAAGTATTTACTAATTATTAGTTACATTTAAATTGTTTTTTTTTTAATATAGAAAGTTATTTTGACTGGCAAATTTTGAAACAAACGCACTGTGTAACTATTTCGTACAAAATTGAAAGGTATCTCGAGTCACATTTCATCTAAAACCCGACATTCAGCAAAATTATCTTCGTCGGAGCGTAAAATTTGGTTATTTTGTAAGAACAAGACTTGCGACTTGTATACGTACGTTTAGTAATACAAAATTACATAAATTTAACAAGACCAACACTATTATTACTAACACGACAGCAAATATAACTTCAATTTTTACTGACTTGAGTAGTAATTAATACATAATAAACATAAATATGATGTATTATTTAGATAATTACAGGGTGATACAGTTGGACTGCTCACGGAAATAATAATTACGCTAGCGCCACATGAGTTGTTTACCAAAAGTGGTAGGGCACTACTGTAGTCGAAGTAAACAAACAGTAGCTGCATTTTTTGACTTGATCTGACAGTGCGATCATAATCTGCCTTACCTACTAATCTATTTTATTTTTATAGATCGTGATTGCATAAGCCAGACGGTAAACATAAACTCTGCTAGTATTTTCAAACATTATTTCACTGATTTTTTCTTTACTTGCACACTTGCTATGTTTTAAATTACAGTTTCTAATTACTTAGAGTTTTCACCTCTTTTACCCTACTGGATGTAAAGGTTTAACCCATTAAGCAACCATGATAGAATATGAAACGGTATATTTATGATTGCCATTTAGACTTACAAGAGCGAAAGATATTTCTAATAAATTCTACTTAATCTTTCTTTCGTTCTCTAAAAAGTTAGGGACTACGAAACTCTTGCATACTCCGGTTTTATAGTATAGTACAACTTGTAGTCTGGCAAAATTAAGATCCGAAACTCTAAAGCTCTTCAATAGGGCAAAGAGTAGCGGAGATTGGCAGAGCTACACCGAGAAACTAACCACCTACAACAAAGAACTAAGAAAAGCAAAACGAAATAATTTCAGAAAATTTTGTGAGGATATTGACTCCGCTAGACTATATAGAGTCATGGCAAAAGGTAGAGTCGATAACGCAATAGCTCTAAAGAAGCCGAAAGTGAAAATGAAAGAACCCAACTCTTACTGGACACTCACTTCCCTGGGAATGAACCTATCTCTATAGGGCACACTCCAGAATGGTATAGTAGACCTACCAGAGAAGATACGGCAATGGCCAGACATATCTGCAGCAATAGACGCATAATTGAACACCTTCCAACCGTTTAAATCAGCAGGAGCCGATGGAATATTCCCCGCCCTACTCCAGCGCGGGCAAGAAGAAATTCTACCACACCTAGTGAGTATGTGTCGTAGCAGTCTAGAACTGGTATATATACCGGAAGTATGGAGAAGGGCCAGAGTCACCTTCATTCCTAAAACAGGGAAAAGGGATACAACCAATCCTAAATCCCTTCGACCGATTAGTCTCACATCGTTCGTTCTAAAAACGGTGGAGAAAGCAACTGATAACTATATCAGAACAGAAATCGTGGAACGGGTGCCTCTGCATCCCCAACAGCATGCGTACCAAACGGGCAAATCCACGAAGACCGCATTGGTGCAATTGATAGATGAAATCCAGGATGCACTAGAGAACAAAGAATCTGTAGTGTAGAAGAGTAGAAAGAGTGGTAGACAACACGACAACCAGATGGATGTCGCGACTATTGCCTACCAGAATAGCAGACACTAAAATGGGACAAGACACTGTTTCCATCTGCACAACCAGAGGATGTCCACAAGCAGAAGTTGCCTCCCCTCTTATGTGGAGCCTAACAGTGGATCGACTCCTCTGCGATTTGACCGAGATTGGTATATCGCAAAAAGGCTATGCAGATGACATAGTCATAATCGCAAGAGGAAAATTCGAGAATACCCTCTGCGATATAGTTCAAAGAGGGCTTGACTATACTAAAGAATGGCGTCAATCGATGGTACTTAGCGCCAACCTCACCAAGACTACCTTAGTTGCCTTTACACGGAAAAGAAACATTAACCTCAAAACCATCGAATTGGACGGGAAAGTTATTGAATGGAAACCAGAAGTCAAATATCTGGGACTAATACTAGATAATAAACTCATCTGGAATAAGCACGAAAAAGAAGTAACCAGCAAAGCCACGAAAGCTCTAATGGAATGCAGAAATTTTGCGGGAAAAAACTGGGGATGTAACCCAAAGATCCCGCAGTGGATCTACACGTCAATAGTGAGACCGGCTATCACTTATGGAGCAGTTGTCTGGGGCAGCAGAACTAAGCTGGCCAGTACAAAGGCAAATCTAGCGAAAATCCAAAGACTAGCCTGCGTATGCATAACAGGTGCAATGAGAACGTGCCCAACGGCCGCCATGGAGGTAATCCTAAACCTTACACCCCTCCACTTAGTAGTGGAGAGTATAGCGATAAGGACAACCTACAGAATGGCCAGAGAAGGATCAACCAAACGCAAGTTTCGACTCCTTCCTGGAAATCATCAAACCTGGGAAATGCCCCAAGATGAGATGACAAAGAAGTTTAGCTTTGTGAAAGAATTCAACACAAAGCTGAGTAACAAAAGCGAATGGGACAAAGATACCATCCCAAAACTCAAGAGAAGTGCCATTAAATGGTACACAGATGGTTCTAGAACAACAGAAGGAACAGGGATAGGAGCATATGGGCCTGGAACCAAATATTCTGAAAGTTTAGGAAAATCTCCGAGCATTTTCCAAGCTGAAATATACGCCATCGGAAAATGTGTCCAGTTCAACATAGAAAGAAATTTTCGCAGACAAGAGATCATCATCATGTCAGACAGCCAAGCAGCCATTAATGTCTTGAACTCCCACGTAATCAACTCCCAGATGGTTTGGGAGTGCCTAGAGAATCTAAACGAACTAGGCAAGAATAACACTGTTACCCTCCTATGGGTTCCGGACACACTGGAGTGGAGGGTAATGAAATAGCAGACGTACTCGCAAAAAAAGGGGCTGAAATACCATTTCTGGGACCTGAACCCTTCTGCGGAATAAGCACCAGTACAATACTTAATGAACTTGGAAAAGAAGTAAATAACAAAAGATCCCAATACTGGATAGGACTACAAGGAATGAGGCAGGCCAAGAGACTACTGGGAAACTATAACCAGAAGAGATTTGACGACTGCGTCAGTAAAAGTAAAAATAAGCTCAGAATACTAACGGGTATCCTAACAGGGCACTGCCGGCTGAGAGGCCACCTAAAGAAACTCGGATTAGTAGATTCTGCGAGAAAGAGGAGGAAACCTCCATCCACATTCTCTCAGAATGGATTACCCTGCAAAATCCAAGGGTACGATACCTCGGAGAATAGAAGAGGAAGATCTACCTAACCTGAAGCCTACCGACATCCTGAACTTTTTGAAAGCAATAGGACTGGAGGAACTGCTCTAATCGTTGAGACATCCTTAACGATTGGGCAGCAGTAGGGGGCACAATAGATCTTATAGGTCGCAGTGTATCGACACCCCCATCACAGATAGATAGATAGATATTTATTCACATTTACATTCCAATAAAAAATAATAAAATCTTTTGCACAACTAAATGCACGGAATAAACCGTTAATGCTCTAGTAGACGACTATAGAAAAGCGCATTAACCTTCTGACGAGAATTGTAAAAACCAGCCTTTTTCCAGGAACCAGTATGTAAACTTTGATATTTGTTTTGAAAACAAAGTAGTTCCCCGCTGAAAGGTACACTTCGTTAAACCGAGAGCTAGAACTAAAGTCAATATTACTTTTCATTCTTCTCCAGGTCTCGTTCCGATAAACACACAAATTTAGTTCTAATCAAATGAAAAACAATTTTTCCGGAATAAGAAAAGTCCTTTGTAAATTTGCATTGGACTTTTCAATCCAAACAAAACGTCGAGACTGTTGAGTGTTTCTGATCATTGATTCCGGAATTGCTTTTCTTTTTAATGGAAAATGAAAAATATAAAGCGTATTTTAATTTTTGATATAAGATGTTTTAATTTAAATCTTTCAATAAGATTCTTGATAATGAAAAAAATAATTACTAATACATCAACCATACCACTGTTTTTATTTACAAACGTCAAAGGTAATTTGCGAAAAATGCCTATCAAGTTCTCGCATTCTATGTTTATTTATTTTATTTATTTCTTCACGTAGATTGCGAATCCGATTATAATTACGTACTGAAAAAAAACTCATTGAGAAAAAAAGTGTGTAATTATATCAGACTCCCAATCGACGGGTGAGAGACTTACAAGTGAATAGAATATCTAGATACAAAGTTAAGCGCGGTTGGACCAGTCTACCATATATCCATAAAGTCACGGATAGGATCGGCAGGCTACTGGAAAAACACAAGGTCAAGACTGTGTTTACACCCACTCGTACAATACTACAGAGCTTGAGATCGGCCAAAGACCGCAGAGATCCCCTATCAGCACCCGGAGTTTATAGAGTTCCATGTAGCTGTGGGTCAGTGTACATTGGCACCACAAAGCGCATTGTCAACACAAGAATTACGGAACACAAAAGGAGTTGCAGGCTGGGACAAACACAAAAGTCAGCCGCTGCAGAGCACGCTCTCTCTGAAGATCACAACATTCTTTTTAACGAGGTGGAGATTTTACATCAAACGCAGCGTTACTATCAGAGACTAACCAGGGAAGCCATTGAGATATTTAAGCACGACAACAATTTTAACCGAAAGGAAGAAATTACGTTTCTAAACCCAGACTGGAAGAGAGTTCTTCGACATACATCAAGTACACCGAAACCTCGTGCCACCACCACCACCATCCCCACCCCAGCCCCCCAACTGCAGCGCGACGGCGGGGGTATAAATACGACTGAGCGGACCACTGTCGAATCCTTCCAGCTCTACGCTGATGACACCGCCCTGATCGCCACCGCCCCCACAACCAGGATCCTCAACAACCGAACCCAAGCCCTCATAAATCAATATACTGCCTGGTGCAGCAAATGGAGAGTCTCACTCAACCCCAATAAGACCCAAGCCATCATTTTCACCCACCCTAATCTCACCACAACAAGAAGACTGACAACCGACGACATCCACCTCACGCTCTGGGGAGAGAGACTTACCTTAAAGAACGAGGTCGACTACTTGGGAGTGCGATTTACTCGCACTCTCAATTGGAGGACCGACGTTCAAAAAACTCTTGACAGAGTAAGAAGGCGAGCCTCCCTAGTCGGAGCGTTATGCGGAAAATTCGGAAGATGTCACCCGAGCACTCTCCTCCATACATATAAAACATTCATAAGACCAATTCTCGATTACAAGTCACTAGTCCTCCCAAACCACCTCCAACATGCCATCCTGGCCACGGAAAGAAGAGTTCTGAGGAAAACTCACTACCTACACCTCAGACATCCCAGCCACCAAATTTACGAAACCACCCAGATAACCAATATTCTTTCTCGTTTTCAGAAACTACAAGCAAACTACGCCAACAGGACCATCCAAGGAGAGAACACCGCCGCCCAGACCACCCTCAAGACAACATACAAACAAGGACACAGGACACCCAAGAAGAAGCTACCCCAACCCAACCTCCGGATCATCAGAGAAGCCCAGGACCTCCCAGAAGACTATGAAGATCTGCTAGAATACGCCCCCCTAGACCTAAGATAACAATAATAACAAACTGTAAAAACAATAATTAAGTAACATTGTAAAGAGTTTCGGCACTAGGTTTTCTGTGGTTTCCCTAGGCCATTGCACACCAAAATTGGTAACTCTTAAACGGGACAACAGGGGGCCACAGCCTTCTCCCAAAATCCACAATCACACAGCTAGTAGGGACATTTATTATAAAACATTAATTTTTTTTTCTCTTTCAGGCCCTGAAAAGGACAATTTTCTATAGTAGGGCACTAGGATAACAAACCCCAAAATTGTAAAAATGTAAAAACAAATATCACATAAATAAACATATTTAAAATTAAATTTATTACTGTCGAATCAGTCAACGTCGGGAAGCACAGGAGATCACTTCGCCCACTGCCTCATCGCCTTTGATAATGTCTACCGCAGCTGTAGACGAAACGTCAGGAAGAAATTCCATTGGACCACGGCTTCAAAGCCCGGAAAACACTTTAGATTTCAAAGTAGTAAAATATTTGTTAAATATTATTTCCGGATAAAAATAATGCTATAAAGTAAAAACTTTTAATTTGAATAACCTTACAGCTTAATAAATCGAGGTTAGGGTCGATCTCGGAATAATTTGTAAGTGCCTGATATAAAGGGGAGGATTTATAAATGTTGGTTCTATGAGAAGGAAGATATAATAAATTATTGATTCTAGCATTAATTCTAGGAACGTGAAAATTTAGCATATTTGTCAGATTAATGCAGTCGATATTACCATTTACTAATTTATGTAAGAAAATCACAGATAGCATGATTCTTCGCTTGATTAGGCTACAGGCATTGAAGCGTTCGTAAAAGTATTCCTGAGGAGTACCTCTTGCTGGAAATTCTTTATCTAAAATAAATTAACACATCTTGAAGATATTTTGCTGAATCCGTTCCAGTTGCACTATTTGGTAGTTAAACATAGGAATCCAGATGATGCACGCGTATTCCAGCCTTGATCGTACGAGTGTGGAAAATAGTTCATAGTAGAGAGTTCAGTAAAGTCTTTCATATTGCGAATAAGAAACCCAAGCATTCGAAACGCAGAGGATACTGTGTTCTCGATGTGGCTCGAGAATGTCAACGCAGGATCAAAGTAAACTCCCAAGTTCTTAATTTAGGTTAGGTCGTGTTATAATACAGCTTTCAATAGAGTATGGGAATAAATGAAACGAGTCTTTTCTGCCGAATGTCATTACATTGAGGCATAGCTTATTCCTAATGCACCATTCATTAAACTCTGATAGATTTTTTTGGAGGTTTTCACAATCCTGGATATTATTAATTTCACAATAGAATTTCATATCGTCAGCATAAATCTTTATCAAAACGTTTATTTTACTAGCAATGTCATTAACAAAAAGATTAAATAACAACGGACCCAGGATTGACCCTTGTGGAACTCCTGAGCTTTGTATAAAAGTTCGTGATTTAAATCCGAGGCACTGAACATATCGATTGTTTAGGTATGATTTGAGGATTGATAGCAGCTGACCAGAAAAACCAAGGTTGTCAAGTTTGATTTAGGAGGGAATGATCCAATGTGTCGAATGATTTGGAGAAATCAGTATAGATTACATCTACCTGACTTCTCCTATCAAGTGCCTCAGCTAAGAATTGTGTAATACAAAATAAGTTTGAGATAGTCGATTGACCGCTGATGAAATCATGTTGTTCAGGGGTAATTAAATTAAGGAGTTGAAAAGACAAACGTGTGTGGAGAACAGATTCAAAAACTTTTGGAAAGTTACATAATATGGTTATAGGACGGTAGTTAGGTATATCATTTTTGTCATCTTTTTTAAATACTGGGCAAACTTTTGAAAACTTCCACTTGTTAGGAAATTGACCAGTTTTTATTATTAAATTAAAAATAAAATGTAGTGGTTTACAGAGAGCACAGTACTTAACTAAAAATACGGGAATTAAGTCTGGTCCGGTCGTCATCTTGGGTTTGGTCTTTTTTAGTGGAGTTAGTGGTTAAGTTTGGAACTGCATTTATGGGTGCTTTAAAGGGTGTATAGTGTGCAGAAAAGAAATTCGCAAAACATTCGACAATATCATTAGGGTTATCAATATTTATATTGTTGTACTGCATGTTTGTAGGTATAGGGAAAAAGTCACCTTTCTTGGATCTTACTATTGCCCAGAATTTATTAGGATTTGATTTTATTTCATTTTCAGCAGAAGACAAGAAACGTTTGTAAGCAGCATTAGAGCGAGTTTTAACTTGTGCTCTAATAATGCTGAATTCAGTATAATTATTACGGTTTAAGTTCTTTTTGTATATCTTCCAGGCTTGTGTCTTCTTATTTATCAGTTTAATCAATTCAGCATCGAACCAAGGAGGATAATGCTTTTTAGGTGGGATTTTTTTAGGCACGTTAAACTCAAAGACCCTGTAGATATTATTGTAAAAAATGGTTAGGGCATCCTCAATATTGTTAGTGACAAATAGAAATTCCTAGTCGATTTCTAGAAGTTGCTGGTATAGTTGCTGAAAGTTTGCTTTTTTAAAATTATATTCTACAGTGCAGGAAGGGGGCAGTGTTTTACTTTTGAACTGATGGAGTGCCGTTTGATTTATACCTCGATCGAAGTTGGCAGTGATAAAAGTATCATTTTCTCTTTTTAAATGTGTTTTTACACTACATACTTAAATTTTTACATGTTATTTTTTTCGCTTTTTAATTTTTTTAAATAAATAATTATTGATGTTTTTATATATAGATCGGTAGCTCATAGTGATTTGCTAGTTCAATTTCTCTTTTCATATGGAAATATCTGGTCACCGAGCTTCGCTCTTAATATTCAAATCTACATTTTTAAGTAGCCCAATGAGTATATAATTTAAGTATATTTATAACATGTAAAATTATTAATTAATTCGCGAAAATCACGGAGTGGGCGACATCTACTTGAGCTACTGAAATGGAGATAAATAAAAAGTTGATTGGCGATTGGCTTGAAAGTAGGCGGGAAAATTAAAAAAGCTGTCAGTGTTAATTGGCTGCAGCTGTTGTTGACGTTTATCAACTGCTTGTCACAGAGGTTAGTTAAATGCATTAAAAGTTGCCTAGTTTCTGGAGATTTCACCCTTTTAGGGCAACATCTACTGACGCTTGGTCTTCGCGAATAGTCACGGCGGACAGGCCCCGTTTCCGGGACGGGCAACAGCAGCGTGTAGGGCTCAGGTCCCGTCAACAGAAGATCGCTCAGCTCACTCTATTTCACTATACAAGAAAAACTGTATGTTCAATTGATTTTATTATTTATTGATCTACAGTGAAGGAAAATTATAGGTCTGATATTCATACTTGGGTAAAAACCTTCACAAAAACCTGTGACCAGACTCTCGACGTGTGGCAGATATTGATATCATATTTTTTCAAAGTTTTTCAGTTACAAAAATAATTCATTCGTACATTACATTACAATTTGTTCTTGGAAAATACAAAGTCACAATCAACCTTAAAATGTTCTATGAACAGTTGTCACGTTTTGAGAGGTGTCACATTTTGACAAGTGTCCATTTTAATAGTGTTACTCAACGTTCCTATAAATAATTACCTAAACCCATGATTTCTGAAATTGAATTGGCAACGTTGTATTTTCAACTTTGAATTTATGAGATGGCTATCATTTGACAAGCAAATTATTTATGTCCGCCAAATGAACCTTTCCTTTTTTATACTTTTCAGGTTTATTCTGGTTATAAATTGCTACTTGGGCATTTGTTAAAAAGTTATGTATGCGTTTGTACTGGAAAAATATGTTAAATAACCGTTTCAATGCACTGAACTTGTTTGTCTTGGGAGTAAGTATCCCAACATATATTTTTTCATAAAAAAATGTGAGAAATATTTTTCCGTGTAAAAAAAAGTGTATTGATTTTATCATGTTTTATAGCATCTGTGAAAATTTCATGAAAATCCCAGCCGGCCCCATTTTCTTAACGTTTACTCAGAGATATGCGTGTCAGTAGTTGTCAAAATTTGTAGGTCATTATGGATAAAAAGCGGCAAATTTAAAATTGAATTCTTTCAGATTGAAACGCCAGAAATTAAATAAAGTCAAACCGTTTTACTCCTATACTATACAGAAGAAAGGAGTGCAGTATTTAATTTGCAGAACGTAGTACAGGTTCAAGAGGTAGGTTTATATTTTACCTCATCCTTCAATGCTTATTTGTAGTTAAAATTTAAATTTTAATACATCTGATCGGCCTAATATAGTTTTTGTCTAGATTTAATCTTGTTTCCATGGTTTTTACTGTAATAAACATGTTCTTTTGACAGATAAGTCAGAATTTATTTATTCATAGCCGTATCGTATGTATTTTAATTGATTCTGTATTAATATATATTTCATTCTAAAAATATTATCAGTCCTCCTAAATCCTTGAAGGCAGAATTATTAGCAATAGCAAGGCAACATAAAAACAAATTCAAAAAATATATTATACAGGGTGTTTCCAAATGACACTTACAACGTCTGGCTGTAGATACCTCTCGTAAAATTGGACAAAATGATATAAGGAATGAGGAGTCCAACTCGATTACTTTTCGAAATACAGGGCGTTAAAATTAAAAAAAAATAAATGTTTTTATTTAAAAACTTTAAAACGGATTAATATATTAATTTGAAATTTAGCAGGTCGTTTTTAAATGTAAAAATACATATTTTAGTAAAAAATCATGTTTCATATCTAGATCAAGTGGCGTGCAGTTAGAAGAGTATATCCCCTTTTCCCGACCATTTTCTACGCCCATGGTATTTGAAGCTATTTTTATTTTTTTTGTATTGCTTAACAGTTTTCAAGTAAAAAACGAATAACCTTTACATACCGAAAATATTGTGGTTTTTAAGATATTTAATGTTTTTATGAAGTCTGTAAGATCTTTTATTAATGAAATAACCAACAATATTTTTCTTGGATTTCTTTAATAATTTTTGTCTTATTTTTTAATAACCACTAGATACTAGACACTATACAAAAGTCTAGTAGTTATAAAAAATTAAGAAAAAATCCAAGAAAAATATTGTTGGTTATTTCATTAATAAAAGATCTTACAGACTTCATAAAAACATTAAATATCTTAAAAACCACAACATTTTCGGTATGATGTTATTCGTTTTTTTACTTGAAAACTGTTAAGCAATACAAAAAAAATAAAAATAGCTTCAAATGCCATGTGCGTAGAAAATGGTTGGGAAAAGGGGATATACCCTTCTAACTGCACGCCACTGGATCTAGTTATGAAACATGATATTTTACTGAAATATGTTTTTTTACATTTAAAAACGACCTGCTAAATTTCAAATTTATATATTAATCCGTTTTAAAGTTTTTAAATAAAAACATTTTTTTTTTAACTTTAATTTCGAAATTTAATTTCGAAAAGTAATCGAGTTGCACCCCTTATTCCTTATATCATTTTGTCCAATTTTACGAGAGGTATCTACAGCTAGACGTTATAAGTGTCATTTGGAAACACCCTGTAGATGAGATGGCCCGAGAAAAAGAAATTAAAATTCTCAGATTGCCTCCTTACCACGCAGAGTTAAATCCCATTGAACTGATCTGGTCACAATTATTAAAAGGTTATGTTTCTCAAAACAATATAACATTTAGATTTCCTGATGTGCGAAATTTGTTTTTGAAGGCAGTTTCAGATGAAAATAGAGAACATTGGGGAAAATGGATTGATCACGTTAAAAAGGTGGAAAATTCATTTAGGGAAGTGGATATATCAATGGAAAATTTAATTGAACCTATAATAGTAAACCTTAGAAAAGACAATTATAGTGACACCAATAGTTTTAGTGAAGACAGTGACTTTTAAAGATAGTTCTTGAACTAACTTTTTTTTTAATCTTTGAGTTTAGGTAAGTACTGAAGCGTTACTTTTAATGCCAAGAGATTAAAAAAAGTTTAATCCCAACATATAATCCACCTTGTTATTTATTGGTTAAATTTAATTCGTTCAATGTTAAAGTGTCAGATGCATGAGGTTTATTTTTATTTTTACGAAGTTCGTATATATATTTTATATGCTGTGACCTTATTTATATGTATTATAGAAACTTATTTTGCAAAGTACACCTATGGAATGTGACGTTATATCCCCACTCTTAGTGCGCTCCTCTCTCCTTTATAGTATATATTACTATAGAAACAAGTTATATTATCTCTGTCGTTACTAGGAAATAAACTAAAATCTCTGTCGTTGCTAGGAAATAAACTAAAAGCTTAAATTTTCTTGTAAATATCTCGGAAGATCGAATTTTCACAGACATGAGACCTGCATTTTTTGCCGTTTTAGATAGGAATTAGTGTACCCTGAAAGTTTCATTGAATTCTGACATTCATACAAACCTTGCTCGTTTAATAGTATTTGATAAAACCACTTATTTTCTTGAAAAAGTTTAAATTTTTTTGAAGAAATCGAAACGTCAAAAAAATTAAAACTTTTTCAAGAAAATAAGTGGTTTTATTCCATATGAAAAGAGAAATTATATACAGGGTGTTAATGAATACGTGTAACAGATTTTTACGGCATGTAGAACATGCAAAAATAGAGTGAAAAACCAGTTGAGAATGCTCTTCTAGCATTGCCATAGACCGAACAAATTGTAATGAAATTATAAATAAAATTTTAAACTGACAGTTCTTATTCTAATCAACAGCCATAGTCTACTCAGTTTTAACAAAATCATCATTCACTATGCGTCTACTTTAAATTCAATGTCATTTTAAACTTCAAAATTTTTCATACTTTGGACCCCACTTGAAGGAGTTCTCGAAGAGGTATCAAAATCTGAAGTCAGAATTTTAAAATTCACAAAGACAAAGAATCAACACACATACATGCACACACACACATACACACATATCGAATTCAGATACCGAACAATTTGTTCGGTGAAAATATTCAGACAATATACAGGGTGTCTCATTTATCAAGGGATAACATTGCTATATCAGAAACGGTAAGAGATACAAAGATGATTAAATGGGAAAAAAGTTGCCTATTTTAGAGCCCATTAGAGTTCTACAAAAACATTCACTGTATCTCTTGCCGTTACCAAGTTATACAGGGTAAACCGAAAATGTCACTTTTCGTTTTATGCGTCTACCAGGCTTATTTCAAAAAATATTAAAAAATGGAAAAGGAAAAATTTTTTTGATTACAAATTTTAAATAAAATGCCATTATCAAATCTTATCGGCGACGTTTCGTTTCTTTAGGGCTACCCTCTACTTCATTTTTTTAAATACGGACCTGTATTTTTTTATTAAAATTTCGATAAAGCATTAAAAGACCAATTCACTAATATATCATACAATACGATGTATATAACGTTTCGTGACAAAAATAATCATCAATTTTAAAAATCCTTCAATACGGTCCTGCTTCTATTTGGGGTTGTGCGTTACTTGTGTTGGGCTAAAGTCAGTTACAAATAAAGAGATCAAAAATAAAAAATAATAATCAACACTGTATTTTTACAACCAACACTAAAATTAAAAATATTAGGATTTTCCGTATTTAAAAAAATTAAGTAGAGGGTAGCCCTAAAGAAACGAAACGTCGCCGATAAGATTTGATAATGGCATTTTATTTAAAATTTGTAATCAAAAAAATTTTTCCTTTTCCATTTTTCAATATTTTTTGAAATAAGCCTGGTAGACGCATAAAACGAAAAGTGACATTTTCGGTTTACCCTGTATAACTTGGTAACGGCGAGAAATACAGTGAATGTTTTTGTAGAACTCTAATGGGCTCTAAAATAGGCAACTTTATTCCCATTTAATCATCTTTGTATCTCTTACCGTTTCTGATATAGCAATGTTATCCCTTGATAAATGAGACACCCTGTATGTATACATATAATAAGCATATAATTTATTTAAAATTACATTTAACAAATATTTTTTCCTGGTTTGCTTCAACTAATGTAAAAGCCAAATACAAATATTTTGTTCATAATTCATTAAACAAAACCAGCACTCACTATCAAAAAAAAATTGTTCTAAATACGACTAGACCGTAAGAATATTTCCTGTTTACCACCAGTACTACAGTGTTATCAGGCTCAACTTATTTTTTAAATATATATTCGGTAAACCTTGATAAATACACACAATCACCGATAAATAACGTAATACCCTGTTTATTACTAAAAATAAAATTTTAATATTTACCGAGCTGGCATGGAAACAAGGGATACGTATCAGTGGTGTATCAGTTATTTTCATAAGAATAAACGCTTAATTGACGTTATTTTAAGTTCCAGTAGAAGATAAAAAAGAGCAGCGAACAAGTTATGAACTGCCGATATAAGGAAGCGTGAAAGTTAATTAATCACCACAAAAAAAAAAATTTAAATTTAACACCTGCTCCTGTCAAAACTAATAAAGATATTGAAATTCGGTCTACCGCAGAATATTTCTACATCCATTATGAAAGTCTATTCCTACGCTCACCGATGTGCATCAGTTAGTTTTTACGTAATGACGTAAGAAAGACCAGAATGTAAGAGTCAAGAATAACTCAACTTTTACTTTGACACCTCGTCCTGTCAAAACCAATAAAGATATTGAAATAAGGTCTCCAACAAAAAATGTATAGGTCCATTCCTAAATATTTCGTTCAAAACTCAATAATATACAGGGTGTGTCACGAAAGCTCATTAGCCATATATAGAGAACTATAGATATTTGAAGTTTGAAAATTGGGTTACGGGGCTTTATCATTATGATCTATTCAATGAAAATATTTTCAACTTCCGGTTACTTCCGGTTATACTTTGTTATTTCAAATGGCATGTATAATTTTTCTTTTTATTTTTGGATTCAGCATCAAATTTTGAACAAAAAATTATCAACATACCACAGGTCTAAGTTTAACAGTTTCCGAGATATTTGAGATTTTTGTAAAATTTTTTGAAAAACACGCATTTACTTTAATTTCCGTGTCTGGCTTAGTTGTCAAGCTATTAATTTCAAATTTTATACAGAGATTGTGAGAATCTCCTTCTAGCTTGCGGTGAAACACCAAATACGATATTTTATACAGGGTGTCTAGAATGGAGCGTCCAATATTCAAATTTTCAATTCTCAATAAGTCGATAATTTCAAATGAAACACCCTATATTTTATTATCATGCCTGAATCAGTTTTTTATTCTCTTTCGATCTGCATTAGCATTCCCTATACCTAAAGTTATGTATTTCTGAGTTATTGCTAGATTTATTATAATTTGGAGATTTTTTATATAAATTGGTGTCTAATATAATCTAGCGTGCCATGAAAATTGAAAAGACAGTTGTAATAAACAAACTACTGGACAATTAGATTATTTTATTTTCTAACTTCGTTCAATTTGTAGTGAAAATGGCTTCGGTATTGGGTCTGCGTTTTCTGGGTATCTGCGAATAATTGGCACGTACCTACGACTAATTATGCGATTGCATTTACCATAAATCATTACAAGATTTAATAAATCTTCATTCAACCCAGAACCCCCGTAACCCAATTTTCAAATTTCAAATATCTGTAGTTCTCTCTGTAACTGTATCTGTAAATCTAGAAGGGTGGGTCACCCCACAGCACGTAGGCCACATTTGGCCCATTGTGCGTCCTTCTGAGGTTGAGCCTTCCTTCTAGCTCGTCAGCCAGCCTACTTGTTTAAAGTAGGCGATGACGTCGCCTGAAGGTAGCTCCCTCATGTTGGCATGTGTTAGCCACCGCTCGCCGAAAAGAAAATGTCTCATTTGTGAGAGTGTCGGGCATTCGCAAAGAATGTGTTCGACAGTCTCGTCTTCCTGTTCACATCCTCTACACAGTGGAGTGTCAGATAACCCCATCCTGTAGAGGTGTTTTCGTAGATGACAGTGGCCAGTCAGGATACCTGTGGCTGTGCGCAGGTTCTGTCTGTTCATAGTCATGTATTTTTTGGCTGTTTCGCTGTTCGGATACTGTAATAGTTCCTTGGCTAGCTTGCAACCTGTTTCGTCGTCCCATGTACCCTTAAACTTGTCAAGGGAGTGTTTCTTCAGTAGGTCAGCCACAGCTGATGCCGATAAGCTTATGAAAGTGCCAGGTCCCAAAAGTTTTTGGGAGGCTGCTTTCTTAGCTAGAGAGTCAGCTGCACGGTTGCCTTTTGATTTTCCATGACCTTTGATCCAAGCTAACGTGACCACGTTGTTGTTGCAAGCTTCGATCAGGACCTGGTGACATTCTAGTACTAGACCTGATGTAATCCGTGGTCTATCCAGAGCTAGTAGTGCCTGTCTGCTGTCCGTGAGGATGTAAATATTATTACCAGTAATGTTCCTACTGGTAGTCTCTTTTGCGGCGATTGAGATAGCAGTGAGCTCTGTTTGAGCTACACTGGCATTAGAACCCATTGCCCATTTTATATTGAGATTCAGGGATCTGGAATAAATTCCACAGCCTGACCCCTCATTTGTTTTAGACCCATCGGTGTAGATGCACAAGGCACCTGCTGCCAATGTAGCCTCTTGTACGTTTTTTATTATTACCCTGTAGGGTCTGTAAAAGGCATATCTTGGTGCAATCGAATCTGTGTTGGCTTGTAGCAGTGGGACCTCTCCAAGGACCTCGTTCCACAAGTTACACCTCGACTGACCAGATCCTACGTCAGGTTGTATACCTGTAGAGCGTAGCCGTGTCATGGTCATCACTACAGCCTCCTTAATAAATATATCAAGGGGGGTGAGACCAAGGATCACCTCCATTGCTCTAGTTGGTGTGGTTCTCATGCCCCCCGTTATGTTATGCTATTCTTTGGATTTGATCCAATTTGCGTACGACTGTCCGCTGTCTGTAGTTCTCTACATATGGCTAATGAGCCACCTTCGTGACACACCCTGTATATCAGTTAGTTTTCTAGTAATAACGTGACAAAAACTACAATGTAAGAATAAAGAAAAACTCAACTTTCACTTTGACGTCTTCTGTTGCAAAAAGTAATGTAGATATTAAAAATCGGTCTTTAACGAAACATTTCAACATTCTTTCTTAACATCTCTTCCAAAAATGAAAGATCTACATGTATTGGTTTTAGAGTTATGATGCACCAAAGACCGAAATGTCAAAACAAGGAAAATCTAAACTTCGACTTTGTCGCCTACTCTTACAAGAACCAATACAGATATTAAAAAGCGGTATTTAACAAAACATTTCTACATCCTTTCTACATCCAAATAAAGTTAATTTTCATGATGACCCCTAAAGTCTGAAAAAATGGTTTCGCTAATATCTGCCAAAATATATAAATTAGGCAATTTTTGTTTAGACAAAAAATGAAGATCGTATCATCATGTACAAAAATGGTCCCTACCATTTTTTTCGCAACACGAATATTTTTTGCAAAAACGGCCTTCGAAAAATCCCAAATTTTTGCACTGAATAGATATGTTAGCTTCTCACTGAATTTCCGCTCGAGGGAGTTGGGAATACATTGATTTTCATTTTTTGACTTTGGAGACCAATTGTAGATAAATAAATAAATAAATAAATATTTTATTAATCCTTATTGACATAGAAAATGTATAGGACAGGTCAATTACACTTAAAGTTAATATAGATAGTATAATAAATAACACATAACATAAGAGATACAATTGAAAAGATATAAAATGGAGGTATTTATTACCTAGGTCCTAGATTTATTTATGTAAAATCAACAAAAACATTGTTAAAAGAGATAAATAAAAACGAATATATTAAATACAAAAATTTAACAATTCAGTGAGTTGTCAGTCAAAAACTCAGTTACGCTTTACTTCCTAATAGACTCACTCCTAATACGCTTTTTGAATATATTGAAAGTTAGTGTTTTGTAACTCTCTGGCAAGTTATTAAATAGCTTAATTCCCTGATACGTAGGGCTCGTTTCAAATTTGGTAGTTTTGTGTGATGGTACATATAAATTTTTGCCATGCCTGGTAAGATGATTGTGGTAATCAGAGTTAGTTTTTAGTGTCCCAATGTTTTCTTTAGTAAATATTAAGCATTTGTACATATAAATACATGGAAATGTCAATATATCATTTTGTATAAAATAATTTTTGCATGAGTCGCGAGGAGATAGGTTAAAACTAGCACGTGTTATAAAAATTCTATCACTACTGGAAGAATTGCCCCAGAAGATCACGTTATAAGACAAGTGACTGTAAGCAAGGCTGTAATAGACAGTCAAAAGAGATGACAACGGCATTGATGATTTTATACGTGAAATTGCAAATTTTGTTTTATTAAGTTTTTTACACAACTCGTCAGTATGGTTAGTCCATCGAAGATATTGATCAACATAAACCCCAAGGAATTTTGTGCAGTTGGAGGAAACTACTTCTATACCATTGAGATCAAATTGTAGCTGGCGCGGGTTATTATGGAGAGCAAAATATATACACTCTGTCTTGGAGTTGTTAATTATTAAATTGTTTCGGACACACCAACGATTAAAGTACTCGATTATTTGCCGTGTCAGATTCATCAAGCCCTCATAGGTGGGAGCTGAGACAGCTATAGATGTGTCATCAGCAAATATGGTACCATTTTTGAAATATCACCTTTAATATGCCTCGGCATATCGTTGATGAACAATAGAAATAAAAGCGGTCCAAGCACAGAGCCCTGCGGTACCCCCATATTCGATACATGCCTTTCTGAAAGGTTGTTTTTAATTTTTACGAAGATTTGCCTATTTTCCAAATAGTCAGTTAACCAATCCAAGATAATGCCCCTAAAACCTAGGTTAAAATTTATCATTAATAAAATTTAGATTAATTGAGTCGAATGCCCTCGAAAGGTCGAAAAAAATACCAGCAACTTGATTGCCTTTATCAAGGTTAGTATAAATAAATTCAATTAAACTAAAAGCGGCAGTTTGCGTCGATTTTCCAGTGCGAAATCCATGTTGACTTTCGCTCAGTATTTTAAATTTTGACAAAAAACTATAGATTTTTTTGTATACAACTTTTTCTATAACTTTAGAAAAAACACTTAAGATGGCGCCAGCGGCACACCTCTGCTCGCTAAATTATGGGGCCTATGAATGAAAATCTGGGCACCAATCGATTTCACGTGATTTTTCTCTCAATTGTATTAGCGAATGTTCTGTTTAATTTGAGTTGCAAATTTATCAGGAAATTGCAAAAATTTATTTTTTCATGTGGCAGTCTCAAATCCCGGCGCTTTGCCTAATAGTGAGTTACTATGGTCTATTTTTATGTATGAGAGAGTAATAAAACAGCATTTCTAATGCAAAACTTAGTACGGTCATTTTAAATATTTTTACGGAATAATCTAAATATTTCCTAAAATTGTCATAAATGTACCTGAGCTAATACAAGTTTTGGGTGTTTTATTGGTCTTTTATAACCATAAGCTGTACAGAACAATAGAAAAAGGTTTGGACAGGCCAAAAGCCCTGTGTATTAAAGATAACATAGCCGTATCTTAAGATTATTTTCAATAAGTACCTATTTGCCAATTTTCTTTTATTTTAATTCCAAGAATTTCTTACAGTAATCGAATTATAAGTAGATAAATCCCTTACCAACAAATTTCACCGAAAATGCGATTGTAGGTTTTCCATTTAGTAAGGAGGTCCAGTTGTGTATTCTTGACAGCTTACTAAATGTCGTTTAGTTGCAACATGCAAGGTGCAGTGTGCAGTCTATTGTGAATTCTAGTGTAATCATGGAAAATTTGGAAGTACCGCGTAAACGACAAAAAATCGGTCCTTTAACAGTTAATGAAAAAACATTAATATTTAATTGTTTTAAATCATTTACAGACAAACATTTATGTAAAAGTGTTGATAACACAGTGGAATTAGTTAGTAGTACGCTTGGTGTTGGGAAATCTACGATTTACAGAGTTGTTAAAGAAGAGAAATGTGGCGAGTTTCAAACAGCACGTAAAGCTCCAGGAAAACCAAAATTTCAAATAGAAAATCATTTGAAAGAAATAGGTTTTCTATGGAAAAAGCATTCCAGAAAGTCTATTTTAATAGAAAGAAGCGATATTGTAGTATGGAGAAGAAATTACCTAAGGACTATAAAAGAAATGAGAAACCAAAGAAGAAATATATTTTATTTAGATGAAGCATGGATCAACGAGGGACATACATCAAATAAATTTTGGCAAGATGAAACTGTTACAAGTCGAAGACAGGCTTTTTTAAATAATTTATCTACTGGTTTAAATCCACCATCAGGAAAGGGGCGCAGACTGATAATAGTACACATCGGTAGTTCAAACGGTTTTGTTAAAGGTGGTTTATTGACTTTTGAATCTACTCGTACCGGTGACTACCATGAGGACATGAATGCTGATGTCTTTAAAGAGTGGTTCGAACAAATGATAGATCTTCTTCCTCAGAACTGTATAATAGTAATGGATAATGCAAGTTATCACTCGAGACTTACAGAAAAAATGCCCACAACCAAGTGGTTAAAAAAAGATTTACAGAATTGGCTAAATTCAAAGAATATTAAGTTCCATCCCGGTTCTATGAGAAGAGAACTGTATCATTTGTATTCCCTTCATAAAGAGAAATTAAAAAAATATGAAATTGATGAAATTGCAAAAAATCGTGGGATGACGGTGGTTAGATCACCACCATATCATTGCGAAGTAAACCCGATTGAACTGATATGGGCACAGATAAAGTGAGAAGTTTCAAGAAAAAATAATTCTTTTAAAATGAGTGATGTTAAACAGTTGTTTTTGGAGGCTGTAAATAATGTGAAGCCTGAAAACTGGGAAAATGCAGTAAATCATACGATTAAAGAAGAAGAGAAAATGTGGAAGTTGGACAATATTACTGATGAAATGATCGAGCCACTCATTGTAAATATTGGTTGCGACAGTTCATCTTCTGATTTCGATTCTGATTTGGATTTGTAGGTAAGAAGTAGTTTTTATATTAAAATTATTATTTATGAACGTAACGTTGTTTAAAAGTCAAAGTTTAAACCCTTATACCTACATAACCCGTTTGACACAATGTTCTTAACATACCTTGTGGAAAAATAAAATATTTTAGAAAAAATTGCACTTTTTTACCTTCAGCTGCTTAGAAGTTATAAGCAGGTTAATTAGGTGAAAATATAAGTGTACACCCGATATATTTATTATATTTATACAAAGGTTATTTCATACGAAAATACTCGAGATATAACTTCACAAAATATTTTAACTGTCTACTAAAAGAAGTGGTACGCCTATGGATACGAACGCTTTATTATTTTAATACTCTCTCATACATAAAAATAGACTATAGTTCTAGAGTGTGATGAATATTCAACCGAGAAGGCCCTTTATATTTTCTACGTTTTTTGCAAAATTTTTGCCAACTTTTATCGGAACAATATAGGTCCAGGATTTCAGAAAAAATAAGAAAGTTTTTGAAAAATTCCTTTTATTATGAAAAATATGTTGAAAATACAAAATACATAGCAATGTTTATAATTTATCATACGTTAAACCATAAAGAAAATAATGAACATTTGTGTGTAAAGTGTCTTTTGTATAAATAACTATATTCGCTGTTTTTAATACAAAATGATTCAAAAAATCAGGTTTCCAAATACCACACGTCCTCTCAAGTTTTATAGATTAAATTTTTGGTCTCCATACTCAAACGCCTTTATTTCAGACAAAACCACTCAAACAAACTGATTAATGATTAATAAAGCCGTTTTCGTGAAAACCAAAAATTTAATCGATAAAATTTGGAGGACTCGAGGTATTACCTTTGATAAAATACTATCAATATTTCAATAATACGGGCAAGCCAATGACTCCAAAAACAACAGAGATTGTATACCAACAAAAGCAGACGACTAATGTGGGCGCGTGGACACACGTGGTTAGGTTATATGGAATATCATGGATCTCAGGCGGAGAGCGTAAAAATGGGGGACATAATTCTAACGAACATTTAATAACCGCGCTCGAATATAGGGAGCAATTGATATAAACGGAAAGGTCAGAATATAAGCTTCACTTCAGTCTGGGTATTAATCCTCAAAAAATGAATAGCGGGGAACAAGAAGTATTAAAAAAAAAGTCCGGTTTTGACCGGTGTGATCGATTTTCCCGATTTCTGGAAAATTGAGGAACTTTATTCGAAATAAAAAAATACATTCAAAAAGTAGACACTGTGAGCTTTAAAATGGTGCGCATTGAATAACAATATAATGGAATATGAGTTTTTAATTCGTGCTTGTTTCAAAGATTTCTAGAACTCCGAAAACGTCTGAAAAATGCAAATAAACAAATCAATTTTTTATTAAAACGCCAGAAAGATACTGAAAAAAAATTTATGAGATCATTCGAGATATCTCAAGATCCCATTTAAAAAAAATGGGATAAAAAACTATTAAAAAAAAATATGAAAATGGTCCAAAATATTGAAAAAACATAAAGTTTGACCACTTTTTTCAATATTCTTGACAGGAAAGAACGGGCTTCATGGCACATGGATCGATATCTATGGGTTTTCCCATTGCAATGAACTTTGAATCATCTGAAAAAATTGGTCCGCCCGTTTACATGTTAATGCATAGACAGCAGCATTCCTATAGAGGTACAGCAGCCGCCGAAATAAGGGGACTTTTGGGTCCGGTTATCTCGAAAACTAACGAATTCCCGAAAAAAAAATGATAGGGTCCATTTTTGTAGATATTCATTTTTTATCTAAACATAAATTGGCTAATTTGCATATTGTGGCAGATATTAGCGGGAAACCATTTTTTCAGACTTTAGGGGCCATTTTCAGCACTCTCCTAAGTCGGAATCGTGGTGGCATTTTTCGCCCTTGGAAGCAACCGTCAAGAGCTAGAAATTAAGCCACAAAGGAAATCTGGACAGACTTATCTACAGCTTTGTCCCTTCAGTTACTGGACTACACCGTTGATTTTTGTAAGTTCCCTTTAGGGGTCAACCGACATGAAGGTAAAAGACAATTTTTTAGAGGGTCTCAAATTACTCGTAGGGAATGACCGAATGACTCAGTATAACCGAGCAGTAGCCGCTTTCTAAGGTCAACATTTTTTATTTTTCGATAATTTCGGCATTACTGTTCCTCGTGAAGGAAATAGGTGACTCGACATAGCATCTCTAAGCAATGTCTGAAGAATGCCCAGCCTGGTTTTTATGTCAAGCCGTCTACTTCCTACTGACGAGGCACAACAATGCCGAAAAAGTCTGGGAATGACGGGCCCCTTGAATAACAAAATGGTCGTCAGTATAAAGGTACCTTTATACAGACAACGACAAAATCAATGGGTTGGATTGTCTAGTGTAGCTTCCAACACTCGTCTGGATCTTTGTAATTCAATGCCTGTGGTGGCTTTAGCCCCAGGAGTAGTTGTTTTCGTTTTAGACGCGGTGCAATTGTGAATATGATTTTATAATATATTTTATGTGATACGGACTTCGAGATTTTTTATTTTTCTTTAAATATTTTTTATGAATTTTAAAAATTAAAAATTTTGCGATCTATAAATATGTAAAGGCTGAGTTACTTTTAGAAAAAAAATGCAAATGTCTTCGTTTTGACTATACGGTAAAATCGCAATTTCAAAGACCAAATAAAATTTCTGTAATTGCTACCTCGCCAAACATCACTCTGTATAAGTGCGTATATTTTGTGGTGTCGTGAAGAATTCACAAAATATGCATTTTCAAATATGGCCATGTAACACTTCGTTAAATAAATGCAAAATGCAAAACAATTAGAAATAGAGATGGCATTTGCAGTTTGCTAATGAAGGAATAACATTGTGGTCTAACATTCATGAATAATATTAAGAAAACTAAAAATAATCGTAAATTTTGCAATTTATTGGTTACTATGCATCGTTGTTGAAAATACAAAGGTTGCATTATCATAAAAGCTTTTAATACCTTTTATAATCTTTTAATGTACGTTACATACAAACCGTAAGAAACTAATAACACCAGTTTTATGGATATTAATAAAACAATTATTTATGTAACGTAGTCTGAAAAGAGATACTTTCCAACTGAAGACCCAGTAACAATTAGATTTAGAGTCAATAATAATTTTCTGCTGGGTTTTTATGGTTGGAAGTGGCTTGCAATGAACGTAAAAAAAATTCGTCCAACCACTGGTATCCAAAATATTTAATTTTTATCAAGAGTGGTTTCGTTTTTGCGGAGGTGAAGAAAACCCTTTATGGGGAGGTTATGAGCCTAAAATTTGAAGGTCTATTGTGAGAATCTCCTTTCCAGACATACTCACTAAAAACTTCACCCCCTGGTTGGGCCCGTCTGACCGAAGCCTCCGGTGACACTTAGGCCTGTCGGCCCATTGTATCTTCCCTCTCTTTATATGTTTAAAATACCCTATCCAGTACTTTAGTGCCTTGTATAAGCTTGTACAGGTCCTGTACTGGGTGGGAGTTGTATAGTTCTGGTTCACCTATTGGCTGCCCAAAAATTTGCTGTCTTTTGCGGTCCAGTGCCTCGCATCTAGACAGTATATGTGTCACTGTTTCAGTTTCCTTACCGGACAGTATGCAAGTAAGGTCACCATTGTACAGTCCCATCTTGTTGAGGTGCCCCTTTAATGGCGCATGGCCAGTGAGGAGTCCTGTAACTATTTTCAGCTGGCTCCTGTTCATCTCAACTCAACAAGAGTGGTGCTAATGGGTTAAATTGAGGGGTGGAAAATAAAAAAAAATATTATTTTTATTTTTAATTTCTACAAAAACAATTTAATTTTGATGAAATTTTATGAAATTTTATGAAAGTATACCTTTTTAGGTCTCAGTAAACACAATTTTTTTCAGATTAAAAAATCTAACGGTTTTCAAGATATTAAAGTTTTTAGGTTAAAATAGTTATTTTTGTATTAAGACGAGTATAGACCCAGCCGTAATTTTCGCAACCAAATAACTTTTAAACTACGTTATATTAAGGGTTCATATTTGGACACAATTATGTACACGTATTATTCTAGTGCTTTTAGTATCCGGAAAGGTGAGTCTTTTTTGGATACCAAGATACAACAATAAAAATCTCTAAAAAACGGTATTTTTCAAAATCAATACTATTTGCACTCAAGAACTCTATAATCAATATGTCTGCTAAATTTCAGCTCTTAATCTTTAAAAATGTGCCTTTAGGAATATTTAAAAAAAAACATAATTTGGTAAAATTAGTGTTTTTTTAATGGCACATGAGAGTGTCTCTCGAATATGCTTCGAAAACACGAATTTTATACACGAAATACAAACAATATTTTTTGTACAACTGTGAATGTGAATTTACATCGTCTGAAATATATTAAAAATAAATACTTCCAATACATCTTGACGCGGTTTTTTATCCCGATAAGTTATCGCACTATTTCACAATATCCAGTGGTCTTTCTGTGTCGTTACTATAGAAACGGTTTGTTGGCACGCCGCGTGTTTGACTGTTTGACTGTGTTTGCTCGTAGTTGCTTCAATTTCAAGTTATTTTCAAGAAGATAGATGTTGATTATGATAGTGGTAGTGATAGCCCATCAGATATATCTGAGAAAGCAAATGCAACAGTATCTAATATGTTACCGGCCAAATCCAAGTTGGTATATGAGAAAACATATGACCAATTTCATGAATGATGCGACTCCAAAACTACCTAAATAAAAGAAAACAAATGGTTAAAATTGATAATTTTTTACTAACTATTGTAACCAATCAAATTACTTAATTTAGAGTCATGTGTCAAATTTCATCCAATCAGCTATGGATTACAGCGATAACACCCTACATGTGGTGTTTTCAGTTTGGTGTTTTCAGCAAGTCAAGTTTTTGATTAAAAATTAATTAAACGTCAAACTGACAACTAGTTTAAAAATGTTTAAATCTACAAAGTAAAAAATTATCTTATCGAATACCCCTCGGGCCTTGATAAATCCTCAAAATTTTGTCATAGAGAATCCTTCAAGCGTGTTGCTTAAGGATAATAGCCCTCGGCCTTCGGCCTCGGGCCATTATCAAGCAACACGCTTTCAGCATTCTCTATGACAAAATTATCTCGGTATTATCAAGGCCCTAGGGGTATTACTACTGATAACACGATTAGCAATCAGAGAGAGATAACATTTGGAATACCACAAGGAACAGTATTAGGCCCCATATTATTTGTAATTTATATGTATAAACTTTTTTTAGATGGGAATTCATGCGAGGAAGTCGAAACCAAGCTGTAAACAAGACTTGGAAATAATGATTAAAAGGTTCGATGAAAATCTTCTCACCATCAATATAAATGAAACAGTATATCTACCTTTTTCAAATTATAAAAATGGAATACCAAATACAGTACAACTAGAATTACGTCTACAATTTTGAAATCATACATATCAGATTCAGACTACAACCAATACAAAATACCTAGGCATTATTATTGATAATAACCTAAAATGGGACCTTCAAATTCAGAACTTGACCAAAAAAGTAAGATCATTATTAAATTAAAATCTTAAAATCATGTATTTCAGTTTGGTCCAATCACTCCTAAACTATGGCATAATCGCATGGGGTGGCGCATATTCGAAAAATATAAAACATTTGGAAATAATACAGAAAAAAATCATCAGAATAATATTCAATTTCATCGAACTTGCTTTTCGAAAATTCGAAATTATTGAATATCAGACAACTATTTTACAACACTGCCTTGCTCTATTTAATAAAAAATAATTTGACAAATAAGAATATAACACATACTTATCCAACAAGATTTCGGGAAAATGTAATCGTAATTCTTCCTAAGTCTCAAAAGTCTATTGGACAGCGATGTTTCATATATGTGGGACAGAATCTATACAAAAAGTATAAAAATGGAAATTCACATTAAAAATTTCAAAAACAAATTAACATCAATTGACAAATTACTATTATAAACCTATCATATCTTCGTTTAAACCACAGAGTACTCCATCTAATAAGAGGCGAAAGAAAGCTGTTCTCGTTATAACAAATTTGTATGCGCATGCGCGATTTAAGTTGTATTACTGTCAATGTCAATCATCATTTCCGTTATTCCGATTGTCGCGAAATTGCCGTTTCTCAGAAATTGTCGTGAATATATGCATGGAACTTTTCACATAGCACGGCACGACGTTTTATCGTACGTCCAAGTTGTGTGTGTCCGCAGCGTAAGTTGGATTGAAATGGAATTTTTTGCATTCGCTTCGTTAACTCGTCTAGAAATTTTGTGCCATATTTTGATCTTGTACTTTTTTGAAATTGCATTGCTGCATCAAAAACTCCAAGAGTTGAAGAAAAAATTCATATCTTGCACAGAAAACATCCGAACCATACGAATCTCAGTACCCGGGGTGCTTTGTGTCCCTTAATCTGAATATGATGGTCAAATAAGCCCCTGTGTACCTTTTTTTTTTTTTTTTTTGGGAGGAGGGAAATGCTCATGCACACCTGAGAAGATACCTCAGGTAGTGTCGGACTCCTACCGACTAAAACCCTCCTCGTATGCCCTAACCTGCTGGGCCAGTACTACCACTTTAGGTTTTCGTCGGACCCAGAAGGTTACGTTTCATCCATACGTTACTCTGTCCTCTTCTTCCTTCCTTTTTATTATACCTTTAATATATTTGTGTATCTCGTCGTAGACCCCTTTGCTGCTTAGGAGCGTTTCTATTAAATTATATGCTGTCAACTGCAACCCGATCTTTAACTCCATGTCCCTCCTTTCCTCCGTGAATCGTGAACAGACAAACACCACATGCTCTGGAAAGTCCGTTGTTTGGCATGTTTCGCAGTTGCCATCCTGGGCCCTTCTCATTCTTCTCAGGTACTCCCGGAAACAGCCGTGTCCTGTTAGGAGTTGGGTCATATAATAGTCAACCCTTCTAAACTGACAGTCATACCATGGCTTTATGCTCTTAATGAGCTTCCTGGTCCAGCTCGCCTTATTTTCCAGGTTGTCCCATTGGACTTGCCATCTACCTAGCGTCAGTACCCTAGCCTGCTTCTTCCGCGCCACTTCAACCCACCCGTTCCTGTGGATAAGTGCTCTCTCCTTTATCAGAAGGTCCAGTGGTGGGTTACCCGTTACCACCGATAGTGCCTCAGCCGAGACGGTCCTATAGGCACTGGCTACCCTTAAGAGCATTTTTCTCTGCGTTGAGATGACCATATTTTGGCACCTACCTCTTTATACTCATCGCCTCCTCCCATATCGATGCGCCGTAGAGCACGATCGAATACGTAACGTTGACAAGAATCTGCCTCTTTCGGCTGCTTGGCCCTCCAATATTCGGCATAACCCTTGCCAACATTGCTGCTCGGGCTTCCGCTTTTTGGCATACCTTCCTCACGTGCTCTCCGTAGGTGCCTTGGTGGTCGATGTATACTCCGAGGTACCTCGTTGAGGTGCCCGGACCTATCTCCTGCCTCCCGATGTTAAATTTCATTGTGGCCCTTATTCTCTCCTGCTTGGTTCCCTTTAGAATCACGATATCGGTCTTATGAGCCGCTAGGTCCAGTTTACGCGACCTCATCCACTCCTCCACCATTGTTATGGAGTCGTTCCCTCTGTCCACCAGTTCCTCCTTTGTGCTGGCCTCTATTAGTAGGGCTAGATCATCCGCAAAAGCAATACTGCTACAGCCCTCGCCTAGATCTATCCCCAAGACACCGTCGTACATCATATTCCAGAGGGTAGGCCCCAGAACGGAGCCTTGGGGCACCCCCGCCGATACTCCAAAAGTCTTGCCCCTGTCTATGATGATAGTCCTATCTGACAGATACTCCTCTATTATTGTGACGAGGTAGGCCGGTATATCCTTCTGTCTCAGGCTTTCTATTATTCTGCTCCAAGCCGCTGAGTTAAAGGCGTTCTTCACGTCGAGCAGGATGAGCGCCATCCATGGTTTCGTAGTGTGTCGTAGTTTTACTTTTACCCACTCGATTGCTGTTATAGTCGATTTACCTTTCCTGAACCCGAATTGTCTCGGTGACAAACCGTCTTCCCCTAAAGCTTGCTCGATTCGGGTTTTTAACAAGGCTTCATAAACCTTCCCCATAACGTCTATAAGGCATATAGGTCTAAACGAGCTTGGAGTCTCATCCTGGCTTCCGCTCTTCGGGATTAGTACTAGTTTCGCGCGTTTCCATTCCTCGGGGAACATACAACTTCTTAGGAGAGTATTCACCAGTCCAAGTACTAAGTCTGTTTTGTGGCGCAGAACTGTTTTTACTATTCCCGGAGCGATTCCATCGGGGCCGGGTGCTTTGCCCACCTTTATGCTTTCTGCTATCGAGGTTAGTTCCTCTTTTGTGAAAGGTTCTATTTCCTCTCGGTCCTCTGTGCGGTCCCATACATCCCTTCTATGTGGAAACAGGTGCCTGGCGACCTCTTCCCGTTTCTCCGGTGACAGGTTATATGGCATGGTCGGTCTTAATGCTCTGGTCACGATAGCGTACCCTTGTCCCCATATATCCTCCTCTAGGTCCTGACATACGCTGGCCCATTTTGCCTTCTTTGATCTGGCTATTAGCCTTTTTAACTCCCTCTTGTTGCTCTTCAATTCTGCTTCGACGTCTTCAGCATTTACTCCTATGCCGCGGGCCCGAACTAGTTGTCTCCTGCATCGTACGCACTTCCTTTTGGATTCCTCTATATCGGGGTTCCACCAGTATGGTAATGCTCTATGTGGGTTCCTATTCTCAATTTTGCATTCGCGTTGCCACTTCTTTATATGTTTGGTTAGGTCTGTGAGAGACTCGCATCCAGGATTTTCTTTCTCCAGTGTTTCCGTTAGCTTTTTTAGGTCGTATATCGGCTTTGGAGGGGGTCTTGGTCTCTGTTCCCTTAGGTTAACTATTTCATAGTACAGGTGTTTGTGAAGCGTGAATACTTCCTCATCTAAGACTTGTCAGTCTCTCAGCTGACCTAACATATCTGCCGTGACACACGTTACGTCAATGTGAGATTTACTGTTTCCCCTGACGAATGTGGGCTCCCCGGTGTTTACAGCGTGGAGGTCAAGGACAGACATCCACTCCGTCCATATGTGTCCCCTGACGTCTGTGTCTGTGTCTGCTGAACCCCATTCTACAGCCTTCGTGTTTATGTCTTCAGCTATCACCGTTTTAGCTGCTCCAAAGCTTCTGATGGACACCATGATTTCGTCCACGATTTCCTCATACATCCTTATAT
This sequence comes from Crepidodera aurea, assembly GCA_949320105.2. Classification (NCBI taxonomy): domain Eukaryota; kingdom Metazoa; phylum Arthropoda; class Insecta; order Coleoptera; family Chrysomelidae; genus Crepidodera; species Crepidodera aurea. Next base: position 70,704,588 of record OX439475.1, on the reverse strand, counting down.
ATATATGTTTGGAGATATATAGCAGCAGACCAGCTTAAACTCTTTGAAGTCAACACTTATATATCTGTTTCTCCTCTGTATGGATTGTATACCACAGTTCCTGTTCTTGATGTATACGGCAACGTTTTTCCCTAGATCATGTATCCATCCACTATTTTCTACCAACTTCTTGTTTGGTTCTGAGACAATTATAAGGTCTATGTTTTTCCTTTCTGCTAGTTCGATGGCCAAATCATTTTTTGCGCGTCCGAAGTTGCATTGTAGGATTCTCATTTTGACGTGTACCTGTTGGTCAGGACGGCGCCAGGAACCTCACCTGGAGTTCCCTGTGATTAAAAATCGATCGAAACTCTTTACCCGGGGTCATTTGTCCCAGACATTGAAGTGGCCTCCGGAGGACCTGGTGTACGCAATCTGACTAAAAACGTCATCTCCTGTAGTTTTACTGAAATTACTTACCAAATCGATCGAAATAACTCACCACCAGGTTTTCGGGTCGCATATCCCAGATCTGACATCGAAATCGTCCTCCAGAGGACCTGATGCACTCGACATGGCTAAAGACGTCATCTCCTGTAGTTTTACTGAAATTACTTATAGAATCGATCGATACACAATAAACTAGAACCTCAAAAAGTTTTGCTCATATGCCATCAGTGGGGATACTACTACATGCTGTGAACCTCAATTAGCAGAAACAAAAAAATTAATATACAGAAAATAATTCCTACCCTAGATGCCCAGATTAAAGCATCTTAAACGAGTCAATTTCCAAGTCCCAGATTAAACTAGCGACTTGAAATTTGGACACAATGCTTGGGTCATGACTATCTATCGGTGGAAAAAAATCAAGTCTCACTTTCTTCCCTGCGAAAAACGCGAACACGGCTCTAGGTGTGTTCTTGCCGCGGCGAAAATCCCTATACTTTCAAATCGCAATATCTCGAGAACCACTAGACCGATTTGGACGGGTTGAAATTCAGTTTATGCGTTTTCGCGAGCTCCTTAATTTATGACTACAAGTCGTTTCGAACCGAATAAAACCCAGCGAGTTACATGCGAAAAACCGATTTCCCATATCTTTACATGTTAATTTACCCCTTTCCACAACTCCATTAGCTTTCATATAGTGATCACGTGAAACAGGGACCTCCAATCTATGAAATCGTAAAAAAAAAATACGAAAAGAACTTTGTTTATCGGGGTTTTTTTCGCCAGATCGACTACACTAAACGGGGAGGTACATTCATCAACAGTATTATTTTTCTTAGTGTAGTTCGGATTGTAAGAATGTTACTTTTCTCAGTGTAACTCAAGTTGTATTTGTGTCAATGCTGTAACGTATTTCCTCTCAATATTGTGTCTATCCAACATCAAAGGAACCGATCAAGCTTTCGCCTCTTATTAGATGGTGTTCTCTTTGGTTTGAAGACGATATTATATTATATACAATATCTGGTCACCGAGCTTCGCTCTTAATATTCAAATCTACATTTTTAAGCAGTCCAATGAGTATATAATTTAAGTATATTTATAACCTGACAAATTATTAATTAATTCGTGAAAATCACGGAGTGGGCGACATCTACTTGAACTACAGAAAGGTAGATAAATAGAAAGTTGATTGGCGATTGGCTTGAAAGTAGGCGGGAAAATTAAAAAAAGCTGTCAGTGTTAATTTTCAATTTGCTGCAGGTGTTGTTGACGTTTATCAACTGCTTGTCACAGAGGTTAGTTAAATGCATTAAGAGTTGCCTAGTTTCTGGAGATTTCACCCTTTTAGGGCAACATCTACTGACGCTTGGTCTTCGCGAATAGTCACGGCGGACAGGCCCTGTTTCCGGGACGGACAACAGCAGCGTGTAGGGCATAGTGGTTTCAGTGGGGTGGTTTTAGTGAGTAACCGTAAGGGGTAGTCTCACACTATCGGGGAAGGGAAGAACCTTTACCCGATGTGCATAAAGCATTACCACCCGCCAAAAAAAAAAGATTAGCTTTAGGTTAGGTTAGATCTGTGTAATTAATAAAGAAAAGTACGATACGTGTGACATTTTGACATTTGTTACATTCTGACAGGTGTCATATTTTGACATTTGTTCATTTTGACAGTTGTAACATTCTGACACGTATCACATTTTAACAGTTGTCACGTTTTGACAGGTGTCACATTTTGACAAGTGTCCATTTTAACAGTGTTACTTAACGTTCCTATAAATATTTACCTAAACCCATGATTTCTGAAATTGAATTGGCAACGTTGTATTTTCAACTTAGAATTTATGAGATGGCTGTCATTTGACAAGCAAATTATTTATGTCCGTCAAATGAACCTTTTCTCTTTTATACTTTTCAGGTTTATTCTGGTTATAAATTGCTACTTGGGCATTTGTAGAATAAAAAAATGTGAAAAATATTTTTCCGCGCAAAAATTTCTATTGCTAAGTATATTGATTTTATCATGTTTTATAGCATCTGCGAAAATTTCATGAAAATCCCAGCCGGTCCCATTTTCTTAACAATTAACCAGAGATGTGCGTGTCAGTAGTTGTCAAAATTTGTAGGTCATTATGGATAAAAAGCGGCAAATTTAAAATTGAATTCTTTCAGATTTAAACGCCAGAAATTAAATAAAGTCAAACCTTTTTACTACTATACTATACAGAAGAAAGAAGTGCAGTATTTAATTTGCAGAACGTAGTACAGGTTCAAGAGGTAGAAATTTTATTTTTACCTCATCCTTCAATGCTTATTTTTAGTTAAAATTTAAATTTTAATACATCTGATCGGCCTAATATAGTTTTTTGTCTAGATTTAATCTTGTTTCCATGGTTTTTACTGTAATTAACCTGTTATTTTGACAGATAAGTCAGACTTTATTTATTCATAGCCGTATCGTATTCAAATACTATTAAGTATGTATTTTAGTTGATTCGGAATTTTGTAATAATATATATTTCAAAATGTCTTCATTCTAAAAATATTATCAGTCCTCCTAAATCCTTGAAGGAAGAATTATTAGTAATTCAAATTCAAAATTCAAAAAATATATTATAGATGAGATGGCCAGAGAAAAACTAATTAAAATTCTCAGATTGCCTCCGTACCACGCAGAGTTAAATCCCATTGAACTGATCTGGTCACAATTATTAAAAGGTTATGTTTCTCAAACCACTAAAACATTTAAATTTCCTGATGTGCGAAATTTGTTTTTGAAGGCATTTTCAGATGTAAATAGAGAACATTGGGGAAAATGCATTGATCATGTTAAAAAGGTGGAAAATTCATTTAGGAAAGTATATCCACTATCAATGGATAATTTAATAGAACCTATAATAATAAACCTCAGAAAAGACAATTATAGTGATACCAGTAGTTTTAGTGAAGACAGTAACTTTTTCAGATAGTTCTTGAACTAACTTTTTTTTTAATCTTTGAGTTTAGGTAAGTACTGAAGCGTTACTTTTAATGCCAAGAGATTAAAAACAGTTTAATCCCAACATATAATCCTTCTTGTTATTTATTGGTTAAATTTAATTCGTTCAATGTTAAAATGTCAGATGCATAAGGTTTATTTTTATTTTTTGTAAATAATATAACTTCAAAATTTAATCTACGAAGTGGGTATATATATTTTATATGCTGTGACCTTATTTATATTATAGAAACTTATTTTGCAAAGTACGCCTATAGAAACAAGTTGCCGTTGCTAGGAAATAAAACTAAAAGTTTAACTTTTCTTGTAAATATCTCGGAAGATCGAATTTTCACAGACATGAGTCCTATATTTTCTGTCGATTTAGATAGGAATTAGTCTACCCTAAAAGTTTCATTGAATTCTGACGAGTGGATTTCGAGATCCTCTGGACACACATACACACACACATACAAACATTGCTCGTTTAATAGTATTTGATATACACCATATCGAATAATTTTACATATTTTAAGCAATTTTATCAAAATTTCGTTTAAATTTTCTTGTACAAGTATAACTATAATATATTTTATAATCCCCTAATACCGTTTTTCATTAGTTACTTTTCAACTCTAAACTTTATATTTTCATTTAAATCATTTTTATATTTTATATTTTATAATTTTATTTTTATTTTATTTCAAAATGACCAAAGTCTTTTCATGTTTAGGAACACAGTCTAGCTTTGGCTAAAGTGAACCCAAACATGACGCAACGTTAGTAAAAAAAATCGGCCATTTTGAAATATTGATATTTATTCTCAAAATATGCTGTATTTATATCTTGAATGAAATGAATGAATAAATATTATTATTATATGTTCACCGAACAAATTTGTTTTTGTGTAAATATTCTTTGGAAAATACCTATAGAATGATATTTTGAAAACAAAATTCCGAATTTAAAATAGTTTCGTTTTAAAAACCATTATCCAGCAATTAACCCTATTTAAAACCAGTACCAATACAAGTACACGTGACTGTTCCATGATAAAAAAAAATGGAACAATAATTTTTTTTCTTATTTCTATGAAACTTCATTTTTCTGCATCAATATAGTTTCTATTCGTTTAATCTGCAAGATGATTTTTCACTAAAGAATTTTGATACAGAAAGACATACTTACTTTTTTTAATTTTCTCGGAAATAAAAAGAAAAAATTAGATTTTTCGAATTTTTCTCGACAGTTTTGAGGTTATGTTAAAAGGTGACCCTTCAAAAGTTGAAGATTTTTTCATAATCTACAACTTTCATACTGGATATTTTTTGATTATACAACAAAACTATTGAAAAAATAATTACTTATTTTTTATATTTATCTGCATTTTCATTATTATAATTGAATATTTATAACAATAAGGAACAAAAATCAAATTTCAAATAAAACAATGAAATACAGTTTCTTTTGTATTTTTTGGGTAGAACACATTATCAACAATTACTGAAAAATTCGTTATTGCAAAAATCATTTTTTTTGAGTTTAAATTAAAAATATAAAAACTAAAAAAAAAAAATTTTTTATTAATTTTTTCCATTCTCTGCGAAAATTTTGGGGTTATGGTAAAAAATGACTCAGATAGACGTTAAACATTTTTTCCATATCTTCAACTTTGCCATTGGATAGTTTTTGATAAAAAGTCAAGTTTCGCGGAAAATCGCAAAATACCATTTTGCTCTCCTTTTCACCCCTCAATTAAATCAAAAGGTTTACGTAAAAACAAAAAAATAAGCACCTAAAGAACCCTATACGATGATTTTTTGCCAACCAACTTTATTTTTGAAAATACCATTTTGGCCTCCTTTTCACCCCTCAATTTAACCCTTTAGCACCCGTCTTGTTGGACGAATTTTTTAGGTTCGTTGTATGCACCTGTACCCCGCAGAAAATTATTTTACGCTTTTTGCAATTAAATTACCTAAGTATCTCGGCTGCACTAATTTTACCTATTACTATATTGCACACACCATATCCAAAATTATAGTAAAGATATCACAAAAGACAGTGGATAATATGGACAACGTACAGGTTCAAAAAGAGTCACTACTAAGTAAAGTACTCCATGAGATCAAACAACAATTTAGACAACAACACAGCACTGTACTAGCATTGTATATAGATTATATAGTAGTATCGAGCTCTAGTTAAAAGTGTCTGATGCAGTCTCGAGCGGCATCTATTGACGTTCTATATGAAGTTATCAATTTTTAATGCTGTACAGATACTCCCTCTATATCTTCTTTCACATGGCCTTTATCAAGTAGTTCCTTCAGCTATTAAAGTTGCTGTCTGTAATATTGCACTTACGTATTTAATAATAAACATCTGTTGAACAGATATTACATTTTCAAAATTCAGTCAGGATTTTCTACAAAACTGTGTGATTAGTCATCTTTATTTACTAATAAGGATAAAATTTATGATATGATGTGATATATCAATTCTGTTTAGAATTTTGAGCATCATATTGAAATATGGAAGAATATACATTTTTATTTTAAAAATAGTGATTATTTATATAAATTAGAAATTATTTTTTTTTAAATAAAGATAAAAATACACTTTATAATGTACATGGGCGGATCCAGACGATTTTCAATAGGGGGTCCCCAGAAATTTTATTAAATATAAAGTACTTGAAAACTTCTTTTTGGGCTATTTTAAACGAAGAAATTTACATTTTCTCCCAATGTAACATGAAAACCATTTTATTCCAATACGATACATTTGTATATTTATTTTAATTAAAAAACATCTTTATACAATTTTATAATAGCCCAGTTGCCAGAGCCACATTTACTCAAAAATCTCACATAAAATGTGATATCGCTGAAACTAGGCTCTTAGTACTTTATTGGGTGTAGAAAACGTTAAAAAAAATCTTTGCTGCTCTAAAGTGTATGCTTAAGTTTACAATTTCGAAAACAAAATCGACAATTTGGTTTTTTGCGTTATCTAATATCTCGAAAAATAAAAAAAATCGAGAAACCAACAGCACCACGTGTGAAACAGCGGAAAATTTTACTCAAATTTATATTATAAGTTATTTATAACTATAAAAAATTATTAAATATAAGAAAAAGCGTATTCTAAAACTACAAAAATACAAAAAAAACAAAAGTACCTTTGCCTAAAATGTAAAAAAAGAATTTTATTCTCAGGAAGCTATTAGTTTTTAACTTTTTTTTTGCTCATAGATAATTTGACCGGAAGTTATAATTTCTAAAATTCTCACTTCGCAACTTTTAAAAGTGTGCTTTTAAAATTTTACTAGTATAATATGAAATGTGCAGATTCGAAAACTTGAAAAAAATGAGCACTGATAAATAAGTTAAAAAATTGATAATTTTGTTAGTGAACTTTTTCGATTGAAAATTAGGCTTTTTTAATTTAAATTCGTATAAAATCGAAAAATAAATATTTTGTATTGAAAAAATTACAGCTTATTTAAAACACAAAGAAGAATGTTTTCACAAAGTTTCATAAAAAAAATTTATTTTTGCGGGAGATAAAAATTAAAAACTAAAAAAGCGGTTTTTAACGATTTTCTCAATAATTTTAAAGTTGAAAAATGATTAATACAAAAGTTTTACATTTTTTAATTATCTACAAATGTTACATTAAACTTTTTTCGATAGGATGCATAATTCAGCCACAAATCGTAAAAACCAATATCCAACCTCAAGTTGTATATTTAGCTACCCCCATCCCCTTCCAGAACTTTTAATTTGTCCAATTTATTTTTTTTAATTTACTTATAATTTTCCCTACATTTTCCGACCATCCACATACTGCTAAGAATTTTTTTATGAATTCGGGTAGGTACTTAAAATCGGTTTGGTCTACAAACATCATTCAAAACCAACGATAAGTTTTTATTATTGGCAGGGCATCAGATTCTGGTGACCTTCAATTAACAACGCAAATCTATTCAAAACTATTTATTAACCCTATAAACAGGAAAATTCCACTGAAACTCAGGTTGTCTTGGTGTGTCTAGAGTTTTTGATGACAGCGTTGCCAAACTTTGGTGGATTACTCACAACTTTAAAATATCAATAGCAAGACAGTTTTTTTTAATATGATAAACTAATATCTGTCTAACCAGCATCAGATAAAAAAGATTAAAGTTGTTTAGTATCAAACAACAACATATAATAATTTATTAATTTTACCAGACAATAAAATACTAATAAATAAAAAATAAATTATTTTATACTTTTAAAATGAACTAAAACAATCATATAATATCCATATTATAAACAAGAAACCAAACTATTGCAAAAAATATACTTTAAGAAAACAATATTTCGATTTTAACATTGACTCTCTAGTCTTATTGCTTTTTATTCCAAATTTTAATTTTAAAAGTTAAACGGATTTAATAAATTATCAGATTAGAATTTTTCATAATTACCATTATCGATAGTATAGACCTTTTGATTACAATTCACAATTGCCCTTTACTCACAAAATTACTTACAGACTAGTAAAATACTCACAGATTGGCAACCCTGGTTTCTCGGGAGATAATGAAATATTTTGGGCCTTCAATTTCATACGTCTTCCAATTCCCTTTCGTTGTAACTAAATAACACATTAACAAAAGACAAGCAGAAATGAAAAAGAAGATTTCAAATTATAATTTCACTCAAGCAACGACATGACCTAAAGACATGACTTGTGTCCACTTGGAGTGCTGCCATCTCCAGTGCGTTCACATAATCCTACTGATAAAAGTCCGTAAGGCGATACTACTATATAATCTATATACAATGGTACTAGTGGCCATGGATTTACAAAAAGCCTTTGAAATCGATGTAGGCGTTTGTTATGGCCGATTCCTACCCCCGCGGGGTTTTATTTACGATATTGCTGATGACTCCTGTTTCTTCAAAACCTCCGATATGGCTGAGATCTCGAATACAAGGGTCGCTATACATTAGATTATCTAGATAAAAATAAAATTAACCAAGAACAAATCGTATTCTCTGAAAACAGAGGTCATAATATAATCTATAATAAATTAGAAATTGCAAATCAGATTATAGAACACAAATCTACAATTAAATACCTTGGATGATCCTTCAACCAACACACTGATTCGCTTGTAAATAATGTGAAGGAGTACCTACATTCAAATGTATAATATAATAAAAAAATTTATCAAAACATCTCCTAAAAACAAATTGCAAAAATAGTCCTTCTGAGGCAGATGCTAACTCAAGAATACCAATAAAAGAATCTGAGACTTGTTTCAATGATGTAAGACAGAATTGGACGAAATTGAAGCGATGCCAGAGGACAGGAATTCAGAAGTAGATGTTTTTTATCTAAAGATCCTAGCAAATGTCCGAAAATTATAACTTCCGACTTTGTGGTAAAAGAACATTCTCAAATAATAAGAAACCTAAGAAGTTGCACGTAAGTTTACCTAAAATTATTATTATCGTCAACTTCCAAATGGCGAAAAACTACAAGTGGTTATTTTATAGAGAATCGATTCAGTTTTTTGTCAAAGTTTTCTGACTGGCAAGATTTAACTCTTTTTATCTATATCTAGAAATGAAAAAAGCGCTGTTCAAAAGTGTCAGTTCCTGATAGAATTTGTTAACTACTATATCTAAACAGTATACTTGAAGTAAAAAGAATCCTATGGGGTTATTTGAATAAATCTAGGCCTTGTTTTGCTTTACTTTTTCCATGCAGTAAGTTGGTGCCAAACACCCAGATTCCGTACAGCTAAAAAATCGTACAACTTTTTGATGGAAGTGAATAGCTGATGATGGCGAAGAAGAAAGAATTTTATTTTTTGCAAGTGAGAAGTAGCGACCATGTTTCACAGAATGTAAAAAGTTTTTCATCGATGGTATACTTCGAAGTTGTTGCCCTCAGTTTGCATAGTTATATATTATTTTTGCTTATATTGGAAGTAATGAAGAAGAAACAAAGGTGGTGCCAATAACATGAGTCGTATAGAATCAAAACTCTGTATTTGCCACATGTCATTTTGAGAAAACCGCGAAAAACTGTCTGTTCATTATATATCTGTAGTTTCACAGCAAGTTTTTTATATGCTATGCGTATGTGAATACTCTAAAGGAATCCTCAGTGGTTTTTGTTGAAGTATGGATAGTTATTTTCTAATTTAATGAAATCGTTTGAAAATACAAAGTTTTGAAACTGAAACTTGTGAAAATACAGAGTTTTTAAACTAATGTGCAATCAACATTGTAGCGAGATAGGAGCGTAATAAAAATTATTGTATACGATCATAAAAATATATTACATTGAGCTGTTGAACATTAATGATGAATAAACAAATGAAAATACACTGATATGTCATGTCAATATAACGTTTATAAAATCCACATTCTTCCATTTTTCTTTCTGCACCAAACGCTTTCTTCCTTTTCCACGAGCACAAGGTGTTATTGGAATATCCATACTGTTAAGCCAAAAAGTATTATAAAATGACTCCGTAATACACCTGTTATCACTTGATGTGAGCGAGCGATTCATCACGTGATCATTTAGGTGCACTGTCATTGGTTGAATAGAAAATACAGAGTTTTGTTTGCAAATATCTCTGTAAATATACAGTTTTGATTGCAACTCAGTTTTTTAACACATTTTTTTATACCTTTCAACGAGTTTCGAAGCTGAATGATATTGTAGGCTGGTGCACAAACCTGTGATCTATCATATCCAAAAGCTAACTCATTTTTTTTGGTTTTGGTAAATACAGACTTTTGATTCTATACGACTCACATACGCTCTTCTTCCAAATAAAGAGAAGGAAACGTACTCTAGAGTATTTCGATGGAATGAAGAATGGAACTTAATTTAGAAGGTGTGAAAAGGAAGAAGAAATATATCCAATTAGACGAAAGAAAAATAATAGTCTAAAATATGAGCAAGATGGGTGAAATTGAAAAAAATTTTTATAAATTTTTTATAAAATATACTTACTGAACACTTTTTAAATTACGCAGAAACACCTGTCAAATGAGCTCTAGAAGAAAATGATAGCATCAAAATTAAGCAAGTTATGATGAAAGTAAGAGGACCCTTTCGAATTTTTTAGGAAAAAGTGAAAAAACATACGCCATTTACACAAAAATTAAAATTTATAGTAAGTAATCCCTATAAGACTTTCTTTATTTTAGCATAAGTAATGACAGGTTTAGAATGCATATTTTTGAAAAAAAATATGATTTAAAAAATCAGAATTTTTCAAATTTTCGTAAATTTCATTTATTTTTGATAATAACTCCAAAAATACTCGATATACGTAAAAAATGATAGAGAACGAAATTTAATTTTTTTAACAAAGATTTTACTTTTTTAATTTTTGTAGGATAAAAAATAACCGAGATAGAAACGTTTAAATACTAAATTTTACTGGGAGAACCATGTAACCGGGACCATTTAACCTTTTATCTTTTAAAAAATAAGGGATTTAAAAGATCAATATGATGTTATAGCACTTGAAATTACCTTTCCAATGGTTTTTGGATGAACCTCTTATCATAAAAATTAACGGAGTTATTGTAAAAAAAACCAATAACATTTTTTTGGAAAAGTTTTTGGAGCAGAGATTTTGTATGTATATATGGGAAAAAAGATAGATAGTAAGAAGTAGACGTGTCGATAGGTACAGGGTGGCCAAATAAGAATGCGAGGTACCGTATCTGGGAAACTATCCATCGTAGAGGCTTGCGGAAAAAAAAGTTATGACTAAAATGGCCAAGAGAAAAACCTGGAAAATATTTTCAAGTTTCTAAAATGGCCGCTAGGGGGCGTAACTGCAATCTTGAATCTAAGAAAGTGATGTTTCTGGAAATTCCGCTATATTAACCTAACAAAAAAATACCTGATCTTTAAAGTAGAGGATAATCTGAATCTTTTTGTTTGACAACTTTTGCTGCATCTCTAAAAATAAAGTGGTGGAGGGTATTCAAAGGTTTCAGTAAAAAAACACCCTGTATATTCGAAACGGCTGAGCCGATTTTAACAAACTTGGGCTAGTTGAAAAGAGCTATTCTTGGGCTACAAATGCTATAATATTTGAAGTTTCGTTAGTTTCAGATGTCGCCGCTAGAGGGATTTTTTCGACATTTCGACAGAAATGGTTAATTTTCTCAAAAAAATTAAATGCATTGGTATGATTTCTTTTTCACAAAAAAGTAGCTAAATGATGCCCAAACAAGCTCGCGAAAACCGCATCTCGGTATCTTGTTCCTAACCTAAAATTTAGGCCAAAGAAAATTTTATTCGGAAATCCCTTAAATTTTTAATTTTTTAAACTAATTAATTCCTTTTATTATGTAAGTTGTGGCCCTAAAAAGGACCGAATTAAAAAAGAAAGGTTTTTAACGTCCCTGTAAATGCTCGAAATGCTGAAGCCTCTCATGTGTAGACAAAACTGCAGCTTCAATTTCGGCTCTCGGTATGTTATGTAATGCATTACGAATCCGGTTTTTCGTATCTCTCTGGTCGTAGGTTGAGTCTGAAAATCAATACAAGTTAAGTCTGGTGATCGCGCAGGCCATGGAAACAGACTTCCTCTTCCAATCCAACGCTGTTGTAATACTGCATTAATATGCTCTCACACAATAATGGAGAATTTTTATTTCTAATTCTTTGGACCGATGAAGCCACCTTTAAAATCTGCACAATATGCATTATTGGTCTGCAGAAAATCCGCATTGGTTGCGTGAAGTTCAGCACCAAGGACGTTGGAGTTTAAATCTGTGGTGTGGCATACTGGGAGGCAGAATTATTTTTTTTAGCAATCCCTAAGTGGCAATATCTTTCTTGACCAATAAATTACCGTTGTTGTTGAAAGATGTTTCACTGTAATCACGTCAAAACTTGTTTTTGCAGTTGAATGGTTGCCCAGCACATTATGGTATTATTGTGCGAGAGCATATTAATGCAGTATTCCAACAATGCTAGATTGGAAGAGGAAGTCTGTTTTCGAATATACAGGGTGTTTTTTACTGAAACCTTTGAATACCCCCCACCACTTTATTTTTAGAGATATAGCAAAAATTGTTAAACAAAAAAGGTTCAGATTATCCTCTACTTTAAAGATCAGGTATTTTTTTGGTATGTTGATATAGCGAAATTCGCAGAAACATCTCTTTCTTAGATTCAAGATCGCAGTTACGCCCCCTAGCGGCCATTGTCGAAACTTGAAAATATTTTCCAGGTTTTCCTCTTGGTCGTTTTAGTCATAACTTTTTTCCGCAAGCCTCTACGATGGATGGTTTCCAAGATACAGTACCTCGCATTCTTATTTGGCCACCCTGTACATGCTCACAAAATATACATGTGTGGGTGTGTGTATGTATATTTTGAAGATAGAAAAAGTGAAAGGAATTCTGTACATCTGCTCTTTCATACATCGAGATTATCGTCAACAAAAATAAAAATTGTTTGGGGAATGTGGATTAATAAAGTTTGAAATATATTAATAAAGTTTATCATAACCAATAAAAAAGATTCTAAATAATTAAAGCTATTAAAGCTGATAAATTTCCATTATTTTTATGAAAAGGGGTAGTTTTTAAGGGTGGAATCAATTTTTTCCTTGATTCTGCTTCAAGGGGGTAGTTTTTAGGGGTTGAAATTTCACAGTCAACCAAAAATTATATCATAAACATTAAACAAACCGTTTGTTTAATGTTAATATGCGATTTCATATTTCAGAAATATAAAAAATGATTCTTTCATGATTTTCGATTTAAGGGGTCGTTGCTAAAAGGGTTGAAAATTAATTAAATTAAATATTTATTTTATTTAATTAAACGAGATTACTTACGCCAGAATGCTTAAGTCTGCATTTTTTACCATTTTTAACAAAAGGGGTGGATTTCACCCCTAAAATGCAAAAAGCGCATATGTCATTTTTGAAGTTGAGGGTAAAATATACTCAATCCCATATTTTCATGCAAATCGATGGAGGTTCACCGAAATCGGAGGTAATAGTTGATTTTTACCTTCATTCACTGTAGTATATAGAGAGTCCAAAGTCTCTACAAATTATGAGAGGGTTAAAAAAAAAATATGAATAAAAAAAATAAAATTAAAATAATCAATTGAAAAGTTAAATTTAATGAGGAAAAATTTCCAGTTCTGGCGAGACCGTAATTTTTTTGTGATAACCGCAGGTATAAAAATAAAAATTTATTCACCGGCTGACTAGCAGGGCCGACCAGAGGGGTGGCAGGGGGGGCAAAATCCCCGGGGCCCGGGCCCTATTTTTACGGTTATTATGCAAACAAAAAATTTCCCTTTTATAAAAGAGTCTCAATGAATGAAATTAATGTAGTTTTAGGCGCACCCACTTTCAGTATATTTTTCAGTTAATCAATTCGATTGGAAAATATATTTTGGGGTTTCTTTTCAGTTAACCTTTGACTTTTGTATGTTTCACAAAAATCCATTAAATAAGTAGATTTTCGTCAATTAAATTTTCTATTAATAAAAAATATTCGAGAATCTAAACTAGTGCCACTTAAGCAAGCGTCATATTCATCTATCATGTGTTCAATGCCTAATTTTAGTATAGTTGCCGGAGATTTGTTTTCTATTTTAAATGAAAATTTTCCATTGCGCCGATGGCGCATCACACAAACGCCGCTGAGCAACTGTGCACGAATCGTTGACTTTAAAATAAGCCTCAACCATGTAAGCACGCTGCGAACTCGTCCACTGTTCCATGGATAACTGAAATCCGCACGTGTCCGCTATATAGTGGAGTGTAATTAGAATTTTATATGGATGTGAGAGCTAAGTCAAATTTTTTTTAATTTTTTCGATTTTCAACTAGATTATTAAAAGAACCGAATAATTATAATCGCAAAGTTAAAGAAGCAGCATTGATATGCTTAAATAATAACGAATGTGTTTCTAATTGTTCGGTCGATATTTCAAAAATTTGGATACCTATTTTACAAAAAGAGTTAATTGCAAAAAGGATACCCTCTATATCGGGATAGTATCATAAGTTTTCTATCTGTTTTTTTTTCTTATGATAATATTAATAAGAAAACTTCATTTATGTCGAAGTATAAATTCTCTTATAATATGCAAATGCGCTATCCTTTCAAAATTCGTTCCCAGAAACGTCACAAAAATATGATTGAAACAGATTTTGACATCTTCAATCTCAAAATCTTATTCTATGTATACTATGTTGATGTCATATTTTTGCAAGATTATCAAGTGTTCTGTTTCTATAATAAATTTATTTATTTTATGTCATTTTGAGAACGGCTTTCGATAGAGAAAGCCGAAACGTCAAATTAAAAACTTTTTTAAAAAAATAAGTGGTTTTAATCCAGAGAAAAAAAGAGAAATTGAAATACAAACCACTATGAGCTTCCGGAATGGAGGAAATATGTATTTTTATGTCGAGAAGACGTGGTAAAAATTAAAAAAAAAATGTATTTGTCCAGCCAAATTGGCATTTTTCGAAAAAAATTGAATTGGCCGCCATTTTTGGTAAAACAATAGTAGAGAAAAGATTTTTATATTTTTATATATTATATAAAAGAAGGATTTTGTATGTACTTTTGTCTAAGAAAATCCAACATTTTATCTCTTTATTTAAAGTGCCCAATTTAGGGAATAAAAAAAAATCGATTTTCATTTTTTTTCAATTTTTTTATGTTTATCGCGATATTTATGCTTGATTCTCTTAGAAAAACTATATTTCAGTCCAAAAATGTTTAAAAAAATAAAAAAAATATTTTTGTGAGGGAACGAATCAATATAAAAAATGAAATCGAATTTTTTTTTATTATTTCCTAAATTGGTCACTTTAAATAAAGAAATATAAATAATAAATATAAAGTACACACGAAATCCTTCTTTTGTTTTTCCAAAAATGGCGGGCAATTCAATTTTTTTCGAAAAATGCCGATTTTGGCAGGACAAATACATTTTTTTTATTTTTACCATGTCTTCACGACATAAAAATACATATTTTCTCCAATTTTTAAGAAAATTCGAGGATTCTTTGATTATTTATTGTCAATTCAGTAAAAAAAATATGTGCGCGAATTCGTTTTTTTTATTTTTTTTTATTTTTCCACGACTCTTAGAGCCGGAGATATTTAAAAAATAGTGAAGCAATCCACTCCAAAAATACCAAAAATGCCGTTTTTGGCACATATCTCGCGAAGCTGCTGCCCGAATTTATTGACAACTTTTTTAGAAGCTTCTCTTTATGTATAAAATCGAAAAAATCGAAAAAATTGACTTAGCTCTTACATCCATTATCAGAATATTTTCGTCTAATTTCACTCCACTAATACGCTCGACGTAATATTTTCGTGGAATTTCTAACAGGGTCAGCGTAAGGTAAGTTTAAAACCTAAAATCTACTCTGGAACACCCTTTATATTATATTGTAAATGTATTTGAAAATGAACTTAAAATGTTTACTTGCTAAAACAGGTTTTAATTTAGTTCCTTCCTTAAGAGACATCCGGATATCTTGTGAGAAGCAAACGTCGCCTCTATTTGCCATACCCTCTGCCTCCCGCTCCGCGCTGGCAGCCTAAAAGCTAAAATACAGTATGAATAGTAACAGGACGTACGTTATTGAAATTACAGATACGATAACTAAGAATATCAAACTTACGTATGTCTTTTGTATTACAACTGTTCTCGCTACACATAGGCGCGCATTTAACAGTTTATGATATAATAATGTAAAATTTAGTATCTACTTACAATAAAGAATGTCAAACCAACTTTGACACAGGTCAAACCGTTGTGAATAGATCTTTCGAAATCGATTAAAATTTTGATTAGTCACAATTGTAAATTATAGTCATTACATTTTTTTTCAAAAAATTAAATAAATTATGTTAATTTAAAAATCCAATATCCACCCCTTAAAACATAGGCTGGTGTGCCATAAAAGGGTTTGTTAGATGAATTAGTTTATGAGTATTTTGAAAAATGTGCATAAGATATTGCATTGTTTTAAGGAACTGTGTTATAAAATCGAACGTACATAGTTTTAAATATCTTTGTTATGAAATTTAAAATTCCAGTAATTTACACTGAATATTTTCTTACTTTTCTATAATACTAATATTAAATTTTATTTGACTAAGGTACTATTTTATTTTCAAGGGTGCATTGTGTCAATTGTGTAGCGTCGAAACGTTAAAATTAAAAACTTTTTTGATAAAATGCGTGGTTTTAATATCCAGAAAGGAGAGTATTTTACAAAAAGTATAAATGTAACCCTTAACTACTATCGTGGGGTATTTCGTTACCCCAGCTCTTGTTTTTTTCATTTTTTTTTATTTGATTTTTATTTTAAATTTTTCTTATTTTAGGTATTCTCCTATATCATAAAGAAGAACTTGGTGGTGTATAAACAGACATAAAGAAGATAGTGACTCCGAGGAATATTTGGAACAGGTGAAGATGAAAGTGATGGGGATGAGAATGAGGAGGGTGTATCAAAATGCTATTATGGAAAAAATCGATTCAAGTGGGCCAAATCATCACCTGCTCCATCTCGCATACGAAGTGGCAATGATTCCTGTCAGTTTTTTTACCTTTGGGATAATTAGTGATTTTTTGTTTCAGGAATGAAGAACATTAATATTTCTAACAACATAACCAACATTACCAACATTTAAGTTTCTTTTAATTGAGGATTTAATTTTTTTGTTGTTCATTTTGGTCATTTCATCATTGCCTCCTGTGCTTTTAACCACTTTATAATTTTATAATATTTGGTACAAATAATCTCTGTATCTTAAAAAATTAATTGAGATATTATTAATATTGAAAATCCAGGCCCAGATTCACTAAAAGTTGATAAATTCGTTCCGCTCATATACAACACCCTGTATGTTAAATTTTCAAAAATATTTTACCATATCTAAAAAGACGACAAAAAATTGAATTTAACGATATACTTGTTATTCTTACACATATGATTTTTCTACTCATAAATAGTTGTTTTCTTACATTTTTGGGGCACCAACGTGTTTTTAAACCTATTAAGTTGTAATCAATATTATTTGGCCTAATTAACTGTTTGGTTTAAAAGTATATTATACCAAAATTTTGTATAGTCGTCTAGGCCTATGAAAACGGTTTTACATGACCTTACTAGGAACTAAATGTCACTAGATTTCTCTATATACAACACCCATTTTATTTATTTTTTTAACTTTCCTTATGAAAAAATGTAGTTTGGAGTAGAAGAGTAAAATAAACTTAAATCAAATTTTTGTAAAAGATAAAAGTACATAAAAAGCATTGTGAATGTGACGCGTTATTTATTTAAAGTTGGGGATATTGGACTATTTGTGAAATTAAATAGATACGTTAACAACACATGAGTAAAATAAATAAAATTCATTTTTAGGCAAATTATACTTATTTAAGTTAGGGGTAGCCATATGTTATGGTCTATTTTTATGTATGAGAGAGTAATAAAACAGCATTTCTAATGCAAAACTTAGTACGGTCATTTTAAATATTTTTACGGAAAAATCTAAATATTTCCTAAAATTGTCATAAATGTACCTAAGCTAATACAAGTTTTGGGTCTTTTATTGGTCTTTTATAACCATAAGCTGTACAGAACAATAGAAAAAGGTTTGGACAGGCCAAAAGCCCTGTGTATTAAAGATAACATAGCCGTATCTTAAGATTATTTTCAATAAGTACCTATTTACCAATTTTGTTTTATTTTAATTCCAAGAATTTCTTACAATAATCGAATTATAAGTAGATAAATCCCTTACCAACAAATTTCACCGAAAATGCGATTGTAGGTTTTCCATTTAGTAAGGAGGTCCAGTTGTGTATTCTTGACAGCTTACTAAATGTCGTTTAGTTGCAACATGCAAGGTGCAGTGTGCAGTCTATTGTAAATTCTAGTGTGATCATGGAAAATTTGGAAGTACCGCGTAAATGACAAAAAATCGGTCCTTTAACAGTTAATGAAAAAACATTAATATTTAATTGTTTTAAATCATTTACAGACAAACATTTATGTAAAAGTGTTGATGACACAGTGGAATTAGTTAGTAGTACGCTTGGTGTTGGGAAATCTACGATTTACAGAGTTGTTAAAGAAGAGAAATGTGGCGAGTTTCAAACAGCACGTAAAGCTCCAGGAAAACCAATATTTCAAATAGAAAATCATTTGAAAGAAAGACTTCGAAGGAAAGTGCATGGCGTTCTTCTTTAGAAAAGAATTTCCGACAGTAGACAAAGTTCTTGCCACGGTTCGAGATGATAAGGATTACCCTGAAATGAGTCGAAGCACACTATGGAAACTTTTAAAAGAAATAGGTTTTCTATGGAAAAAGCATTCCAGAAAGTCTATTTTAATAGAAAGAAGCGATATTGTAGTATGGAGAAGAAATTACCTAAGGACTATAAAAGAAATGAGAAACCAAAGAAGAAATATATTTTATTTAGATGAAACATGGATCAACGAGGGACATACACCAAATAAATTTTGGCAAGATGAAACTGTTACAAATCGAAGACAGGCTTTTTTAAATAATTTATCTACTGGTTTAAATCCACCATCAGGAAAGGGGCGCAGACTGATAATAGTACACATCAGTAGTTCAAACGGTTTTGTTAAAGGTGGTTTATTGACTTTTGAATCTACTCGTACCGGTGACTACCATGAGGACATGAATGCTGATGTCTTTAAAGAGTGGTTCGAACAAATGATAGATCTTCTTCCTCAGAACTGTATAATAGTAATGGATAATGCAAGTTATCACTCGAGACTTACAGAAAAAATGCCCACAACCAAGTGGTTAAAAAAAGATTTACAGAATTGGCTAAATTCAAAGAATATTAAGTTCCATCCCGGTTCTGTGAGAAGAGAACTGTATCATTTGTGTTCCCTTCATAAAGAGAAATTAAAAAAATATGAAATTGATGAAATTGCAAAAAATCGTGGGATGACGGTGGTTAGATCACCACCATATCATTGCGAAGTAAACCCGATTGAACTGATATGGGCACAGATAAAGGGAGAAGTTTCAAGAAAAAATAATTCTTTTAAAATGAGTGATGTTAAACAGTTGTTTTTGGAGGCTATAAATAATGTGAAGCCTGAAAACTGGGAAAAGGCAGTAAATCATACGATTAAAGAAGAAGAGAAAATGTGGAAGTTGGACAATATTACTGATGAAATGATCGAGCCACTCATTGTAAATATTGGTTGCGACAGTTCATCTTCTGATTTCGATTCTGATTTGGATTTGTAGGTAAGAAGTAGTTTTTATATTAAAATTATTATTTATGAACGTAACGTTGTTTAAAAGTCAAAGTTTAAACCCTTATACCTACATAACCCATTTGACACAATATTCTTAACATACCTTGTGGAAAAATAAAATATTTTAGAAAAAATTGCACTTTTTTACCTTCAGCTGTTTAGAAGTTATAAGCAGGTTAATTAGGTGAAAATATAAGTGTACACCCGATATATTTATTATATTTATACAAAGGTTATTTCATACGAAAATACTCGAGGTATAACTTCACAAAATATTTTAACTGTCTACTAAAAGAAGTGGTACGCCTATGGATTACGAACGCTTTATTATTTTAATACTCTCTCATACATAAAAATAGACTATAGTGGTAGGTAATGAAGAGAAGGGGGATGAAAAGTCCTTTAAATTATATTTAATTAAATTATAAACAAACTTCAAAAAATACACACCACTTAAAAGACTAGAAAAAAACACGTAATCCATTTGCTACCAGGGAAGCTCATTCGCAATATAAATTTTCGGTAAATGTGTGGTGTGGTGTTTTTAACAATAAGTTAATTGAACCCCATATTCTCACTCAAAGATAAACTGGAGAGGTTTACTTAAATCTTTAAAATTCAAAAAATTTGTTAGATGATAAAGATGTAGACACGATGGCGGTTCTACTCATTTTAGGCTATTTGTACAGGATTTTTTAAATACATTGGCCTTCAAGATCACCAGACTCTAATCCCGTGGATTACCATATATTTGGGGATATTTAAAATCCAAAATTTATTCAACTCAAAAAAAAACTAAGAAATAGCTAATTGAAACAATAGTAAAAACGCCTGCCAAGAGATTAAAAATAACGAAAACATCATTCGAAAAACTGTAAACCAAATTATTAAGCGAGCAACAACATGCAGTCGACAGGATGGGCATCGCGTTTTGTGCGGGATGATAAAACCTTCTCGTTTCGGGCGTACCCCCTAGATGCAATAAAATCTATTTGCAATACCTTCTTCTTTCGTGCGATTTAAACTGAACGTAAAAAAGTAAATAATTATTAGGGACTTACCTACCTACCTCCAACCTGAGGTTCGACCAAACCTCTTTTATAGGTGTAGATACCTAAGTACTTCCAATTTGGGATAGAAATTGACATGTCATAATAATAGTATTACCTGTATATTTACTCGTACATATTTGTCTACGCACGAAATGAGAGGAATGAATTCCATAAGTTTAGGTAGTTTTTGATTTCCTCACGAAACGCGTCGCCCGAAACAAGAAATCAACAATTAAACATTTGATCTGACCTTGTATGAAATTTAAATTATATTAAAAATACTTAGACAAACTCTTTCACACCACTAAACATTAAACGCAACAAAAATTTTATGAGGATTTTGTAATATAAAATTGTATTTATACGCGCGCCACTGCGACTAGTTATCGATTGAACGTTTTTCGAAAGCTTCAAATTTATGTAACGATGTGGCAGCACTCTACAGAGATATTTAATAAAAAAGTGGGAAACCTTTTTATTTAAATACTACTTGATATTTATTAAAACAAATAGGAGCAAATTTTCATAGATTTAATGCAGAATGGCGCGGATATTTCATTTTGCGATTTTCCATTTAAAATTAACAAAATAAATACTTTTCGAAGGTTTACAAAAAAATAAAGGTTTCTCCACCCTAAGTTTTGTAATTATTAGTATTTCATGAAAATTTCACAAAAAACAGACTAAAACTAAAGGCTCAGAATGGTATTAAGATTTTCCAAGGGGTTCGGTTTGCTCTTAATAAAAAAGGGTATAACAAGTACGCCCAGTACCCCTGTTTATAAATTATAAAATTTTCCCAATTTTCTGTTGAATTGGTGTAGGGAGGGGCCCGATGTGACTTTATCCCCGACGCCCTGCTCAGCTCTGGGCGGCTCTGCTGACTAGGCAGTAATTTTTATTTCTTAACAGGTATAAATCCAGTGATCCCACAGCAATAAAAAAAGTTGTACGGAATCTGGGAGATTCATAGCTGTACGGAATCTGGCTGTACGGAATCTAGAGACAATCAGTAAGTTTTATTAAAATAATTTCCTCGAAGCCATTGAAGTAATTGCAAGATTTGATTTCATTTATGTAGGTACATAAATATTAATAAAATTAACATTTAATTTTTGCCTAATTTCCTTTTAAATTTTAAACAACCAGACAAATTAATCTTGTAATTGTTTCAATGAGAAAAACAAGTACTTAAACTTTTGATTAACGATTAAGTATTAATAAATGTCGAAAGGTGCACATTACGAATATTTCTCATTAATTATACCATTAAATTGCTTATCTCAAAAACGATAAGCTATAAATAATTTGAAAATATCAGCAATCGAAGAAGAAAAAATATTTATTACGCGTTGTCTGAACACATTTTGCTATCTTTTAAAGGAATTTTACATAATTTTGTCACGTAATCCTGCAACGGTCCTACGAAGTCACTTATTAAAATTGTAAATTGCATTATTAAAGGCGGTAAAATAAAATTAATTAATATTGGCTACGTGATTCAAGCTCATTCGTCTTCTTTAACAAGTTCCTTTCTTTCCCGGTCATCTTATTCCCTTTTTACAGACTCTAATTTCTTTGTTACCGATCTATTTTTCTATTTTGTACCTTCCTCATTGTTTAGGAATGGTTTTGGCACTCTTTATTCTTGGTGTCGTTGCAGAAGCGATTGTTCCAATTGCGGACAAGGTAATTATCGTTGCATCTGCGGTTATAAAAATATATTGAATTTAACGTTGCATGTGCGGTCAACGCCTAATAAAGCAAGGTAAAATTATCACCTTTGTTATCATTAAGTTTTTGTAACATTATTTACCACAGTAGTTGACAAGAGAATACAAATGTTTATTATTAATTTTACGACAAAAAGTTGTACCGGGTGTTAGTAATTTAAAAAAAATTTAATTTGTAATTTAAATCTAATATGCGTTATAGAAATTAAAATGTAAATTCATATTAAACTCATAATTAATAATTATACGCCATTCTCCCCTATAACGATATCCAGCTAAGTTGGTTATTGAATCTTTGCACAGTGGTCCTAATAGCCTAAATATTATTTTATTTTTATGTATATGGACAGTGTACGGTGTTTTCGACTTTAAAATTCTAAAAAATGTCCAGATTCATGAGCATTTGTTCTATTGGCGATAATCCTTTGCTGTTTTTTCATTCTCATAAAGAATTGAGTTCGACTATACTTAATAATTAATAGATTGAATTTAATAACATTTTATATATACTTAAGTATCTAATATATTCATTTAATAATACTGATATCTACTTATTTGTATAATAAAAAACTTATCAAGTGAAATACTTACATTATTGTATAATATCTGGACCTACAAAATTTTTTGTTTCTACCATGCGTTTTGTATAATGATAAAAAACATTTACATTTTTTATTTAAAAAAAAGGTCACGATGTTCTTCGCCAAAACGATATTTGCCCGAAAATTTATTAAATTTAACAAACCGAATTTCAATATTAAAGTCTAGCATAGACATACGAATATTTAACTCGTTTGTATTGGAAAAATATGTTAATAATCGTTTCATCGCACTGAATTTGTTTGTCTTGGGAGTGAGTATCCCAATATATATTTCTTTTTAAAAAAATGTGAAATATATTTTCCCGCGCAAAAATTTCTATCGCTATATTGAATTTATCATGTTTTATAACATCTGTGAAAATTTCATGAAAATCCCACCCGGCCCCATATTCTTAACGTTTACCCAGAGATATGCGTGTCAGTAGTTGTCAAAATTTGTAGGTTATTATGGCGAAATTAAATAAAGTCGTTGATATTTACAAAAATAGGTTATTTTCTTATGACGATTTTCCATCATCACTCCACCAACGTTTTCCCCGACCACTGCTAGATCAACATTATGTATCGGGACTACGTTACTGAACAATTAACTACTTTTGACAATGCAAAAAACTGACAAATTAAACTAATATTTAAAAAAAAAAAAAAAAAAAACTTTTTTAACAACTAAGTGATTTTAATCCAGTGGAAAGAGAGAGAGAAACTAATATTTATCAGTTTCTCTTCTAATTGAAATAAAACCACTTATTTTAAAGAAAATGGGATCTTTAATTGACGTTGTGACTTTCTTGACGATATAAAAAAGTTTGGTTGGTCTGGAAAATATAAATTTCAATGTAATTAAAGCAAAATTACCAATGGATTGATTTGTAAGTAGTGTAGGCATATTAAACAAAAAGGAGAGTCAAGTGAGCATTAAAAATATAAAAGGGGCATTTACTGCTGACCCTTGTGAACTGGATGAAGATGATGAAGATAAGACATCAATAAAAAGTGAGGTATTTTAAAATAAACTATAAAATTTTTTGACAAATCACGTCATGTATAATAGTGATTAGTAGAGTAGAGTTTACATCTATGTAATGTTAGATGGTAGTAGAGTTGATTAATATTAATTTTTTTTATTTGTATTTAGATATTATGATATGGGTATGAAAGGTAGTATGAGTCAGCGTTAATTAGGTAATTGATTTTATAACAAAGATAAATTTGTTTTATTTTGTGTTTTAAATTATTTTCATTATAATTTTTTTGTTGATCAGTTTCAATGTTTAAATAAAGTTATAATCAATGGTAACAAATTTTATTTATGAACTCACTTTTTTTTTTACCCTGAGATTGAGTTAAGTTGGGAAATTTATAAATTAAAAAAATTAAATTTGAAATTAAAGTAATTAAAATATCATAACAAAAAAAAATAAATAATAACATTACAATACATACAAACCTTGCTCATTTATTAGTATTTGATCTTAATTTTATATTAAACAAATGTAATAATTTTTTTATAAGTCATTAGGAAGGTACTTGCATGCTATTCAAAGCAGTTTTTTTATTTTTTAATTATCTTGTCAAATAAGCGAGATATTGCCTGTATACGATAACTTGGGACACCCGGTATACAGCAGCAGTAAATACACTTCAAAGAGAAAATGGAACACTAGGCCCCTGTGTCTTCTTCTTAAAGTTAGTTACTTTCAACCTGAAGTGCATATAATATTTTGCGCTATTTTCAAAAACTTGCAATTTATATTTTGTTTTAAATTTTATTATTAGAAATGAAGCAATGTTTCTTCCGTCTAATCAGTGATTAGTGTAAAACTATCATCAATTAAATGTTGAATGAATGAGTATTTTGCTTACTTTTCCAAATATTCTACTAATCATCAGCGATATAGTTCACGTGGCCTGATTACCAAATTGTTGAATGTTGAATGAGGTTATAAATGCTAAACATTCGATTGTTTCCAAGAATGATAATTTTTACTTCCTAATGCGGTGATTTTGGTACATTTTTATTGTGTATATACTAACACGCAAAAACCGTATCTCACTAAAACCAAATAGTTTTTGTGAGATTTTTTTATAGAATGGTGGTAGCTATCTGAAGGGATGTTACTGATCCAACATTAACATATTGCATTCGAGAAAAACCAGAGATTTCTGGTGGAGGAGACAGTGGCGGATTTAGGGGACGGTCTAAGGAGGTTTCGCCCCCCCCCCCCCCTCGGGCGAAACGCGTTTTATTACTCAGTAGTATTCAGACTACTAGTAATATGTTTCTAACTATATTTATGTTATTTTGCAATATATGTAGTATGTTTCACTATTTAGTTTCTATATTAAAATATTTTTTTGAAAATTATTACTGTGTCGCCCTCCCCCCTCAGGTCGGAATCGCCTTCCCCCCTCAGAAAAATCCTAGATCCGCCCCTGTCAGTTTATCCCTTGCTCAAAAATAAACTTGTGCTCAGGGCTCAGCGTTCTTATCTGTATATAGCACCAAAATTATCCAACACTATACCAGAAACTATTAAAGCATTAGGTAGGTATTTGTGGCTTCAAAAAACAGCTATAAAACACTTGATAATAGGTCTATTATTAATAATCATTTTGAAAACTGAATCCATTTTGAAAACTAAATAATTATAAAAAAAACATTGATAGTAATCTAGTGTTACGTCGTTTTTTTCTAAACAATTATCAGATTTGTATATTTTATTTGTAACTGTCTATTATATGTATTACTTTTCTTATATACAGGGGGTCAATCCATACTAAGTGGTCCAAAAAAAATAATAATTGGTTACTTGACCATCTGAGAAAAAATTAATATTTGGTAGGTATATTCCAATATGTTTTGGGGGTTCAAAAATATTTTTTCAAAATGTGTGCCATTTGGAAATGGCGGCCATATTTGTTTTAGGCCGCACGCTATTTTTCGCGTTTGCAGGCATCTACGATTTTTTAAATTGTACAGCAATGGATCGTCCTATTCTTCTAAAATAAACCGCATTGAGTTAAGTACACTGTGGCCTACAAAATAAAACCATAATTACCTAATTATATGTATTTATTCATATATTTTCTACAGCTCAAAATTATTGGTCGTAAATTGGCAAAATTCCATTTTTGAAGCGCAATTTTTCAAACACACAGTATAGTTACTTTTTATAAAGTGTTAATGGTGAGACTCTTACCCATAAAAAGATATGCATTTTTAAAAAACAACTTTTTGAACTTTTTTCAAAGTTTAACCTGCAATATTTTTGTTGGGGGAACGATAAAAATCTGAAAAATGCACACATGATAGGTCTTTATGATATCAAACTTCAGTATAAATTTCAACTTTGAGATTCAACAACAAAAAAATTCGTTATTTTCGCATTCGCTATATCCCAGGCAGCAGAGTGACGTCGATCAAGGTGTTTATGACGTCGATATTTGGTCGAAAAGAACCGCAGATTATTTAGTAACCAATATTCGACGTCATTTATACGTTGTTTTATCTATTAGTTTTAGACGTGTCTGAAAAACGTCTACTTCACGTCTTTATGACGTTGATACTTTCAATGAAAAATAACTGACAACTATTTTATTTAAGAAATTGCAATATCGAACAATAACTCGAGAATGTATTCTGATTTTCCAGAACTTATTTCAACATTTCGTTTGAACACAAAATGGTTTTGTAAAATTTTTTTAAAGACGGTTAAATTTTGGTTGGCGCTTATTTTGGGTGAAAATTAATTAATAAATGGGTAATGATTGTGCTTATATAGAAAGCAGGACGAATTTCGCAAGAACTTCGAAAAAAAATCTGCAGTGCCTAAGATTAGAACTTGAATCGATCCGTTGAGTTGCTGAACGCCTAAACAACTGCTCCATTCCTACAACAAATGATCGGGTACGTTCGTAAACCTTCGGGATTGTAAGGGCAATGATTGGCCACTGAATCTAGACTCGACTCGGCCATATTGATTAATATTGAATCGTAATCGTGCCTCGTAGAAGTCGTAGATTGTTAAAGTTTTTCTTTCATTCATTGCAGGTAAGTTTTATGTTATATATAGAAAATAATATGTCTATATTCTTCTATACTTCCTTATAATATGGGTTTGATATTAACTCGCATTCACGAGCGTTTTCTGGCTTAAATCCGCTTTGAATCGTATTAACAGACCTAACCCAACTTTTTTTGCCAGGGCCGTGGCCTAGCTGTTTTGCAGGGGATACATTAAAATTTTAGATGTACAAGTTATTATTTGTGGTTTCAAAAAAATGGTTTTTGTGAGAATAGAGTTTTTTGAAGCATTTGGTTTCATAACTTTTTGCTCAAATATAAAATTCAGAAGTTGTGCTTGTGTGTGTGTTTTTGTCTAAAAATGAATATTGTAATGAATAAGAATTGTTTAATATTTACAATGTAACAGTGGGGGTTGAAAAAGATTATGATTTATTCGGACAGTAATTAATGTTGTGATTATGTTTTAGAGATTATGTTTTAGAGCTTTGGAGGTGGCGACCTTACAAATAGAATCAACATAATCTTAAAAAGTCTCATCACCAATAATTTGGAAACCGTTTTTAACTTTTGTGAATCAAGAGGTGATAAAGAAGGTTTTACAAAATTGAAATTGCGAACAGTTATCGTAAGTAAGTATGTCTATTAAAATAATAACATTTTTGATGTTCTATGTGAAACTATTATTATGCTCATTAATTACTCATTTTTGTTCTTGTCTTACCTCAATTTCTTTAATTGTTGCAGATGCTATACTCCAAAAATGCCCGTCAACATCAATCCAAGAAATTGAAGATAAAATTAAGATTTGGTTAAAACATGCCCCAAAGAGAGTCAGTCTAGAAAGGCGAAGAACAGTGTGCAGTAGTGAAATTTTTATATACATATATATGGGTTAGTTTTGATACCCAGTTTCTTTCATGCTGAGAACATACCTACTTAAAGACACTGTTTTAAACCGTTTCTGGACATTTTGTATTTTAGAGCCGTTTACGATATTGATATTGAAAAATTAAAGTTTTTTCAGCACATTTTTGTTTCATTTTTTCATATGGTATTCCTCAAATAAGTAAATTTGGAAGAAAATAACGTGTTTATCAAGACGTCTTATGAACGTGTTTAGGATGACGTCTTATAAACGTGTTCATAATGACTTCAAATCGCTGTGACATATTGCTGTCTTTATTACGTCTCTATTACGTCACCTTTTTGGTGAATTTGACGAGATTGGTGTCGTAAACTGTCGTATTTTCGACGTCTAAAAGACGTGCATCTGCTGCCTGGGATACAATAGGTATGGTAATTTTATGATTGTCCGATTAAATACAAACTTTGAATCTAAAAGTTGAAATTTTTATTTCTGGCTTTGCCACCATTCTTGCTGATTCTTATGTAAAATGATCCCCTGAATCCGAATATGACCTCAGTTTTCTCCCATCACCCAACGTTTTCGGGGGGGTGGCCTCCCTCCTATTTTTATCACCTTTTCATAATTTGGA
The DNA here is from genome assembly GCA_949320105.2 of Crepidodera aurea. Lineage (NCBI taxonomy): Eukaryota > Metazoa > Arthropoda > Insecta > Coleoptera > Chrysomelidae > Crepidodera > Crepidodera aurea. The sequence continues at coordinate 70,675,909 of OX439475.1, read as the reverse complement.
GGCTTGAAAAAAAAGTTGGTGATGGCGAAAAACTGAGGTCATATTTGGATTCATGAGGTCATTTTACATAAGAATCAGCAAGAAAGGTGTCAAAGCCAGAAAAAAAATTTGCCAAGCCAAGCAGCTGATCCCTAAAATGCGATTATCTCGTAAACCATTAAGTTTTAAGGTTAATAATGAGTAAGCTTTTTTTCTACTAAAATAACGTGGCTTTAATATTCTTTTACAAGAATAACGCTAACTTAAAGAGCAAAAAGTTTACCGCACATTTATGCCACAAATGTGACCTAACTAGCGCCCTCTACAAATTACATTGAAGCAGGTACCTGATTCTGATTTATCGTGCCCAAAAACCCCCAGTTCCAAATTTTTATGTAAACATATCCAAAAATGCTAAAGTTATTGCAAAAAATAAATTTCTCTCTCTCTCTCTCTCCACTGGATTAAAACCACTTAGTTGTTAAAAAAGTTTTTTTATTGACGTTTCGGCTTTCCTATCGAAAGCCGTTATCAAAATAAATTTACTATAGAAACAGAACACTTGATAATCTTGCAAAAATACGACATCAACATGTACACTTAGAATAGATTTTGAGATTGAAGATGTCAAAATCTGTTTCAATCATATTTTTGTGACGTTTCTTTCAAAAAATAAATCTTAAAATTTAACCTTTATTACCCTGTATATTCCTTATTAGCAACATTTTATTAGAGCAAATTGGTCCAAATCGTAATATTTTAAAGTGGCGAATCTACCATACTTCTATGTACAATTACTTAAGGACCACCCTGTATATTATGTACATTTTGTTAGTAAATTTTTATGTAGATGTTAATTATAACACGTTATTTATGTATATTTTTTTAACCTAAACAAGTGCCTAGGCACTTATCGGTATTTTAGGCTTTATTCTGTTAATCATCTTTATACATTTCAATTGTTTTTTTTATTAAACTTATTATTATTATTATTATAATTATTAAGTAACGAATTTTCAGAGGATTTCTCAATTTTGTCTTTAGTACAAAATGGAAATCCGATTATATTCAAAATAACAAATAATATAAAAAAACTTTTTCAATAAAATAGTAGCCTAGCCCACCAAAAAAGATTTTCCAACTGCCTTAGATATTTTCCACACGAAAAAGAATTATTACTAATTTTTGCCAGTTTCATTCCAAAATATTAATCATTTTCAGCTAAATTGTTCGATTAAATTACTATCTAAAAAAACAGATGTAATTGTCGAGCCGCCGCTATCTCAATCAATTTTTACGAACACTCAGAAATCAATTTTCTTTAGCATTGTCCTTAATAATGCCAATCGAATGGTCAAGCAACAGATCTGAAAATCCTTGGTTCTAACTGTTGAATGCGCCCCGAATTGTCTTTCTCGAATATACCGGCAGACGAAAACCATCATCTCGCTTTACTAGACTTTTCCATTTTCATCTGGAACATACAGCGATAATTGAATGCGCAGTTGCCAAACTTCCCGTTGGGTTATTGTTCGCAGCTGAAAATAGGAATTGAGGAAAATTGATGATAAAACAGTTAAACAGTTTTGTGTAGGAATAGGAATGGGGTTTTATAGTATTTAACGCGTTTTTTAAAGTACGTTTTTGATTGAATAAGGCACAGTTTGACGCAAGTTTTTAATGCTTGTCGCACGTGTAAATTAAATAATATAATAATACATTAAATGCCTAAATGCTTAATAGTCCAGTAACTGAAGAGGCAAAGCTATAGATAAGTCTGTCCAGACTTCCTTTTTGGCTTAATTTCTAGGTCTTGAACGGTTGCTTCCAAGGGACTTGGGATAGGGCTGAAAATTGCCACTAAAGTCTGAAAAAATGGTTTCCCGCTAATATCTACCACAATATGCAAATTAGCCAATTTTTGTTTAAATAAAAAATGAAGATCTTATCATTATCTACAAAAATGGTCCATTTCATTTTTTTCGGCAATTGGATAGTTTTCGAGATAACCGGACCCAAAAGTCCCCTCATTTCAGCGGCTGCTCTACCTCTATAGGAATGCTCTGTCTATGCATTAACTTGTAAACGGGCGGACGAATTGTTTCTGAACTCGGGCAAAAATTGATATTTTTCGATGATTCAAAGTTAATTGCAATGGGAAAACCCATAGGTATCGATCCATGTGCCTTGAAGTCCGTTCTTTCTTCCTGGCGAGAACATGAAAAAAGTGGTCAAAGTTTATGTTTTCCCAATATTGACCATTTTAGTAATTCATTCATATTTTTTTTTAAATGGGATCTTGAGACGTCTCGAATGATCTCATAAATTTTTTTTCAATATCTTTGTGGCGTTTTAATAAAAAATTGATTTGTTTATTTGCATTTTTCAGACGTTTTCGGAGTTCTAGAAATCTTCGAAACAAGCACGAATTAAAAACTCACATTCCATTCTATTGTTATTCAATGCACACCATTTTAAAGCTTACTTACAGTGTCTACTTTTCGAATGTATTTTATTATTTCGAAAAAAGTCTTCGATTTTCCAGAAATCGGGAAAATTGATCACACCGGTGAAAACCGAACTTTTTTTTAAATACTTCTTGTTCCCCGCTGTTTATTTTTTGAGCATTAATACACAGACCGAAGTGAAGTTTATATTCTGACCTTTCCGTTTATATCAATTAATCCCGATATTCGAGCGCGGTTATTAAATGTTCGTTAGAATTATGTCCCCCATTTTTACGCCCTTCGCTTGAGATCCATGATATTCCACATAACCTAACCACATGTACCCACGCGCCCACATTAGTCGTCTGCGTTTGGTGGTATACAATCTCTGTTGTTTTTGGAGTCGTTGGCTTGCCCGTATTATTGAAATATTGATAGTATTTTATCAAAGGTAATACCTCCAAATTTTATCGATTAAATTTTTGGCTTTCACGAAAACGGCTTTATTTGGAAAAACCACGAAAACAAACTGATTTTATCCCAAATCAGTTTGTTTTCGTGGTTTTGCCTGAAATAAAGGCGTTTGAGTATGGAGACCAAAAATTTAATCTATAAAATTTGAGAGGACGTGTGGTATTTGAAACATTATTTTTTGAATAATTTTATATTAAAAACAGAGAATATAGTCATTTATGCAAAAGACACAAATGTTCATTAGTTTCTTTATCAAATTAAATTGAAACATCAAAAAATATTGAGCTGTTATAGTTTTAAATACAGGGCCACCAAGGCATACGTGATTGCGTTTGGCTTAATTCGGATATAGAGTTTGACATTTATCAGTTTTAAAGAGATTTATGGATTTTTAAGTATTTGGCATTTGGGATTTGAGGCTGCCAAATGAAAAAATAAATTTTTGCAATTTTCTGATAAATTTGTAACTCAAATTACACAGAACATTCGCTAATACATTTAAGAGACCGCAAGCGCTACTTTACAGAAAAAAGAAAACGTGAAATCTGCCAGTAATTGTCGAAAAATTCATAGGCCCAATAATTTAGCGAGCAGAGGTATGCCGCTGGCGCCATCTATAATTGGTCTCCAAAGTCCAAAAAATAAAAATCAATCTATTCCCAACTCACTCGAGCGGAAATTCAGTGAGAAACTAACACATCTATTCAGTGCAAAAATTTGGGATTTTTCTAAGGCCGTTTTTGCAAAAAGTATTCGTGTTGCGACAAAATGGTAGGGACCATTTTTGTAGATAATGATACGATCTTCATTTTTTATCTAAACAAAAATTGTCTAATTTGTATATTTTGGCAGATATTAGCGGGAAACCATTTTTTCAGACTTTAGGGGCCCTTTTCAGCCCTCTCCAAAGTCGGAATCGTGGTGAAATTTTAATTAAGCCACAAAGGAAATCTGGATCCACTTATCTACAGCTTTGCATATTTTCAGCTCTTCAGTTACTGGACTATAATCTTGGTTCAAAAGCCAAAAAAAGATCGTATCGTCATTGTTCGCAAAGGCGCGATTTAAAAAAAACATTCAATTGTTATTTTGATACATTTTCTTCCACAATATTGGAAATTCATAATTGCCCCACCAAATATTGTGCCTTTATGTTTTTTAATATTAATTAAGCTATGGTGATGTATTGTTTAAAATATTTCAATCTGGTTTTTGGTTAATTAATGTAAAATGTTTCGTGGTTGACGTGGGTGATTGTGGTGTAATTACGGCACGAATTTGATATAGTTGTTTTCACTTCGAATAATTACTATAGTTCTATAATTTTGATGTGATTTTCGTTTAAAAGTATTACAGAACGTTGTAAAGGTTTAAAATAAAGCTCTCATGAATTTATTATCCTTTAAATACCACATAAGTTAACATTTTTTCAGTTCAGTTTTGCAAAAGAATTTACCAAAACTAAAATTAAAAGAGCCAGTGCCGGATCTAATTCTCTCCCGGAAATTTCTCAGGGGGGATAAGTCAGCTCCATGCCGCCACGTTTTTTTTTATGACAATATGAAATTATAAAGAAGACAATAACTAGTCCAGTCAGGGAATGAGGTGTAGAGTGCGTGGGCAGGTAACTAAGCGATTCCTTCAGACACTTGTTAAGGGCGCTTAGGGTGTTACCACACCAAAAGTCCTGATACCTAAGTAGTGAGCGTGGGAGTGAGGGGGGTCAAAGGTACGCATTTTGGGTTTTTCGCTTATATCTCGAAAACGGTGCACCGGAGGGAAATTTTGCTTTATAATAAAATAAAGTTCATAAAATTATCTAAAACTTTTTTATTATATGTTTTTTCAAATTCGGAACCGTTTTGGAGCTACACCCTCGAAAAAAGTAGAATATAAAAAAAATCATTTTACCTCACTATATTCGTCAATCCATTATATATATTGTCTAAACCTATTCATAAACTAAAAATATTCATGGCAAAGGCGGATCCAACAATTAGGGGCGAATGGGGCGATTGCCCCCCCCCATATCGATGAAAAAATAACTGATTTTAAAATTTTGTTTCAAACTGTAATTACTGAATAACATGAGTCATGATATGTATAAGCAAACGATCAGACGAGGATTTGATGAAATATTTTGAGTATGAGTTGGCCCCATTTCGCTTGGCACTGTTCAACGAAAGTGGCATGAGAAAGACAAATAAATCAGTGCTGTAGAGCTTGTTTGAGCCAACCAAGAAAGATATTCTTCTGTCTCAAATGAACATTGTAGTGGATGGAGGATTTCTACTACACAGAGTAATTTGACAAAAAGATGCATCTGTTGTGACTATTTGTAATAGTTATACCACCTACGTCAACCACCATTATCCTGGAAATACTTGCACTGTGGTTACACAAACACAGCCAATAGCACTAAATCACAAGAACAAATGCGACGTTACAGACTGAGAAGGTCAGCCGACATCAATTTGACATGGGACACACCAATATCTCTTAAACAGGAAGACTTTTTATCCGATCCTACCAACAAAACTAACTTCATCTCATTACTAGAGACAAAGCTGCAGGAGAAAGGGATACATACACTTCAGGCTACCGATGGTGCTGACGTCCTAATCGTGAAGACTGCTGTTGTACAATCCACTCACAATTCTGTGGCTGTCGTTGGTGAGGATATAGACCTTCCTTTCCTGTTGATTGCTTCCACTTCTCCAACTCGAGATATCATAATGCTGAAACCCGGACGATGTAAAACCAAAACAATGGCACTGTCTACCCAAGAGATGCAGCACCGTGGATTTGAACACATCATGTTCCTTCATTCAGTTACCGGAAGCGACACAACTTCTGCTACTTTCAGGAGAAGCAAGGTGGGCTTCTTAAAATTGTACTTGGAGTCAGAAATCATCAAGGCAGCAATGACCTTTTCTAACCCCTGCTTCCTTAAATGTTATAAGGCGCCAAAAAGACAAACCTCCCTTAACTAGTACCGCCTGATGCCAATTACAACGGAAGCTCTACCAGCACCTGAGGTCCTTCTGAAAACTATATTTTGCCGCTGCACCAATGATTGTGTAATTGGCAAATGTGGCTGTCGAAAAGGAATGCTGACCTGTTCTGCAGCGTGCCTCCATTGCCAAGGGAAATGCCTGAACAGCGTACCTGTTGCCGATGAGGACGATGAAGACGACGTAGAGCCCATTCAGCAAGAGTCACCCACTACTGAGGACGAAGATGCCATGGGCCCTCAAGTTCAAATAGGATGAAAATTTGATTACATATAAAGTAGAGACTATAACATTAATAATTCATTGAGAACAATGGGGTTTACAATAATACAAATAATAACAAAATGCGTACCTTTGACACCCGCCAGTCCCCTGGCTCATCCCCTAGGTGTCAGGACTTTTGGTATGTTAACACCCTAAGGCCCCTGAACAACTTTCTGAAGGAATCGCTTAGTTACCTGCTCACGCACTCTACACCTCCTTTTGGGGCATTCTTTGATTGAACTAAATAGGAAGACTGAGAAGATAATGGATGGAAGAAATAAGAAACGCAGCTTAATTGAAAGGTGGCAAAATGTGAAATGATTATTAGAAGACAAGAAAGCGTGGAAACATTACTTTTAACTACTTTTATCTATCAAAGTTAAACTTTTTCTTTATCTAATATCTGTACCTAATTACAATATAATCGTAAAATTTAATAAGAAATCAGAGAAACAGATGAATATAATTACTTTTCCATAGGTATTGTAATCGCAAAAAAAAAGTTCAGCTTCAGTGGATTTACATATTTTGTGACCCCCTAAGTCATTTAAGACCATTTCCAGAAAATGTACGTATGGAGTATGTAGTCCGGAAAAATTTGTGTGCGCTCTAACTCCAACTGCGATCGGAATTTCCTAACCAAATTTTATATTTAGCATTTTTACAACATGCTAATGAGCTGATTAGATTTTGGGCAAAATGGGTGTTTACTCTTGAGAATTTTCAGATTTTCGCAATTATTATCGTTTCCATTAAGTTTATGAAAAAATATTAAGAGAAAAAATTTATTTCAAATTAAATTTACTATAAATTTTGTTTAAAAACTTTTTTCAAATTTTGTATTATAAGCGAGTTAAAAATAAAATATGGAATAACATAGTTGCATAATAGCGTAAGCGCATTAGAAGTGTTTTGTTTCATGGAGACAATTGTACGCTCTTGCCAGGCATGGCCTGCCTTAAATATATACGAGTAATTGGATTATGAGCCCGTAGGGCCGTTAAAGTATGGTAAAGTCATGTGCATGGCCACATCCGATTTTTTTTATTGATGAACTGAAAAATAGTTCATAATCTTTATCTATTTGAGTCAACCGTATTATCGCAAGGTTGTTCTATTTTATTTATTTATATTGTACAATTAGACCAGTGCGGATAATTTTTGAAACCAAATAAAATAATAGTAGGATGAAACTATGAAACTCATCAAAGGAAGAGAATATGACAAAAATGATAGGAAAAATAATTTACAGGCGCTCTGGGGTCGGGAAGTGGAAGAGGGGGTAGTTTTTAAGGGTAGAAAACTGTTTATCTCGATTTCCGGCAAAACTACAAGTCCTATGGAAAAAAGTTAAATGGCAAAGGTGTAGGTAATAAAAAGATCTACAACTTTTTTATTTACACTTTTTTCACATAACATCAAAATTTATGTGAAAAATTCAAATAACCAAGTTTTTGGTTTTTTATTTTCATCTTTTACAAAAAAAAAATTTTTTCACGAAATTTGGTGTAAACTTCCCTTTTTATGTCCCAAACACTCTGTAATTTTTTTGTTTTAAAATATTTATTTTTTTAACCTTATTTTCAATCGAAAATTCTCACGTCAAAATATCTGCTTTTCTAAAAAACTCGTTGGGCTTTTTGTTCGTTGAAATCTCTACTTTTTGATGGTGTAAAAAAATATATACATTGCTGTGGTAGATGTTCTCAAAAAATGCAAATAAGAGACGAAGAAAACTCCGAATTTCTTTTTTTTTTAAATCATCATGTACAATTTTGCGCTATTTATTTAAATTTATACTTTAATTACTCGAAAAACGTAAGATTCCGTGTTACATTGATAAACAAAAGAGTGATTAAAGTATGAATTTAAATAAATAGCTCAAAATTGTACATGATGATTTAAAAAAAAAAGAAATTCGGAGTTTTCTTCGTTTCTTATTTGCATTTTTTGAGAACATTTACCACAGTAATGTATATTTTTTTTACACCATCAAAAAGTAGAGATTTCAACAAAGAAAAAGCACACCGAGTTTTTTAAAAACGCAGATATTTTGACGTGAGAATTTTCGATTGAAAATTAGACGGCTTTTTCGATATTAAGTCAAAATAAGATTAAAAAAATAAATATTTTAAAACAAAAAAAATTACAGAGTGTTTGGGACATAAATAGGTAAGTTTACACCAAATTTCGTGAAAAAAAAATTTTTTGGTTATTTGAATTTTTCACATAAATTTTGAGTTTATGTGGAAAAAGTGTAAATCTTTTTATTACCTACATCTTTGCCATTTAACTTTTTTCCATAGGACTTGTAGTTTTGCCGGAAATAGAGATAAACAGTTTTCTACCCTTAAAAACTCCCCCTCTTCCACTTCCCGACCCCAGAGCGCCTGTAAATTATTTTTCCTTTCATGTTTATTATATTCTCTTCCTTTTCCAATGGGTTTCATCCTACTATTATTTTATTTCACTTTTTACCATTTTCAAAGCTATCTGCACTGGTTTAAATTCTTGTAACAATGCCACGATGTTCTGTAATGTTAAAACTCTAAAAATTGTCAACCATAATTTGAATTATTTTTAAATATGACATAATTATAAGAATTTATGTTAGGTGATTATTATTATTTTTTATCAAAACGAACGCTATTAAATGGTTTAATTATTTTTTAAATGATTACAATAACGGAAAGATACTTTTATGTGGTTCGTTTTTTCCATATTAAAAAATTCTTTTTTCTATCTATGTTATTTTTATTTAACTAGTACAGTTTTTTCTGAAGCTTTGCTTAAAACACTATAACTTCAAAAAATATGGCTGTATATATTGTAACTGTTGACTAATGTGTAGAATACAAAACTTATATTCAACATATAGAGAAATAATGAAACAAATGAATTAATCAAAACCATTAACTAACTATTTATTTTAATTTAAATAATCACTAGACAGAATGTAATTTAGAAAATAAAGTTTGAAACTAATTTTAGAGTAGTAATTATATAAGAAAATATAAAATTTTAGATATAAAATTTTAACATGGTAATTCCATAAGGGATTTTCATCGACAATTTTAGAATATTTACAAATAATTTAGCAAAGAACCAAATAGAAAAAGTTAAAGTAGAATAATCTCAGATAAGTCTGCGATCACTACAACAATGAGAACATTTTAAATGTTAGAAGAGAAATAAATTTTAAACTTAACCTCAAAATGCAATATCTTGATTTATCAATATGATCAATTTAAATTCAGGGGAAATACAATAAATCGGGAAAATAAAGTGTTGGGACTTCTAAAATTAAAGTATTACTTACTGTAATAATAATGTTTAACATAATTTAAGAAATCGATAATAACGAAAGTAAAAAGTATTCATGTAAATTTAATATAAGTAGAAATAGTAAATAAATTATGTCAAAATCGTTCTTTTTGTCTCGAGAATGATGTGGTAATAATCAAAAGTGTATAAAAATTAATAATTTTTGAATTTTATAATAATTTAATTTAAAATTCTGTCAAATCCCAATCGAGTGGGCTTTGATATGATGGTTTATAAAAATCAAATTTCGCTGTCAAGCGAGGCTTTTGCTCAAAATCTTTTGAACTGTCCACATCAGAGCTCGTCGCAAAAACAAAAGAAAGTTAGAATTAAAGCCATACTGATTGATGAAAGAAGTTAAAAGAAAAGTTTACCTGTCAAATTTAAGTGAGGTTATAGTTTGTGTAAACCAAGAAAATTGAGAAGTAAATCAAGAAAAGAATTCCAATCATTTATTCCTTCGTTTGTTCCTGAAAGAGAATCCAGATACTGCTTTATTATCCATATCCAACTGTATCCTGTAGTAATTTGTCCTATATTCCTGATTTGATTCCTGGAAGATTCGTCACATTTTGAATTTAGAAAGAAAGTAACCAGAAGTAACTAAAAAGATATAAGTCGTAATAAACGTACCAATTATTCACTATTACATATCGATATTTAAAAACGTCTATAAACAAAACAAGGCCAAAAGTATTTCATATAATTAGGTTAGATTACATTTTAACAAGTAACTAAATTTAGACTGAAATAAGATAAGAGCGTAATTGTAAAATTGGTATTATTGTTAATTTCAATAATAAGAAAAAACATTAAGGGTAATTCTGTCCAACAAACCCTTCACAACAACCATAAGTTTAACTGTTTTTTATTTGATTGTTAATAAATATTTCTACATTTACCAACTGAGTAATTATTATCGATTTTTACAATTCACAGTCAATTACAGAAGCACGACTGGGATTAAGATTCATTTTTCTACCGACTGAGTAGATGGCGCCCAACAAATAATTACATTCTGGCTAAGATTACGACAGAAGGTAATAAAAAAAATATGTTAGTAAAATTTTAAAATATTAATGAGTTAGAGTCGAGGTTAAAGAATCTATTTATTAAATCTTATAATAATAATAAAATTAATAGTTTTTAATAGGTTACTTACAAAGAAAATAAATTTCAGGTAAACTAAAGTTAAAAATAAAATATTGAATAAAAGTTAAATATTTCTTACATTTTGTTTCACGAACAACTTTGGGGAAATAGATTGTAAGCTCAATATATACCTGTAGCCACATTTTTAATATTCTAATTTAATTTTTTTTATAAAATATTAATCATTGGGTGTATTAATTTTGAGGATTTAAAATAAAATTTTAAAAAGACTCTTTTATTGTGTTTTTAAGAAAATTATAACATATTTATTAACTTAATATAAATAACATCTTCAGAAAAAGAAGCTTAATGCCTTTAATATTTCTTCACTCCATGACTTGGTTATATGAATAGGTGCACCTACCTTTCTTTTGATTTTTGGGGCAGCGGCTTTAAGCAGATAATTTTAGCCGCCGCCGATATTTCAGGTATAGTAAATTCCATCAAAAATTCATCACTTTCCATTTTCACTAATAATTGTTCATTACGATTGACAGACGCTGTGCGAGAAAGTAAAAAATATCACACGACTGTGTGATATTGCTTCTTCTTTTTAACTTTAACGGGACCAAAGAGCAGAATTTAAAATAATTAATACTCAATAATTAAAATTTATTGGAATAAATTCATTTATATTTAAAGATAGAAGAATTGTGAATAAAATTATAATGGATGCTAAAGCTAATCTGGAATCAATAGGAAATTGACTAATACTGATTTTAAACTAAGAATGAAGGTTAGTGGTTAACTAATTAATATTGACTTTAAATTGAAAATGGCCCAGAAATCTAAAGTCAATAGGAAATTGATTAATACTAATTTTAAACTAGGGACGAGAATTAATAATTGGTTAATTAATATTGAAATTGATATTTGTCACTCTCGAACTGTCAAAACGATTCGGAAATTTTTTGTATAAACTGCCAATCGTTTTTGAATAATAATTTTGTTATTTTTTTTTGCAAAAAAATGACAAAAAATTTCATCAAATTATTCGACATTTATATTATTTAAATAAATATGTATTTATGACCAAAAAAAAAACGACTTTCTTCTTTAGTCGGAATTTATTTTTTTTAAACATTACTTGGAAAAATTTTACTATTGGAGCTCAGCCCCAATTTTGATGGGGTATTTTTTTTTAGACTAATTTTGGGTCGCTGATCACGGATCTGCAATCAGTTTCCTGCGGTCTCATCAAACAACAAAGTTATGAATTTTTTTTAAGTAAAATGGTCACCTGAATAGCGGTCAGAACGTAAACTCTTGTCATATTTTTCGCTGTGGCTAGGGTCCCGTCCCTCGGAACTCCAATTTTTTCCCGTCTAATAAACGCATGCGCATTGCGTAACATAATAAATATATTTACTTGAAATATTTGTACCTCATTAATATGAGCACACCTGAACTTATCTTTTACCTGACCTCATTATTTTGCACATCATTAATCTGAGTACACCTGAACTTATCTTTTACCTGACCTCATATTATTTTGTACATCATTAATATGAGCACACCTGACCTTATCTCTTACCTGACCTCATTATTTTGTACCTCATTAATATGAGCACACCTGTACTTATCTCTTACCTGACCTCATATTAATTTGTACCTCATTAATATGAGCACACTTGAACTTATCTTTTACCTGACCTCATATTATTTTGTACATCATTAATATGAGAACACTTAAACTTATCTCTTACCTGACCTCATATTATTTTGTACCTCATTAATATGAGCACACCTGAACTTATCTTTTACCTGACCTCATATTATTTTGTACATCATTAATATGAGAACACCTGACCTTATCTCTTACCTGACTTCATATTATTTTGTACCTCATTAATATGAGCACACCTGAACTTATCTTTTACCTGACCTCATATTATTTTGTACAACATTAATATGAGAACACTTAAACTTATCTCTTACCTGCCCTCATATTATTTTGTACCTCATTAATATGAGCACACCTGAACTTATCTCTTACCTGACCTTATATTATTTTGTACATCATTAATATGAGCACACCTGACCTTATCTCTTATCTGACCTTATTATTTTGTACATCGTTAATCTGATCACACCTGACCTTATCTTATCTGATCTCACCTGATCTGTTAAATTCTGGTTTATTCAGACGTCCATTGGATATTGGTTATTTTTCAAATCGTGCAAAAAAAAAGTCAAAAAAATATATTTTTTTGCGTCCATTCATCGTTATTTGGCCTGAAAAACGCGAAAAAATACGTATGGAACCGATCGGGTTAAGACCAATGAAATGATACAAGGATGACGCCTATTGATTTTGGGACAGGTCGGATATCTCCATACAAAAAAATTCTTGGAAAAATTTAACATTAAGGAATCCTGATAACCAATGTTGTTTATTAAGAAATAACTAATTGTCGTCTGAATAAGCCAGATTCTATTAATTTCAAGTAATACGCAATACAGATGCGTTCATCAGACGAGAAAAAAATTGAGTCACGGTAGGACGGGACGCTAGCCACAGCGAGAGTTTACGCTAATCGCAACTCAAGTGACCCTAGTATTGCCAAATGTCAGTACGTCAAATTGCTGTATGAATTTTTAGGTTATCTTTTATAATTTAGTATATTTCGCTGAAATATTACTGTGTACATCATTAATCTAACCAAACTTGTCCTATCTTGTACCTTAAGTCTTTTGGTTTTAATATATATTTATATAAACCTACCTATATACATATTTTTCTGGTAAGTATTAAAGAAAAGTTGACAATTTTTTTCACTTAAAAAATTCATAACTTTTTTGTTTAATGAGACCGCAAGCAACTGATTGCAGATTCGTGATCAGCGACCCCAAATTAGTCTAAAAAAAATATCTCATCAAAATTGAGGCTGAGCCCCAATAGTAAAATTTTACCCATTACTTTTATTATTAATAGGACACCTAGTCTGAATATTGAGATTAAACTAATTATTTACAGAAATAAATCCAACCTTTCACATTCTAATAATTGCACCATACTAGCCCACATCTCCTATTCTGTGGAAATTTCATGAAACTTGGCAACACGCTGCCACTTTAATAAGCACAAAACGTAGAAGGCCACAAAACGCAAGCGCCTATTCCAATTTAGCGACCGTGTGCTCTCGCGAACGAAATCAACGAATCTACCTCAAAGCAGTGCGGCGCGATCAGTTGTGTAGTGAGGTAGGCCGATCATAAAAAATATCCTAAAGCATCCCCTTTCACTGTCAAAATAAAAACGCTAGGAATCGGTGCATCCAACCTTCTCAAATTCAATAAACCGTGTTCAGTGCCGCGCGTTTAAACGGCCACCTGACCGACCAGTGTTAACCCAAATTGATTAAAGTGCGATTATGGGTACGGAATATAAGCATGCCGACTTGAATATGGAAGATTCAGGGAATAGTTGTGGGTCCAGTGTTGTTTCTGATTATAGTGGTCCTTCGTATTCCGATGTGGATGGGGTTCAAATTTCCGATCTGGAAAATCTGGAAAACGAGGAAAATGACGTCGATTCGCATGTTCTACAGGTTGGTAAAAAAGTTTTATCCTGAGGGTTTTTAGACGTCTTGCGCAATCAGTTTGTTTTGACAATTGTTATCTTGTGCCAAATTTTTTATATCTATATTTTTGCCGGCACGTATTACATTTCATCTAGAACAATTTGGATTAACATAAAAATAGCATTTTGCTGTTATTTCCATTTCGGAATTTTATAACAACTGGAAGCAGGATAAAATATTAATTTATCACTTTCTTAAAGTTTTATATAATTAAGTAGTAAAAATGGCAAAAGTATTATTATTCATAAAATTATACTTTCCATATTGAATGGGAAGTTTTTCATTTATATTTAAAATAAAATAAATACCTAATAATGGAAATTTTTGGTCAACTGCATTTTCTACTAATTCAAAATATAATTTTTTAAACAATTTTTTTATTGGGACAATCACAAAATAATATATTATTCAATGAGTTTGGGTGGGTTATTTTATTAAACGCGGATGAAATTAGTAGCACGAGCGAGCTTGCGAGTTGAATACTAATATCGAGAAATAATAGATAATTTATACCTAAAAAATATTTATTAAATCAAATCAAAACATTTTTAAATACCTACTAAAGAATCTATTATACGAATATAAATACTTATTTGTATTAAATTAATTATTATTTATAATAAATAAAAGTTATGTTGCTGCAATTCGAGAAATTCATATTGTGATCTGTATTTGATATGAAATTACTAGAACTAGCATATGTTGAGCGATTAAGGACAACTGTATTTGCTCCTTAAGGAGTAAAAGTGTTTCCATAATATTTAAATTGTTAATTATTGAAACAAGAAATGTAACAGTTAATATTTAGCCCAGTTGCCAGAGAAGGATATTGACCAAAAGCTCCCACAAAATGTGATCTCGATGAAACTTAGGTATTTGAAAGGGTGTAGAAAACGATAAAAAAATCTTTGCTGCTCTAAAGTGTATGCTAACTTCACAATTTCGAAAATGAAATCGAAAATTTGGTTTTTCTTATATCTCGAAAAAAAAAAAAAAAAAAATTTCGAAAAACTAATAGCACCACGTGAAATTTTATTAGGAATTATATTATAAGTTATTTTAAAAGAAAATTTGTATCACTATAAAAAATTATTCAAAATAAGAAAGCAAATTCGAAAACTTTACGCAGAGACCAGCGCCAATCATTTTCGAAAGAAAAAAAAAATCTTAGCAGCATGTGGATGGTCGTAAAATTTTGTGTAAATTATAGGGAAATTAAAAAATATCAATTGGACAAATTAAAAGTTCCGGAAGGGGGGTGAGGATAGCTAAATATAGTGTTGTGGCTGAAATATGCATACTATCAAAAAAAGTTTAATGTAAAAGTTGTAGATAATTACAAAATGTAAAACTATTGTATTAATTATTTTTCAACATAACCTCAAAATTATTCAAAAAAACGATAAAGACCGTTTTTTGGCTTTTTAATTTTTATCTGTTGCAAAAATATTATTTTTTATGAAACTTGGTGAAAACGTTCCTCACTGTATTTTAAATAAGCTGTAATTCTGAAAGTAAAATATTTATTTTTCGATTTTATACGAATTTAAATTTAAAAAAAAGCCTAATTTTCAATCGAAAAAGTTCCCATACAAATTTTGAATTTTTTAGCTTTATCAGTGCTCATTTTCTTCGTTGAAACCTCGACTTTAAGGTGGCATGAAAAAATATATTGTTCGTATGAAAAAATATCGTTAAAAATGCAGAAAACCAAAAACGACTTTTTCATAATCGATTTTTCAATTAATCCAGACAATTTTTTATTTACTATTGCAAATAAGCATTTACATTGATAAAAAAGATTGAGTTTCATGTTAAAAAAATGACTCTCTGATCTTGAGGACGCCCTTTCTTTCCCTGATTTTTTTCAAGGGAAGCGTAAAAACATTTTTTATAACAATCTACATGATATACACTATTTACAGCTAATAAATCAACTAGCAATAGTATATTGTGTCACAAGGGCAGAAAATGAGCTTTAGCAGCCCGAGGCTATTAGCTGCATGAGCGAGCGAAGCGAAGCGAGGGCAGCTAATAGCTAAGGGCTGCTAAAGCGTTTTTTGCATGTGTGACACACAACTATTTTTCGCCTACCAAAAAAAAACAAAAAATAGGAAAATATAACAAAAATCTTTAATAAATACAGACAGAATTTAATGAGCACCTTAAGTAATAAAAATGTACCAATTTATTTATTATATATTATTTCCAGTTGTTAAACAATTCATAGGAATTTTCGTACCATTGCGCGTTGTCTTGTTAAGTAACAAATTTAGAGAAACATTACTACCTACCTTCTTCTTGCAAGTCGGGTGGAGTATTCGTAAATTCTTCATCACTGCCTGAATCAGGTACTATTCATTTTCACTAATTCACGTAATCACAATTATTCAGAATCAGAACGTATTTTTATTTTAAAGTTTAATTCTCTTGATTCTACACTGACGTATAATGAAAATGTATGTGAAATGTCAAAGTCAAAGGTACGTTGATAGTGAAAATCGTGTTCTTTTTGATTTTTGCGGCCCAAGGGCCGGAAATATTACTTTCGGTCTGATTTTTAGGGTTGATATGATTCATTTTCAGACATGGTAGGCGAAAAAATTCTTTTTATACACATTTTCATTAGCTCGCAACTACCTTTTTCGAGAATTGTTTTGAAATTTTGCTGAAATTCCTTACTAAGTTACTTTTCTTATATTCCTACGTCGTTTTAAACTATTTTTCATTGCATGTGATGCCTCTAGACCGCAGATAAAACAATTATTTTTGAAATCAAAACGTTCTTTAATTAGTCTAACTTTTTTTTAATAGGTATTTAAATTTTTGTGAAGTCGATGGTAACGAATCACCATTAACAGACGAATTACTATACATGAGTTGACTATTCTCTCTCTTTAAAGTATATTTTACATGCATTCTTATGCTGCTTACATCTCGGAGTAGCTTAAAATGACCGTCCTTTCTTTCTATACTAACTTTCCTCAATTTATCAAGTCCTTGAGTTACGCAAACGATTTCTTATGTATCCAAGATTTTTTGCACACAAAACAAGTTTCCTCCTTCTTAAAAAACTTTATAATTTCAAAGGAAATTCTTGTAGATATTACATAATTATATACTCTGTTTAAGTCTAAGTAGATTATTATTTGAAAATGTCAATATAACAGCTCGCACAAACACGAATGCAGTGAAAGGCCGCGCGGCGGCGCTGCGCTCGTCTTTCTTCATGGTATTGTCTTTATTTTTAACGTGTTTTCAATTAATGTTTGCTTATAACCTGAATGCTTAATCAAAAAATAAATAATATATTCTTAAAGCTTAGGATTTAATCTTTCATTTTGTATATTTAATCATTTTTTTAAACTTAAAATTAAGTTGCATGAATTAAAATAAGCAAAGAACCTGCATTTTCTTAAATATTTCTTATATTAAAAATTATTCAAAAATATCAAGATGTATCAATTTTTGAATTATTACACATTATAAAGTGTATCTTTAATCTTATTTCATAAAAAAAAATAATAATTTCTGATTTATATAAATAAAGAAACACCATTTTGAAAATAAAAATGAATACAGTAAAAAAATTGATCATTTTAAAACATAAGTTTTATTAAACAGAGACAATGTTCATCATTTTTATTATATTTAAATCAAAGGTAAAAAAAGTACAATGATGATAAATGTACAACGATTTTTTTTGTTATGCCTCTAATAATATATATCTTCAATTCTATAAAATGGAGTGAAAATTTTAGTCTTGGCGCGAATTCAGTTTTGGAATTTGCTTTCTTATTTTTAATAATTTTTTATAATAACTTTTGTTTAAAACAACTTATAGGATAATTTTAAGTAAAATTTTCTGCTCTTTCACGTGGTGCTATGAGTTATATATTTATATATATATTTTGTATATATTTTATTTATATATATTTTTTTTCGAGTTATAATTGAAAAACCATATTTTCGATTTTGTTTTCGAAATTGTGTAGTTTGCATAAACTTTAGAGCAGCAAAGATTTTTTTATCGTTTTCTGCATCCTTTCAAGTACCTAAGTGCCAAGTTTCAGCGACATCACATTTTGTCCGAGGTCAAAATCTCTGACAACTGGGCTAATTTAGGACTAATGTTTGCAGAAACTTTAAGACGAATAAAACATTCGCTTGATAATAAATTACTTTCAAATAATTTGGCAACACTCCTAACTCATCATACAATCATAAAAATTAATGCATAAATCGGCATAGATCAGAATTATTCAATCTAAACCTTGTTTTGCCAAATTTAAAAGAAAAATACAATATTTAGAAATTGAAAAAGAAGAGTGTTAAATAAATCTTAAAACAAAATAATGCTAAAAAACAAAAAAAAATACTTTTTTTGACTGTTTTTTGTGCCCAAAAAATAAGGCAGCCATGGTCAATTTCCCAAATTAATTCCCACCTCCCTGAGGGGACAAAAAAGCTGTTTTTTGTTTTTATTTCATTTTTCGGCATACATCTAATTTTTAAAAAAAATCCAGAGTACAAAATGGTTTAGTTATGACCCTAAAATATTTGGGAAATGGGGGAGCAAGTAAAATTTATAAATTTATTTAAATTTCAAGTTCTCCTTATTATTGTGTACTATCAGGAATTTGACGTTTTTTGACATATTCGAATAAAAAATAATTTTAAAAGTCCAATGTCCGAAAAACGAAAATGGACTTGTATAAATCGCGAATCTCAAATATGCAACTTTTTCCCTATTTAACCATCTGTATATAGAAAACGAGCAAGGAATTTAATTTATCAGATTCGACATTCTAAGACCGGTTTCTGCCTTTCGGCTTCGTATATAGTTTACCCTTTCTGAGATAGCAATAAATCACGATATAAACAGGATTATTGACTTATTTTTCCAAATAAAAATGATTTTTTTCTGAAAAAATTTGTTGTTATCCCATAAAAAGGTTTACTATAGTCCTCTGCGTCATCGAATAAAGCAAGAAAAAATAAAAGTAAATAAACTTTTTTCCAAAAACCGAAGACTAAATCATTTTTTTGAGTTAACATACATTTGTACAAACTTGAGGCATTAAAGAAAGAAAACATTCTTATATCTTCTCGATTGTAATTGAAAAAGCTTTCAATTTAATTATATAAACTTTGGTAAGCAATTTACTGCGAAATTAACACATATTTCCTATATTTGGTATGATACAATATTTCAATTTAGGTAATTGCAAAAGTTTTAATTTTAATGTGAATGTTTTAAAAGTTTCTTACTGGCTAGCTTAGCCTTTATTTTAATCTACGAAAAACGAATAATAATAGTAAAAAAACTGTTAAAGCGCTCTAAAAAGTAAACAATAATGAAATGTGACAAATTAAGTTGAAATATTTGATTCATGACACCCTTAATTTTATCACATTTAATTCACATTAGATTTTTTTAGTACCCGTTACATAATAGTATATTTTTTTACTCAAAACTTATCTTTCCTCCTTTTTCACACATGCTTCTTTATTTATTCTATTTTATCACCTTTAAAACATTTATGTTTATGCTCACCAAAAACTTTTTTAAGTTGTTTTTAATTATTGATTTATATTTTATTATCTATATTTATGATGGCTTTTTAGGAACATAGTTCTGGTATACCCTGTATTCACAATACCCTATTTTAATTATCCCATTTTACTACCTACGTAAACATTTTATAAATCGTTTAATAGAAGTAGTGCAATAATTTAATAAACATGTGGAACATAGATGCATACACAGAAACAATGTTTTTTTTTAGAATAAAATTAGAAAAGTATTTTAATATCAAATTTTTGAGAAAGCTGGTAATCGTTTTATTTAAAAAAATTTTATGGTGATCGGAAAGTTATTTTTTTTACTCATGTGGGATAAGTATACTTAATGTTTTAAAGTATAAACCATAAAATATACAGTGTGTCCAATTAAGTCGGCACCATATGGAAAACTTTTTTATTAGATATTTGTTTTATGAAAAAAATTTATTCTTGATAAAAAGTTGTGCATGGTCTAAAACCTAAAACCTAAAACCATCAGATTTTACAAATTTTTTCAGTCGTATACGAGGTTTGTCAAAAAAATATGAATTTTGCTCAAAAGAAAAGTACCTGTATTTTTGAAGTATGAAAAAAAAGTTAATAAAAAAACTTCTTTATAATGACAACTTAACATTTTTTGGTACACTCCCGTAACTCACAATTTTGAATTCATTGAAAAAGCTTAAACGGAACGAAAAGACGAGAATTACATACCAATTTTTGTTAATATTGTTCGATGGTGTATTTAGTATGTTTGAAAAAGTTGACAACAAATGAAAAAATTTCTTTATTATTGATTTTTCAAAAAAAAAATATTCTACATAAAAAGTTCTGCATCACATTATAATCAATAAGCAGGAATTAAATTTTCCAAATATTTAGTGCGATCTTAAATTTTAAATGAATTTCAAATTGTCAGTTACGGGGGTGTATCAAAAAATATTAAAAATTAAAATTTTCTTAAAGTCGGAATCTCTTGTTCAAAATCGGTATGTTGACGTAAAATGTCATTATAAAGAAGATTTTTTAATAACTTTTTTTTCATACTTCAAAAATACAGGTACTTTTCTCTTGAGCAAAATTCATATTTTTTGACAAACCTCGTATACGACTAAAAAAATTTGATATCTGATAGTTGTATTTTAGGTTTTAGACTATGCACAACCTTTTATCAAGAATTACTTTTTTTCATAAAACAAATAATAAAAAAGTTTTCCATATGGTGCCGACTTAATTGGACACTTAATTGAATGTTTTTTTCTTAATTTAGGGATTATGGACCTTGTGTGTTATCTTAGGGTTCTTTGTCATAATTATCTCTCTCCTATTCGTCCTGTCTTGTGTCTTTACGATTTTTGTTGTTAACTGTCCTATATATTTCTGGCAATTCTTTCTTCTTTCATTCTTTTCAAGCGAGTTGATTTTCGCATTGTGAATATTGAAAACGCAATTGTTTGGTTGACTAATGTGAATTTTTGACCCAGTAACGTTCGTGTCAGTTTGATTTTTTCTAGAATTTTCTAGACCTTTCCTCAAAAAAAGCTAATAGGACTCAGTCTGTGAAGCTATGAATATTATTCTGGTTCCGCCATTTCATATTCTTTTAGATAATTTGCTTTGGATCTATCCGGCAGCAAATTTAATGTAGCCACATCTGCCTTTTCTATGATTTCTTCGGGAGTAGATACATATTTTAAACTCGGGATTCACTATCCATAATAATAAAAATAATAATAATAATAAAAGGATTTAGCGCATGAAATAAGAGAAATGCATGGTCTGACCGCGGTTACGAGTCACCATATTGTAATATCATCAAACGGGCTCGTGGAAGCACATTTAAAAGCAGAAATAGACGCATTAGAGTAGTAGGGGTATGCGGGTACGGGCCCACTAGTGGTAGTTTTTTATCAAGGGGTAGTGAGGGGTATCTTCGTTGTCAGGGGTGCGATCTGAATGGGACAAACGGCATTGTAGAATAGAGGGGTTGAAGTTTAGATAGGTAAAGAAAAATCATGCGCAGAGACGTTGCCAGAAGGGCGGTAGAGTCTAACTTCGTTGTTATTGGTCCGATTTGAATGTGGCAAACTGCATTGTAATATAGATGTGGTGAAGATTAGGTAAAGAAAAATCATGCGTAGAAACGTTGCCAGATGGGCCGTAGCGTTTAACTTATCGATTTGAACGGTCGGTGTGAGGAGAAACGTAAAGAAAAATCATGCGCAGGTCGGCCGTAGCTGTCAGTGTCGGCGGCATTGTTGGGGGGTTGGGGGGGTGTGTATATAGAATATTGTTCAACACTGCAACAAGTATCACATAACTTGCTTTTAACAAGGCCATATTCGTCTCAGCGGATACTGCGATTTGGGAACTCGTTAAGGATTTTCAAAAACTTTATCCCACAAACTTAAATTTGACAAATCTTTTAAAACGTTACTCTTCTGCTCATAAAAATCGATATCTTTATTTAGCTCCGACACTTTCTCTATAAATTCGTCAAGTTTACGTCTGTACTCTGCTGAAGACATCTCAATACTGATCATTTATTAGTTTATTATTTCTTAAATTAAACTCTACGGTCCTTGACGACACATGACTTTTGACAACGTATTACCACCACAGTATTACCGTTTTCCTTAATTAAATCACACCAATAGCGGAGATATTCTGATGTCCCTGCGTAATCGGTCGGACGGAGAACTGAACGTATTAGTCAGATTGGCCGAGCGGTCTAAGGCGCCTGATTTAAGCTCGGGTTCACGAGAGTGAGCATGGGTTCGAATCCCACATCGGACAGTCGATTCAAATCGGTTCAACGCGTCCTCTTTTGACAAAGTCTCTGCGTGTCGCACACTCCCCACACCCCACAACCCCCCAACAATGCCGCCGACACTGACAGCTACGGCCGACCTGCGCATGATTTTTCTTTACGTTTCTCCTCACACCGACCGTTCAAATCGATAAGTTAAACGCTACGGCCCATCTGGCAACGTTTCTGCGCATTATTTTTCTTTACCTAATCTTCAGCACATCTATATTACAATGCAGTTTGTCACATTCGCACCAATAACAACGAAGTTAGACTCTACCGCCCTTCTGGCAACGTCTCTGCGCATGATTTTTCTTTACCTATCTAAACTTCAACCCCTCTATTCTACAATGCCGTTTGTCCCATTCAGATCGCACCCCTAATATCGAATATAGACTCTACCGCCCTTCTGGCAACGTCTCTGCGCATGATTTTTCTTTACCTATCTAAACTTCAACCCCTCTATTCTACAATGCCGTTTGTCCCATTCAGATCGCACCCCTAACAACGAAGATAGACTCTACCGCCCTTCTGGCAACGTCTTTGCGCATGATTTTTCTTTACCTATCTAAACTTCAACCCCCCTATTCTACAATGCCGTTTGTCCCAATCAGATCGCACCCCTAACAACGAAGATAGACTCTACCGCCCTTCTGGCAACGTTTCTGCGCATGATTTTTCTTTACGTAATCTTCGCCCATCTAGATTACAATGCCGTTCGCATCACTAATGAAGTTAGACCTTACGGCCCATCTGGCAACCTCTCTGCGCATGATTTTTCTTTACCTAATCTTCACCACGTCTATATTACAATGCAGTTTGCCACATTCAAATCGGACCAATAACAACGAAGTTAGACTCTACCGCCCTTCTGGCAACGTCTCTGCGCATGATTTTTCTTTACCTATCTAAACTTCAACCCCTCTATTCTACAATGCCGTTTGTCCCATTCAGATCGCACCCCTAACAACGAAGATAGACTCTACCGCCCTTCTGGCAACGTCTCTGCGCATGATTTTTCTTTACCTATCTAAACTTCAACCCCCCTATTCTACAATGCCGTTTGTCCCAATCAGATCGCACCCCTAACAACGAAGATAGACTCTACCGCCCTTCTGGCAACGTCTCTGCGCATGATTTTTCTTTACCTATCTAAACTTCAACCCCTCTATTCTACAATGCCGTTTGTCCCATTCAGATCGCACCCCTAACAACGAAGATAGACTCTACCGCCCTTCTGGCAACGTTTCTGCGCATGATTTTTCTTTACGTAATCTTCGCCCATCTAGATTACAATGCCGTTCGCATCACTAATGAAGTTAGACCTTACGGCCCATCTGGCAACCTCTCTGCGCATGATTTTTCTTTACCTAATCTTCACCACGTCTATATTACAATGCAGTTTGCCACATTCAAATCGGACCAATAACAACGAAGTTAGACTCTACCGCCCTTCTGGCAACGTCTCTGCGCATGATTTTTCTTTACCTATCTAAACTTCAACCCCTCTATTCTACAATGCCGTTTGTCCCATTCAGATCGCACCCCTAACAACGAAGATAGACTCTACCGCCCTTCTGGCAACGTCTCTGCGCATGATTTTTCTTTACCTATCTAAACTTCAACCCCTCTATTCTACAATGCCGTTTGTCCCATTCAGATCGCACCCCTAACAACGAAGATAGACTCTACCGCCCTTCTGGCAACGTCTCTGCGCATGATTTTTCTTTACCTATCTAAACTTCAACCCCTCTATTCTACAATGCCGTTTGTCCCATTCAGATCGCACCCCTAACAACGAAGATAGACTCTACCGCCCTTCTGGCAACGTCTCTGCGCATGATTTTTCTTTACCTATCTAAACTTCAACCCCTCTATTCTACAATGCCGTTTGTCCCATTCAGATCGCACCCCTAACAACGAAGATAGACTCTACCGCCCTTCTGGCAACGTCTCTGCGCATGATTTTTCTTTACCTATCTAAACTTCAACCCCTCTATTCTACAATGCCGTTTGTCCCATTCAGATCGCACCCCTAACAACGAAGATAGACTCTACCGCCCTTCTGGCAACGTCTCTGCGCATGATTTTTCTTTACCTATCTAAACTTCAACCCCTCTATTCTACAATGCCGTTTGTCCCATTCAGATCGCACCCCTAACAACGAAGATAGACTCTACCGCCCTTCTGGCAACGTCTCTGCGCATGATTTTTCTTTACCTATCTAAACTTCAACCCCTCTATTCTACAATGCCGTTTGTCCCATTCAGATCGCACCCCTAACAACGAAGATAGACTCTACCGCCCTTCTGGCAACGTCTCTGCGCATGATTTTTCTTTACCTATCTAAACTTCAACCCCTCTATTCTACAATGCCGTTTGTCC
Source organism: Crepidodera aurea (assembly GCA_949320105.2). Classification (NCBI taxonomy): domain Eukaryota; kingdom Metazoa; phylum Arthropoda; class Insecta; order Coleoptera; family Chrysomelidae; genus Crepidodera; species Crepidodera aurea. Next base: position 70,650,912 of record OX439475.1, on the reverse strand, counting down.
CATTCAGATCGCACCCCTAATATCGAATATAGACTCTACCGCCCTTCTGGCAACGTCTCTGCGCATGATTTTTCTTTACCTATCTAAACTTCAACCCCTCTATTCTACAATGCCGTTTGTCCCATTCAGATCGCACCCCTAACAACGAAGATAGACTCTACCGCCCTTCTGGCAACGTCTTTGCGCATGATTTTTCTTTACCTATCTAAACTTCAACCCCCCTATTCTACAATGCCGTTTGTCCCAATCAGATCGCACCCCTAACAACGAAGATAGACTCTACCGCCCTTCTGGCAACGTTTCTGCGCATGATTTTTCTTTACGTAATCTTCGCCCATCTAGATTACAATGCCGTTCGCATCACTAATGAAGTTAGACCTTACGGCCCATCTGGCAACCTCTCTGCGCATGATTTTTCTTTACCTAATCTTCACCACGTCTATATTACAATGCAGTTTGCCACATTCAAATCGGACCAATAACAACGAAGTTAGACTCTACCGCCCTTCTGGCAACGTCTCTGCGCATGATTTTTCTTTACCTATCTAAACTTCAACCCCTCTATTCTACAATGCCGTTTGTCCCATTCAGATCGCACCCCTAACAACGAAGATAGACTCTACCGCCCTTCTGGCAACGTCTCTGCGCATGATTTTTCTTTACCTATCTAAACTTCAACCCCCCTATTCTACAATGCCGTTTGTCCCAATCAGATCGCACCCCTAACAACGAAGATAGACTCTACCGCCCTTCTGGCAACGTCTCTGCGCATGATTTTTCTTTACCTATCTAAACTTCAACCCCTCTATTCTACAATGCCGTTTGTCCCATTCAGATCGCACCCCTAACAACGAAGATAGACTCTACCGCCCTTCTGGCAACGTTTCTGCGCATGATTTTTCTTTACGTAATCTTCGCCCATCTAGATTACAATGCCGTTCGCATCACTAATGAAGTTAGACCTTACGGCCCATCTGGCAACCTCTCTGCGCATGATTTTTCTTTACCTAATCTTCACCACGTCTATATTACAATGCAGTTTGCCACATTCAAATCGGACCAATAACAACGAAGTTAGACTCTACCGCCCTTCTGGCAACGTCTCTGCGCATGATTTTTCTTTACCTATCTAAACTTCAACCCCTCTATTCTACAATGCCGTTTGTCCCATTCAGATCGCACCCCTAACAACGAAGATAGACTCTACCGCCCTTCTGGCAACGTCTCTGCGCATGATTTTTCTTTACCTATCTAAACTTCAACCCCTCTATTCTACAATGCCGTTTGTCCCATTCAGATCGCACCCCTAACAACGAAGATAGACTCTACCGCCCTTCTGGCAACGTCTCTGCGCATGATTTTTCTTTACCTATCTAAACTTCAACCCCTCTATTCTACAATGCCGTTTGTCCCATTCAGATCGCACCCCTAACAACGAAGATAGACTCTACCGCCCTTCTGGCAACGTCTCTGCGCATGATTTTTCTTTACCTATCTAAACTTCAACCCCATCCCACATGCAAAGTAAGTTATAGCATTGCTCAGAAAGCCGTAATTTTAGGAAAAACGATGACTGTCCGGCGAACACTTGCCCATGAATAGGCTGTTGGGTCATGGAGACCCCCGACCTACTTATGTAGTAACTGATTAATATTTCCTGATTAAAAAAATAATTAAAAGGAACAACTACTAAATTAAAACAAATCGAGTTATTGATACCATAAACAAATCTGTTAACGTCAAATCAGTTACAGTGAAAAAAATTTGTTGTGTCGCCACAAGACTTTCCCGGCAGTTATAAAATAAAAATTAAAAAAATTAATTTGGTGTTAAAATTTTTTAAAGTCCAAATCAAATGATATTTGGTATCCCAAAAAAAATTCGTTTTGAAATATTATAAAAGGAAAGACATTTCACATGTCAAAAAAAAGTAAAACAATTTTTTAGGGTCGCAATTTTGTTTAAATGTCATTTGGATTTTAAATTTTAAAATTTTTTTCCATTGTTTAGTTTTAAAATTAAGGAATGAAAATTTCAGGAAGTATTTACAACCCAATAAGGCACCTAAATTCCAAATAAAAACTTTAGGTCTTTTATTCTTTTGTAATGTACATAGGGCTACTGCGCCCCCTGGTGGGGCGATTTCAACCAAAAACTAGAGCGTGCGGACGCTATCGTGGAAGAATACAGACACACAGACAGACAGACGGACAGACTTTAGCGCGTTCACAATACTTTCCCTTTGCGAGGGGCCGGGAAGTAAAAGTTAACGTTTTTACTTTCCCGGCCCCTCGCCAAGGGAAAGTATTGTGAACGCGCTAAAAAAAATTGAGATAACGGCGGATATATCCATTTTGAGGTCCCCTGAGACGATTAAAACGATTTCCAGATGGAAGTATGTCCGTCTGTCTGTCTGTCTGTATTCTTCCACGATAGCGTCCGCTCGCCTAATCCGATTAAGCTGAAATTTGGTATATGGGTTTCGGATAATCGGGGATTGAAACCATTAGTTTTAGGTTGAAATCGCCCCACCAGGGGGCGCAGGAGCCATATGTACATCGCGAAAAAAATAAAGACTTTTTATTTGATATTTAGGTGTCTCTCTGGCTTGTAAATACATCTTGAAATTTTGATTCCTTAATTTTGAACCTAACCTAAAAAATTGCAACCCGTAGCGTCCAAACGCTTGGTCCGATTGAGCTGAAATTTGGTATGTACAATACGCGTCATATAAAACTGGTACACTTTTTTTTCCCAATGTAAACCTAACTTAATTAATCAATCAAAATAACCGTTATATTTGTCAAATTTATCAAAGCGCATATCCACAATCCCAGCCCATTTAAGTAAGTTTGATCAAATCCGAATAATTTCCAAAATAGCTTGGCAGAAGATGAAAATTTAATAGTAATGGAGCTATGACAAGTTATTAATTATTGAATTGAAATTTTTAATTTCTTCATCTCGTATTATTGCTGTAAAAAATTTAATTTTATTGTTACAACTACTAAAATTTTTGTTGACCTGGCATCACTGCCCTAGAAATTATAACATAAATAGTATATTGTGTCACAAGGGCAGAAAATGAGCTTTAGCAGGCCGAGGCTATTAGCTGCATGAGCGAGCGAAGCGAAGCGAGGGCAGCTAATAGCTAAAAAAAAATTAAAATTTAAAATCCAAATGACATTTGACATGTTAAAGAAAAAGCAAGCAAAATTCCGACCCTAAAAAATTGTTTTACTTTTTTGTGTGAAATGTTTTTCCTTTTATATTTGAAATGTCATTTTTACTTTAAAATAATTCGAAACGAATTTTTTTTGGGACTTTTTAACACCAAATGAATTATTTAATTTTTATTTTATAACTGCCGGGAAAGTTTTGTGGCGACACAACAGATTTTTTTTCAATCTGACCATAAATAGCCGTTTTAAGCGCTACAAACCGGTTAAGCGCTACAAACCGGTAAAATGCAAGGTACTTTAAAGATAGGGCGTAGAAAAAGTATATTTTTATATTTTATTGTAATAATAAAAAAGTTACTGAAGAAAACAACTGTTGTGGACAGGAAATCGGAGAAACCACTCTTAGCGGTTTTTACTATATTAATACCTACAGAAAGGTCAAAAATATTAATGAGGAGTATAATTGATGTTAGTTTACGCTGCAAATATTTCAATCCCATCGTCGTTGATGATGGTTTTCCCACAACTATAAAGCAAATGCGCCATCAATCATCAGTAAGTCGCCCCAGAGCGCCACGGCAAATAATAATAATAGCCGTCCCTCCCCCTCCCAAGCTGCAGAAGCTTCTGGGGTTCACTCGTAAGGGGGTGAATTGAAGGGCGTATATTATTATTATTATAATAAAACTAGAATGAGTGTTCTTATTAATAGTTTTCCGGGTCGTATCTCGAAAATTCAAGATACAACGATGAGTTTAAATTATTTATTTTTAGATGTGCTACCATCTATGGTAAGAAGAGAGTATTGACATTAAATTTTGACTGAATCTAGTCAAGATGTCACTCTCTTCTTTTTTATCCCTTTCAGAGATTAATACAAAGTGAGTAAACCAGTAAGGAATTTTAATTTATTAGATTCGACATCCTAAGACCGGTTTCTGTCTTTCGACTTCATCAGTTAGGCTTTTCGAATCCAATAAATAAAATTCCAAACTCGAAAAGCCTAACTGATGAAGTCGAAAGACAGAAACCGGTCTTAGGATGTCGAATCTAATAAATTAAAATTCCTTACTGGTTTACTCACTTTGTATTAATCTCTGAAAGGGATAAAAAAGAAGAGAGTGACATCTTGACTAGATTCAGTCAAAATTTAATGTCAATACTCTCTTCTTACCATAGATGGTAGCACATCTAAAAATGTTATCTTATAGCGGATATAGCTATTGACTTGTACGAGTTTGGAATTTTATTTATTGGATTCGAAAAGCCTAACTGATGAAGTCGAAAGACAGAAACCGGTCTTAGGATGTCGAATCTAATAAATTAAAATTCCTTACTGGTTTACTAAATTATTTATTTTATTTTTATCTTTCTTTTCTTTAGTAAATCTTCAAAACGTTCTGGAATATATCTACTTAGCCATGAACTATTCGTTGAACAAAATCGAAAGCGTTTACCAATAACGACGATTTTAAACCGGTTTTAAAGATCCCGTTTATTTTCTGTAATAACCATATTTAATGCACAAACATACTAATTACATGTTCATTTAACTAAATTAATGCCTTACAATCATTATATCATCTCAATAACACGTGACATAATATAAAATACATAAAAATAATCTTATTAATAATGACCAAAAAACGAAAAAAAAAATCCCAAACTACTTTGGACTTAGTCATAATTATGACTGTAATTTAGACAAACTTTTACATTAAATTTTTTTATCAAGTATAGATAAACTGTTGTTCTAAAAAATCATTACCTAACACAACTAATACATATACTAATATAAATGTGTAAAATATTAAAATAATATTAAACTTGACCTTTGAAACCAGTTTTTTTGGGTAATCTTTCTAATATGGCACCAGAAAATATTTCTTTACCCAAACAAATAAATACCGTGAGAGTACTGTACCAAGACAAAAATTGTCCTAAAAACAGAAATTGCACAAAATATATTTGAAGAAAAATCATAAATATTCAGGCTGTAATTGAAATGCATCGAAAATTAATACCAGTATCACTAATTCTTCTTTGTATAGTATTGTTTTATCAATGCTTTATGTATTATGACTTGTATCGTTCTTTTTCTTCCGCTTCATTTTTTGATCTGGTGGATTATTTATTTTCTCAAATTTAATGTTAAAGGTTCAAATTTAGTTCCATGGATGTTTAGTTTACATTTCTTGGTCTACTCTTCTAAATGGTTTAGATGATGTTCGAGGTAGGTTGTCGCAATTGCTGGATCTTCGTGAATGGATAATATTATTACCGCTCTAGCAAATTTTCTGTGAAAGTGATATTTTTTGAAAGGTAGGTCTTCGTGCCACATTTTGTCAAGGAATATGTCAAGGCAGTATTTTTAATCTCCAAAGATTTATTGATCGTATAAACAATTCTATGGATGATTGCTGAGAGTGGCAGAAAATACATTACTGATGTGGAATTCGTTTTAAGATGAGACCAATTCAATGTATTAAAAGTTTTTCGAGTTCAAGAGGTCACATGAAAAAATACTTTATGCAACTATTAGTTGATTGAAGTCAGCAGTGTATTGAATGGGTGAGTTCTTTCAGACTTACTAGGGTGACTTGTTGTTTGGATGGGGTATTTTTTATTAATTATCGTAGGTGTTGGTCCAAGCGCGGGGTCCTGGAGTGGGAGGTATTTTTCTAATTGGAAGATTCGTTTGTAATAATTGACCAAATAAATAATAAAGCGAGAGAGCCTGTTACTAATAGTATTATTGAACTAAGGAATAATTTTCCTGGTTTCAAGTTAAAATGTCACTTTGGAGATGATACATCAGTATTTTGAATGTATTTTTTGTTTGAGATTTGTCCCTTAACTAATTTTGCTGCATTTAAAATCTTTACATTTTTCCAAACCCAAATTATTAAATTAAATTTAGCAAAAATCTGAAGTATAATTTACTCCAATTACTTAAAGATCTTTCAACTTCCAAAGATTTATGTTACAAAGAGTACGCGAGCTCCTTAATTATTAGAATATTTCGAAACTTAAAGTCTTAAAATTTATGTTTCCTAGTGGTTTGAAGTAGACGTAATTAATTTAATATTGAATTTAGGATCATTTTCTACCGGGATGGCCCAAAAGTATTATCTCGATCATCATGATGGCGATATAGCGTTTTTATAGATTACAGCTGATGCTGCCTTACTCTCAAATATTTTCTGCATTCCTTTGGTATGTTCACTATTACTAAAAGATTTTCTAATTCATTGTTCTCTAAACTTTTTTGCTAAAAATCATTTGGATTTCATTAAAATTTTGGAGGCTTGGTTTGGGATTGATGAAGTGCCAAAGTTTACATTTGCATGGGTTTCATATTATTGTCGTTGATGTAAATGTGGAAATAGTTTATTGATTCTAGAAGATGTCACTCTCTTTTGCGACATCTTGAATAGAATCAGTCAAATAAAAACTTTGCAACTCACAATGCAAATTGAGTGCATGAAACACCCAATACATTGGGAATCGTTGCTTTGTAAAAGTGTCAAAACTCTCTTCTAACCATAGATGGTAGCACATCTAAGAATTTTATCTTATAGCGGATATAGCTATTTACTTGTACGAGTTTGGAATTTTATTCATTGGATTCGAAAAGCCTTTTTGACGAAGCCGAAAGGCAGAAACCGGTCTGAGGATTTCGAATCTGATAAATTAAATTCCTTACTCGTTTGCTGTGCTCTTAAATATTTGAGCAATAAGTGCCTTATTACACGCAGGCTAGTCTTTGGATTTTCGCTAGATTTGCCTTTGTACTGGCCAGCTTAGTTCTGCTGCCCCAGACTACTGCTCCATAAGTGATGGTCGGTCTCACTATTGACGTGTACATCCACTGCAGGATCTTTGGGTTACATCCCCAGTTTTTTCCCGCAAAATTTCTGCACACCATTAGAGCTTTCGTGGCTTTGCTGGTTACTTCTTTTTCGTGCTTATTCCAGATGAGTTTATTATCTAGTATTACCAGATATTTGACAAGAGAAAAGAGATCTTAGATTTAGTTAGTTTTAAATTTTTTGTACAACGATAAGTTGAGTTTTGGTGAAGTAATCAGTTCGCCAGGTTCTTTGGAATCGCAGACTTTTGTCTGGTTCATATTTATACTAATCTCATTAAGCAATCAACGGTAACTAAAAGTAGATAGTACACTGAAAAAAAAAAAACTAATTCCGCGGATTTTCGGTTAAATGAATTCCTGTTGTTTAAACGCAACTATTGTTATTATAACAAGAAAAAACTGCTCTGAGAACAATCTGTACTTGCAATCTAACAGGCCGATTCTGGTTAAAATGAGTCCAGTCGTATGCATGAACGCTAGTATAGCAGTAATAAGGTACTTTAATAATTTAACAGGAATATATTCCTGTCATCTTTACGATAGTACAACGTTGATTTTAACATAATTCCTGTAAATCCCACAATTAATCCGGTTCGCGCTGACGCAGTAACTCGTAACTGAACCCTGCCTATTCGGCAACCCGTATGTCCCGAAGACCCAACGATGCATCAATTAGAGGCTCCGCGCTGCGTTCTTAGATGGCGACACAGAACAACTGGTTTATGATTACATAACGGATAGATACATCTAGGGCCAGCCGCAGTTGGCTAGTATTCTTTACTATTTCATTGTTTCATTAGGTTACTATTGAATAGTATGAATTGTTTATAAATTATTGTTTGTAGAATAAATACAATTATATTGTTTGTTTATTAAACAGTAAATTCCTGTTAAATCGAAATTACAGTTCCGGTAAAAGTAAGGTAGTTCGTTAAAATAACTGCAATATTCCAATTAAATCAATGTAACGATTCTGTAAATAGTACAGCATATTCCGGTTGTTTCTAGAGTAATTAAAAGGCACGTTACGTAAAATTAACAAATACTCCTGCTGTCGCTTATATAGGGGAAATTTCCTGTAGAATTCGCCGAATTCCTGTTGTATATAACGGCAAATTTCTTTGAGTGTAGATAGACGGCGACTTGTGACTGAGCATGTATGTGTTGCCTTTATAGCTCAAAGCTTGGAAAAGCTTTTTAAAAAGCTTGACGTTCAAGCCCAAGCCAAACTTTTTTATTTCAAGCCAAACTACTTGGACTACTTGGCTTGGTGGAGCGCTATCGGTTTGACATTGAAATGTGGAAATAGTTTTTTGAAAAATCTTGTTAATGGGACTTTAATTGTGTTTACTCTAATTTTTCGTGGAAAGGGATCAATCCAATGCATTGGTAACGGTCTTAGTACAGTAATTTTTGACACTAATTACAAGGTGTGTTTTTTCCAAACTATACAGGGTGTTTCATAGTTAAACCGACATACGTTAACTGTAAATAGAGGGAACTTAGGTGATTCCAAATAACCTTGGTTAATGGGTCTAACGCCTTTAATAACCCAGATACGGGGTGTTTCATCCATTTCGACCAATATTTTGATAAGCCGTAACTTTAGAACCATCCTGTAGATTTCTCTCATACTTGGTACAGGTATAGTGTGTTAATAGCCCAATCCTATAGTGTAAGAACTACAATTAAAATCCAGATCCGGATTAAGAAGAATTTTCAAAATTTGAAAATCCCCAAAACAACACCCTGTATATCAGATTTTTTAAAATTGGGATGGCTATTTGAAAAGAACGGAAAAAATGAGTTTAAGTGAATTTTTTTTAAGTGCACATCCCATTCTACTACTGGAGTTTTAACGTCAAATTACATCAAATGCATTTTTTTTATTTTCACAAGCAGTAACTTTCTAAATACCTGGTAGATTTCTTTCATATTTGGTACAGGTATCATTTTTTAGTCAGTTTTTTCTATTCGTTTCGAATGTCTGATTCAATTTAAAAAATATCTGATGTACAGCGTGTTGCGTTGGAGATTTACAAATTTTTCTTAATCCGTATCTGGATTTTAACTGTAGTATAGTCCTTACATTATACGATTGGGCTACTAAAAAATGATACCTCTACCAAATATGAAAGAAATCTACCAGGTATTTCGAAAGTTACTGCTTGTGAAAATGAAAAAATGCATTTGATGTATTTGACGTTAAAACTCCAGTAGTAGAATGGGATGTGTACTTAAAAAACTTTTTCACTTTAACTCATTTTTTTCCGTTCTTTTCAAATATCAATCCCAATTTTAAAAAATCTGATATACAGGGTGTTGTTTTGGGGATTTTCAAAATTTGTAAATTCTTCTTAATCCGGATCTGGATTTTAATTGTAGTTCTTACACTATAGGATTGGGCTGTTACACTATACCTGTACCAAGTATGAGAGAAATCTACAGGGTGGTTCTAAAGTTACGGCTTATCAAAATATTGGCCGAAATGGGTGAAACACCCCGTATCTCGGTTAATAAAGACGTTAGACTTAGATTATTTGGAATCACCTAAGTTCCCTCTATTTACAGTTAATGTATGTCGGTTTAACTATGAAACACCCTGTATAAGGCTTATTTTTATTTTTTAGGGATTTTACTAATGATGTATAAATTTATATCTTAACACTGAAAATGTACAAATTAATATATTATTTATAACGTATAACCGCTAATAGACATTTCATGATCAAGGTGGCAATTATTGCGGATAAACCGTTCGAAGGTCGTCAATAGATAAGACAGTAACCAAAAGTTATTAACTAGTATTGTTGCTAATTTTTGAACGATAACATGAACGGATGTCAAAAATTATGCAAACTTGATAAACTAATGAATTTGAACAAATTGTAGATAAATAGTTTATCGAAAGTTGCTTGTTTAAAAAGTATTTAAATAAAACTATTAAAATAATTGTTACAAATACGCATCGAAGAATATTTGCATTGCATTTATTAATTTTGCAGATCTTTATGGGTATACATACCGACATTTTTACATTTGATAAAATTTTTCTTAGTTTAGAGCACAATTAAAAATACAATTTTGAATTATATTTTTAATAAAAGTTGTTTTTAACTGATTAATATTATTTTTTGTCGTATATTTTACGCTACTGGAGTTTATCGTTTAGTTCTTAAAACCCTTTTTGTACAAGATTTTCGGTAATCACTGTTTACATTTTTAGTTACTCATTGTAAATTATTATATTACCGATATATTGAGAAAAATAACTTTATTAAGCAATAAAACTTTCATAGTGACAATCTAAAAACGTATTGGCAACAAATTAATTTGATATATAGAGGGTGTTCCATTGGGAACTGCTCATACGTTAAGGGTCAATAGATGCCACAGAGGTGGTTTTAAATCAATATACCAGTTATTGTATATTATTGGGCACAATAGATCTTATAGGTCGCAGTGTATCGACACCCCATCACAGATATTGTATATTATTAGGTTTAAATTTTTTTACGAAAGGTTAAGGTAAAAGCCCCAAATTTTGACATACCTCCAACAGTTGACTCTTTTGGCGAAAATGGTCTTTCTTAAGATAATATCAACATTTTGTTGACCACTAATGCCATCTAGTGCTGTATAACAAATTTGAAAGATAGAAACTAAAAAATATCCAATAGACCCATCTCATATCTTTTTGTTGAAGAGCTCATGCGCGAACTTAAAGGACCAGATTTTGTTTCATGTTGGCTAATATGAAAAATTAAGAATTTGACATACTTCAAATTGTTAACATTTGTCAGTTAGGTTATGTTATTTTAAAAGTGATTTGTGTTTAATCAAAAGAAAAGAATTTTTAACGCAACAGGCCCTTTCTAGGCCACAATTTTTAATATAATAGGATATCTGAATTAATGCATAAAAAATCTTCACCAATTCTGCGTAACATATAAATTTAAACTATTTCATCTAAAAGCAATAAAATTAATCGAAATTCATTTCTATTTAGTTTATGTTTTTAATAAAGACTTTAATTTTAGTTTTAAAAAACTGTAAATGTAAAGGGCTCTTCTCAGGGCCACAATTTATTTTTAAAAATAAAAGAAATGTGCATTGATTAGACACATATTTTGTTTTTGTAAAAAGCAATTTTTGTAGTTTATTTTATACATAAAAACACAAATATATTTTATCTCTTTAATTCATACATCAAACTTGAAAGCAAGAAGCATACTGTAAAAATTTGATTGATACAACGTATTAAATTAATAGGAATTTTATTTATTTATTTATTATTCTTCGGAGAGCTCTCTCTACATGAATCCTTTCTCTCGCTATTTTTCTTATACAATTTTTCTTATAAAATTTAATGTCAAACCCTTTATCGGCTAAAATTACATTTTCTCCATTCAGTTCCCCAATTTCCACTTTTCTTTTAAGAACTTTCTTCAACAATTTTTTTGTCTGATATGGAACTTGAAAATATATCATTTTGTATTATAGTTGAAATAAAATTACTATGAACAATGTGTACCTGTATAAAAGGCTGAAACGAAAATTATGGCTCCGCTGGGTCTATTTGGCGACGATTGTTTTCAAGAATGTCAGGGCAAAACAAGTTTCCTTATTTCCTTATTCTTGACGAAAGGGTTTAGAAAATACAGGATGGGCCACGCTTAACGGGACGGAGCTTACTGGGAAAACGAAAAATGTTATGAAAAAGTTATTTGGCAGCAGTACGTAGGTTAGTGACGACTACATTTCTAAATTAGTTAGACATATACAGGGTGTTCCAAAAAAGCGTGATATATCAAAGTTATGTTTTTTTTAATGGAACACCCTGTATTTTATTTTATTTTTGAAGTATATTGAACAAAATAATGTCACTTTATTAAGGGCTCCCTATACCCATTCTTGATAGTTTTCGATTTAAATGACTTTTTTTGCGAAATTAATATGGTTTAAATACATTCATTACACTTCGTCCCATAAAAATTAACTAACGCATTTTTGTTTATTAATTGCCAATTAGGAAGGCCATCGATACGAATTATTGTAATGTAAAGTTTATTTACAGGGTGTTGTTAATTGAGAGTTTCATGACAATACAATATTTTATACGATTACTGCGTTATTCTAAATGGGACACCCTGTATTTTGTTATTGTAATAAAAGGGTAAAACAATTCCCTTTCAAATTACTATAAGGTTCCCTATACCAATATTCACCAATTTCAGACTTATTTGCATTATTTTACCTGCATCAATAAAAATCGGTAATTTTATAACACGTTTTTATTAAGTAATCTATGAAATAGACAAAACAAATAACTTTACAACAAATGTTCAAAATGGTGCCCATTTTGTTCGATACATAATCGGACCCTCTTCTCAAAATTTTTTTTTACACTTCTTAACATTTCTGGCGTTACGGTTGCAAACGCTTCACGGATACGAATTTTCATATCTTGGGCAGTCGTGGGTGGAGTCTGATACACTAAATTTTTTATGTACCCCCAAAAAAAGAAGTCCATGTTGGTTAAACAGGGAGATCTAGGGGGCCAATTGTTAGGAGTACCTCTACCAATCCACTTTTCCGGAAATTTTCGATTTAAATATGATCTTACAATGAGAGAAAAATGTGCGGGAGCACCATCGAGCTGTACCCACATTCTGCTTCTTACATTCAAAGGGATATTTTCTAACAGAACAGAAAAATCTCTCTGAAGGAATCTGGAAAACTTACGTCCATTTAAAATGCCATTAAAAAAATACTGTCCCACAACATATTCTCCTATTAATCCTCCATAAACGTTTACAGACCATCGGTTTTAACGATCTATCGTTCGTTTCGGTACTGTAATAGTGAAAGTTGTGTCTATTCACTAGTCCACTATTATGGAACGTAGATTCGTCTGTGAATAATATTTTATCAAAAAAGAATTCGTCTTCTCCCGCTTTTTCGAGAAACCATAAACAAAATTCCAATCTACGGTGAAAATCCGTTCCATACAAATGTTGGTGCATCTGAATGTGGTATGGATGGTAACAATGATTTTTAATAATTCTTCTGATACTAGTCCGACTTATTTCCAATTCCCTGGCCATAACTCTTGTGCTAGTATTTGGTTTTTCAATAAGTGATTGGAGAACTTCCAACTCTGTATTTTCGTTGCGAGTTACGAGCTTTCTAATATCTCGTTTTTTGTAAGAAACACTGCCGGTTTCACGAAAGCTAGCAAGGTTTCGTGAAACCGGCAGCCTTTCAAATACCTCTTTGCGAGGATGATCTTTTAAGGGATATCTCTCGGCATAAACTCGTGATGCTAATAGACAGTTTTGAAAACATTCTCCGAGTATGAAAATCATATTAACTCTATCTTCAACTGTATATTCTTTCATTTTGTATCTGAACGACAGCTAATAACACGGTAAAAATTAAACTATTGTCACAGTTTGACAGCAAACTAGTGTTTTGTCTATTTCATAGCTTACTTAATAAAAACGTGTTATAAATTTACCGATTTTTATTGATGCAGGTAAAATAATGCAAATAAGTCTGAAATTGGTGGATATTGGTATAGGGAACCTTGTAGTAATTTGAAAGGGAATTGTTTTACCCTTTTATTACAATAACAAAATACAGGGTGTCCCATTTAGAATAACGCAGTAATCGTATAAAATATTGTATTGTCATGAAACTCTCAATTAACAACACCCTGTAAATAAACTTTACATTACAATAATTCGTATCGATGGCCTTCCTAATTGGCAATTAATAAACAAAAATGCGTTAGTTAATTTTTATGGGACGAAGTGTAATGAATGTATTTAAACCATATTAATTTCGCAAAAAAAGTCATTTAAATCGAAAACTATCAAGAATGGGTATAGGGAGCCCTTAATAAAGTGACATTATTTTGTTCAATATACTTCAAAAATAAAATAAAATACAGGGTGTTCCATTAAAAAAAACATAACTTTGATATATCACGCTTTTTTGGAACACCCTGTATATGTCTAACTAATTTAGAAATGTAGTCGTCACTAACCTACGTACTCCTGCCAAATAACTTTTTCATAACATTTTTCGTTTTCCCAGTAAGCTCCGTACCGTTGAGCGTGGCCCACCCTGTATACAAATTAAATATTTCAGAAATAGTTTATTTGCTGGTGTTTTTGGATGGTATATAGGAGGTGAGTAACGTATTTTGTACGGAAATCCTTGTAAATAATTACATAATTAATTTATCTAATGGTTTTATAGTGAGTGTTCAGTAATGGTCCATAAATTATGATTTATGATTCACCAATAGTTGACAGGTGCTAACTAGTCTACTAGTGGTGCTAGGATTGGTAGAAATTTAAATGAACGATTTCCATTTCTCTTCCCCTCGGTGACAATACATATCCTCTGATGAAAATTTAACGGAAATTGAACAAGCAGGACCAATGGGTGACACCAATGTCAACTATTGATACCGTTATGTCAACTATTGGGGTTTTGCAAATAATGATGATGATTATTTCCCTTGCCTGTCAAATATCAATTTTTAACCAATCACGTGCTTGGAAACTGATTTGACGCAGCCAATCAAAACAAAATAAAGCGACTATTCACCTTGGTGGTAAATATTCGGCTATTTGATCATCGTCCTCAATATTCACCTGAAGGACAGTATCCAACAATAACGAAGCCGCCCGTAAATTTCAAATTTTTCAAATAAAACCTATACTAATGGTATTATAAAATTGCTTATAGTTAATAAATTATCGATCTTTAGTAGCAAATACACAAATCCAACTGATTTCGCACTTTTTCTGTAATACCGTCCATTTTACGACAAACATAGTAGGCGCGCGTCATCTGAATTTTGACAGTTTGCCATTAAAGTTTATTACAGAATTAAATTTGACACATTTTGTTAAAAAGTATTAACAATGAGTAGATTCGGGAGTAAAAATCTTCAAGAAATTGATAATATAATTAAATTAAACGTACCTGCCAAGACAGTAAAGAGCAAAACTAGTATAATTTATACGTACGTATAGAACTGTTTGTGACTCGGGAAATAATCTTATTAAATATAACGCGACCTTGACAAATTAGCTACTATTTTTATTGCTACTAAATTTCTCGTATATTTTACAATTTGTCTCGACAATTTTGGCATTAATAATCAAAGAATAACTCCCTCGAGCTAAAGCTCTCGGGAGTTATTCAGATTATTAATGCCAAAATTAAGTCTCGACGAATTGATCCTAAAATAAACTCGAAATTTCGATACAATAAAAATAGTCGGCTATATGTCAAGGTCTTGGGATATTACTGTCGAAAACATCTCTACAGAACAAGGAAATCTCGAAAGAATCTATTATTAAACTTATTTTACCAATTCATAGATTAATAAAAAATTAATTATCTTACTTTCCAAATCGTCCTGTATATAAATATCCCAAAATTTTTACAAAATAACAAAGATTACATTTCATTGTACTCTACTATAAATTCAACAGCTGGTTTTAACCTTTTTCAAGGAAGTTACACGACAGGGAAAAAAATTAGGGCAATATCGATTTTTAGCGAGACCTTTTATTCGCAGAATATGCCATTTTTCTAAATTGAATAGCCAGAATAAAAATCCGCTTACCTGTTGTTGAGGAAAGAAACACGTCAAATTTATTATGTATTAAACCGTTTCAACGAAGTGAGTTGACGGAAAAATACAATTTTATATAACCTTATTTATTTTAGCGAGGCAGTGACGCAATTTCTAGTTATTTCTGTTGTCAACGGAATAAACACTAAAACACTAAGACCAAATACGATTTAAACTTAACGTACAGGGGAAATTAACTGTTAAAGGTTGGCAACACTTCACGACGTTGCCGATGTGATATCACGAAAATTCTTGATTTATGCAATCAATGTGGCTACTCACTCAGAGTAGTTAGTTGACCTCCAACGTGTCAAATTACTGTTTATTGTTCTATAGACTAGCAGTTCTTTTTTTTATCCATTCCAATCTTCAATCAAGTTGATGGCACTTATCTTCAAGCTAGAAAAAAAAGTAACTGGCAGTATTTTATCTTTAAGTGAACGAAAAAAAAATCTACCTGGCAACGCCGCAGACTTTCGACATGTGACGTCACTGCCTCACTAAAATAAATAAGGTATATACAAAGTATTTCATAATTTAAAATGGTCAAATTAAGGGAGATAAATAAATAACATTTTGCATAAGACAATTTAAATTGAATGGGATTCTCCGAGTTACAAAAAAAATGTTAATACTATAAAAAACTAGTTTTTTTGTTATTTAACAACTGCATATTTACAATCTGCTCTCATTGGAGCAATAATTAAATGTGTTATATGAAGGTGACTTGAGAAGAGAAATCATCCAGTGACGAATCTCTCATCGATACCAATGCTTATCATATATCTACTGCATCAGGTCTGTGGGTCACTGTCGTTGGAGTCTTCTTGTGACGTTTGGTGGGATATTCAACTGCGCCATATATTTTCGTTGTCTTGTAATCTCTTGTGATATAATCTTTAAAGTCTCTTTATTTCATCTGTCACGAAAGGAACTAGTAGGTCTTTATGTAAGGTGAAATTGCTCACGTACCATGGTGCGTTGGATATTGATCTCAATACTTTGGACTGTAGCCTTTGAATTATTTTTGTATTGGATGGTTTGGTACATCCCCATAATTTTATTCGGCTTTAAGATACATTTATATAATAGTAGTTTGTTGTCAAGAGATAATTTGGATTTACGT
This sequence comes from Crepidodera aurea, assembly GCA_949320105.2. Lineage (NCBI taxonomy): Eukaryota > Metazoa > Arthropoda > Insecta > Coleoptera > Chrysomelidae > Crepidodera > Crepidodera aurea. The sequence continues at coordinate 70,634,071 of OX439475.1, read as the reverse complement.
CCTAGGAGCCAGGGCATTTCTCTTACTTTTAAATTTAGTTGTCTCTTTGTTTGGACGTGCTTTTTCCAAGTTAGTTTCTGATCCAAGTATAATCATAGGTACTGTACTTCTGTCTGAATGGGAATTTGAATGTTGTTAAAACTAACAGGTGGTCAGGCGACGTCATCGCCTACTTTAAACAAGTAGGCTGGCTGACGAGCTAGAAGGAAGGCTCAACCTCAGAAGGACGCACAATGGGCAAAATGTGGCCTACGTGCTGTGGGGTGACCCACCCTTCTAGATTTACAGATACAGAGAACTAACAGGTGGACATACTGTTCGCGTATTTATGAAAGTCACTTGTGCGGATCTAGATGATATTGCCGTTGTTGCGATGCAATAGCTGGATTAATATGTGTTGACAGGAGGGCTGTGTCATCTGCGAACATTTTGCTATTTTAGTATTGTTTGTAGTGGGTAAATCCGCAGTGTATATTAGAAATAATATAGGCCCCAGAACACTCCCTTGTGGTACTCCAGACTTTATTTGGTTGCAGCTTGAAAGTGCAGAATTCTGCTTGGTTCGGAATAAAAAAAACTTCTAGAGAAAAATCTTCCAGCTTTTTTTAATTTGTCATTTATTATTATTATTAGTTGTGGACTAACATCAAAAATAAGGAAAAAGTAGTGAAAATGGTGAAAATGAAAATAACTTAAAATTGATGTCAAAATCATTTTTTCGGACGAATGTTGATAAATGTCCAAAAGTATAAATAATTAATTTTTCTAGCATTTTTTTACAAGAAAAACTAAAATACCACTATATTAAAAACAGTGTTTTTTCTATGCCTTTTTGATATGAAACTTTGTAATTGTCCGACGAGGCGGAGCCGAGTTCTTCTGATACAAAATAATGCTCTACTGGGTTATGGAATTAACTTGTGATTTATATAATTAACTTGTGATTTATGTAATTAAAAATTATGTAAAGATTGCAGTTACTATGTGTCGAAAATCTTTTGATATTGACTATATTTTAATAAAAATTTGTTACTTTTAAGCAATTTATTATTATTTACAATTTTGCTTATTTCAGCTTTTGGGATTTTGTGGCAATATATGGAATGTTTTAGTTTAAATTTAAAAAAATCGAATCAATGAAATTGATTCATGCTCGATAGTGAAATTTTTTGTCTATAAAGGTTAACGACCCATATAATCAGCATATTTGATGTCGACATTTTTATCTTTATTTAATTGATTTTAAAGGTTACATAAACAAATCTCTATTTTATGTTTATCAAAGATGTATTTTTTTCAGTGAAGTACAAACTGGAAAATTAGGCTCTTTTTTAAACATACAAACATTTTTTATGGCCGTTTGGGGGGTGGGGTCAAGTGGAAAATAAATTTGAATACCGCCATCGTGTTCAGCATCCATGAAAACGGAGGCGGGGAGATATATTTTGCCGGAGGAAGACGCGGAATTCGTGATTTCCCCATTTAGGGGGTGGTTTCGGGGCCGTTTGAGGGGTGGGGTCAAGTCGAAAATAATTTTGGATAACGCCGTCGTGTTCAGCATCATTGAAAATGGGGGAGAAGATATATTTTGCCGGAGGAAGACGCGAAATCCACGATTCCCCATTTTGGGGGTGGTTTTGGGGCCGTTTGAGGGCATATTGTCAAGATTTATCTAGGCAACCCATGTGCAATTTATCAATCTATATTGTAACGGTTGACTAAGTTGACTAACTAATTAAAGATAATACAAAACTTCATGTTCAATACCCAGAGAAAAAAATTAAACAAATAATTTTATTAATACCATTAAATAAATATTTATTTTACTTCAATAAATCACAGGACAGAATGTAATTTCGAAAATAATGTTTGAAACTAATTTTAACGTAGTAATTGCAAAAGAAAATATAAAATTTCAGATGTCAGATTTTAACACGTTAATCCCATAAGAGATTTTCACCAACAATTTTAAGATATTTACAAACAATTTAGCAAAGATTTCAATAGCAAAATTTAAAGTAATATAATCTCAGATAAGTCTGCGATCACAATAACAATGAGAACATTGTTATTTTAGATGTTTGAATAAAAAGAAATTTTAAACTTAACCTCAAATTTCAATAGCATGACGTATCAATATGATTAATTTAAATTCAGGGGGAAAAAAATGAATTGGGAAAATAAAGTGTTGGGACTTCTAAAATCAAAGAATTATTGTAAAAAAGGCAGTAATAATAAAGTTGTATAGAATTTAAGAAATCTGTAATGACGAATTTAAAAAGTCTGTGTGTAAATTTAATATAAGTAGGAATTGTAAATAAATTTTTTAATTTTATAAAAAATTTTACGTAAAAAACTGTAAAATTTTAATCTAGAGAGCCATTATAAAAACTACTTTTCTCTGTCAAGCGAGGCTTTTTGATCACATCGGTGAAAGAAAAAAATCAAAGCATTGAAGAAAAAAATTAAAAGAAATTTACCTGTCAAATTAAGTGAGGTTATATTTTTGTAAATCAAGAAACTTGAAGTTAAATCAAGAGAAGAAGCCCGATATTTGTTTTATCTTTGTTCCTGTTAAACTATCCAGATCCAATTGTATCCTGTATTGATTTATCCTGTTCCTGATTTTGATTCCTCGAAGATATTGCATCCATCCCATTTTGAATTGACTAGGAAAGTAACCAGAATTAGAAATAAAATCTAAGGTATTAAAGGTACCAATCGATATTTAAAAACGTTTCAAAATAAAAAAGGCCACAAGTATTTTATTTGATTAGGTTAGATTATATAAATAAGAAAATTACGCTTACCTTATTCCGGCAAACAACTCTTATTCTCACATAAACTAAAAAGTTAACCGTTATTTTTATGATTATTAATAAATGTTTTCATATTTACTGAGTCGTTATTATCGATTTTTACAATCACGCGGCCAATAGCTGAAGCACTACCTGGGATTAAGAATCTCAATTTTTCTACTGGAAAGTAGATGGTGCCCAATAAAACCATTAATAACTAACAAAAAGTTTTAAAGTTTTTAAATTTTATAACTACGTTTTTAAAATAAAATATAAATTAAATTTTAAATATAAAAATAGGACCTATAAGATCGTCCTTGTTTTCTACAAAAATAGAATTGTATTTTAATATATTGTGTTGACATGTTTTTGTGCTTTCCCGTTGTATTTCCTACGTGGAAAAGTTATGGTGAGTTTTTTGCATAAATTGAAATAAAATTAAATTAAAATAAATTTTCTTAAATTATATAACTTAACTAAACTGGCCCTTTTACCTCCATAATTTTTCCAAGCAGGGCCTGATGATGGCGATATTCTGATCGCCAAAACCGGTCCCTCAATAATAAATAACTTGTGAGATATAAAGGACTTTGTTTTCTTCCAAACCTTCAGTACTTACTACTCACATATGGCTAACCCTACTTTAAAACGAAATTAAATATTGAACAAAAGTAATTTTTCTCTTTTTCACAAAAGATAGTACGTAACCAATATATTATCTAACATATAAAATTTGTCACCATCAAATAACAGATTAGTGTATATATTCCTAATACCGGATCTTAGACTATATGAGTAAACCCATGAAAAAAAATCATAGCAGGTCAGATGGCCGTGAGATCATCCTATTTAGTCTAAGGATATATCCCTACTGCCTTGATTTGATCGTACTCTTAACAAATATTTCATTTTGGCTGATTATTTTTTTCATCTGTCAAAACAATCAGATTTTGGGGTTTCAGCCAATAAGAGCACAGGATCCTAACCAATCGTTGTGTTTTATACTGATTATTTTTTTCATCTGTCAAAACAGTCAGATTTTGTGGTTTCAGCCAATAACAACTCAGGATCCTAACCAATCATTGTGTTTTATACTGATAAAACCGCTTCGTCGTTTTTGTTTTTTGATTAAACTGTGTTTACCTATTTGAGATGTCAAATGTAAACATTTATCAATTATTATTATACTAAAATGTATTGCAAATCTATGTTAATAACCAAATTTCAAAATGTATTTGTAAACTAACCTGTTTTTATTAGTTTATTTCAAAACTCCTTTAACATTTTTAGATACCTCACTTTAACACTAAACTTAAAATTAATTAAATTAAGAAAGACTTCATTTCATTCTTCTTCTTCGCGTTTATTTAAGGCGCCGTTTCGCGGGGTAGCCAGTCCAAAAATCGCCTTGGTGGCCCTGTATGTAAAACTATAACAGGTCAGGTTTCAATTTAAATTGGTAAAGAAAATTTTCAATATTTGTGTGTAAAGTGTCTTTTGCATAAATGACTATGTTCTCTGTTTTTAATACAAAATGATTCAAAAAATAATCCTTTCAAATACGACTCGTCCTCTGAAATTTTATAGATTAAATTTTTGATCTTCATACTCAAACGCCTTTATTTTAGGCAAAACCACTCAAACAAACTGATTTTATTAATCAGTTTGTTTTCGTGGTTTTTCCAAATAAAGCCGTTTTCGTGAAAACCAAAAATTTAATCGATAAAATTTGGAGGACTCGTGGTATTACCTTTGATTATTCCCTACTTATTCGTATTTTGTTTCTATAGATACTACTTTTTAGTGTAGTACACAGTGAAACAGGAACAGTTATGTATTGCCTTCTTGGCATGAGAAAACTTTTATTCATTATTTATTTTTACACTTATTTTTATACCAACTGGTTTATCTTATGCTCTTGCTCTTGCTCTTGCACTAAGATTCCCTTACTAGTTTTTTCTGCCGTGGTATTTTATTTATACAAATCATTGTACCAGTTTCCATCGAAGGAGTTCAGTTTGAAGATTTCATTACTCGTAAATCTGCACATTTTCTAACGGTTAATTTAATGATGAGTTTTGCAATGATCCAAGACAATTCTGGGTCTGGCTAATTTTAGTAGCTTTATTATTAAAATATTATAATCTATCGAGCTTTACTACTTTGCTAACTTGCTGCGACACCCCTGCATACAACGATGCGAACTAATCACAAACTCAGTATAATTAGAGAGTCATGTGGATATTTTCGCAATTGTACTAATTTTTATAAAATTAGATCCGCTTCAATGACGTAGACAAATGTTAGACGTCGCACTGCTGCGTGAGTTTTGAAAAAAAAAATTACAAAGTGTTGCCAACTAATGAGTCAATTGTCTGCCTGAACAAGATTTATTTCTTAGAGATTTTACAATATTTCTGGCACGAAGTCTGAAAATATCACAAGATTTACTCACCTTTTTACTTATTTTTTTTTATCATTTATGCATTTTAAACTGGGAGAGGTCAATGTTCACATCCTAGATAAGAGCGTTACATTTATATACAGGGTGTATCAACGCTTCCCTTTTTAAGATAGGGAAAAATGTTTCAAATAAAAGTTGTAGAGCAATAAAAGCTATGTTCCAAAAATAACTACCGACTTACAGGGTGTCCGATAAATGCGTGACTTATCGAAGTTATGTTTTTCTAAATGAACTAACTACCTAAGTATATATTTTCAGTACATTGAATTCCTTTGGAAGAGTGCTTCTCAAAAATATAGGGTTGTATGGGTTTATAAAACCATAAAACAGATGGTGCTGCCAAATCAGTTTGTATTCATTAGACGAATATTTTAAAGCTAATTTAAATGCATAAATACCTATCTTCAAGTGACTAAAAATCTTAAAATTATATCTTTTATATTTACAATGTTGTATCGTAAAATGTTATTTTTATTTATTTTTTATCTTTATGTATCTGTATGTTTGCAAGTATTTTTTATCTTACTGTTATTTGACATGTACAATGAAAACTATGTTTTCAAGTTATGAATAAAACTATCTATCTAAGTATCTATACCAGGTGGTTCTGAAGTTATGGTGACATTTATGTCCCAAAGTGGGTTCATTCAACACCAAATGTCTCAAAATCGATAACTAGGGATAAGAAAATTTTTTCACCAAATATCCTCGAAAATGGTGTATTTTCATTTTAGAATCGTAATTTTAACGAATGGCACTTTTTCCATACAGGGGCAACCAAAACTCGGGATCACTTTTTTCTCAGATTTTTTAAATGGAACACTCTGTAAAGGCCATACCAGAATAGTCCGCACTATGAACTTCCAGAAAATGTAGAATTTAAGCAGGCAAGGACAAAGAACCCCGCACAAATCTTATGGCAATTGGCTCCCGGTCAAATTGGCTGTTTAGTTTAGTATTTGCTGCGTTAAAAAAAAGTACCCTCTTATGTTTTCGAGGTCGCTGCATTCAAATCTAATGCCAATATAATAATATTGACAGTTGACAATTGTCAAACTAACTGTCAAACAGTATGTAACAATCAAAATTGATAAAATTAATATGTAAACATATGTTTTTAAGGTTGCTCAATTCAAATCTGTTGTCAAAAAGATGATATTGACAGATGACAGCTGTCAACTAGCTGTAAAACAACAAGCAATAATCAAAATTGATAAAATCCGCATGTAAATATATGTTTTTGAGGTTGCTGAGTTCAAAACTGATGTTAAAAAATCGATATTGACAGTTAACAGCTGTCAAATAACTGTCAAACAGCATGTAACAATCGAAATTGAAAAAATTGACATGTAAACATGCCTTTAAGGTTGCTTTATTCAAATCTGATGCCAAAAAGACGATATTGACAGTTGAGTACTATCGTTAATTAAATATTTGACTGTGCATGATAACGTGTCAAGATAGAGTAATAATTATAATGCAGTCAACACACGATGAAGACTGTATCTTATTATAAGGATAAAATGGTATAAACTCTTTTGAATTAAAGAAAAAATACAGTAAAATCAACAAAGTTCTATTCTATTTGACGATTTCAAAAATATTATATTCAATCTGACAATTCGTCTATAAATTAAAAAATGTCACTTAAACGGGGTAATTCAACTCAACACATTTAAAATATATATTCTAAAAATAATTAGGTGGCAGCAAGCATGCTTCAGTTGTTTTTAAAATATCGTTTTTTTTACCTTCAGTTTTGAATTTAGCGATCTCAGAAATATATGTTTGCGCGGATTTCATCCATTTTGATTGTAGCTTGCTTTTTGGCAGCTAGTTTTGACAGCTTTTAACAATTTTTTGACATTAGATTGTCACGTTGTATTTTCCTAGGACTCCTTAGTCAATTTTTCGGAGTTGTTTTGCCCTTACCTTTGTTAAGTTGAAACAGTATCGTCGACCACTCAACCAAAACACAATTTTAACACACAAGGTTTCAATTTCCCAATTTAACTTACCTTTATTAGTTTGGCAGCTGTCAACTGTCAATATTATTATATTGGCATTGGATTTGAATGCAGCGGCCTCGAAAACATAAGAGGGTACTTTTTTTAACGCAGCAAATACTAAACTTTTGAAAAGATTACCTTTGTAAGTAGTAAATGATGTTAAATCAGTGGAGCTTTGGAGCTCCGTAGGAGCCGAAATACGCAAAATTGAGCTTTGTGCCCATTAAGACTTTTGCTCAGGATGCCGAAACAAACAACATATCCAAATTTCAGCCAATTTGACCGGGAGCCAATTCCCATAAGATTTGTACGGGGTTCTACGTCATGTTGAATGTCTACAGTACCATACTACCTACATAATGTCAGCTTTAATTTCTATATTTTTATTGATGTTATTGCCTTCGTAAGAGTTTGTGCAAGTCAGAAAATGTGATTTTTGTGGTGTTCGGGTCCCCTAAAAGCTGTGAAATGATTTTCTGACGTAGGGCCGATTACTTTATAAAATCAATCGAGATTCCATTGAAAATGGCTGTAGTGCGCTCCAGCAAGGCGGCAGAGAATTACTCCCGAGAAAATATCGGGAATATCTACCACTTGTTTTATTATGTCACAGCACTTCTACGTTAGCTTGCTTTATTTAATTTTTTACTATTTTCTCGTTCTCTTTTCACTACATTATGAATTAATTATTATTCATCAATATTATACTCTTAACAGATTCGAGCACTTTTATCACAGAGATCAATCGCAAAAAATAAAACCAGTTTTAACCAGTACACTATCAAAAACGGTAGTAAAATTAGTTAAAGATCAATATCTGCCCACTCGTAGCTCATCGCTGAACTTTTGCTAGTCTTAAAAACCGGTTGGGTCAGTGAAACTGAAAGTGAAAATAAAACGTCTCCAATAGCTTACTTTTAGTAACCATAATATGGAATTTATTATTTAAAAATATCTGGTATTAGCTCTAACGAAGAAGAAAGAAAAAAACTTTAAAATACAGGATGATTCAACTTCTGAAAAGTTTATCTTTTACGGCGTTTTAATCCTAAACAAAATTTGTGTTTTCTTAGATTTTTGTGAGCATTGCTACAAATCAAGAAGGTGGATTCAAATTGCTTGCACATAAATATTTACTGCTTGAGGCATAGCACATTGTTTCGACGAAAGAGTATATTATTAAATCAAATATAATTGTATTATTTGACTTTACTAAAAGCAACAATTAGGGATATTTTTTTTCTTATTATGCACTATGATTATTACTGTGAACAATATTATAATTTACAGTAAAATTGGACAGTCGTGGTCACTTTTTTTACAAATAGCCATAGCTGTAGATGAGGTTGTAGCTTACTGTTGAATAATCATTAGGTATTCCTTCAAGATGTATTTATTGCAAAAGAAAACGAATTAGATGTTAAAATAAATTCTGTAAAATTTGGTAATTACCAGTAATAAAAATAATCGTAACTATAAGCGAAGTTTATCAAATCTTAGGTTGTCATTATATTTTCTTAAATTTCCCACATTAATATCAAATACTATTTTTGTTATTTTTCAGGTTCGTATTTATTTTCTATCCCTTTCACAACTTTTTGACACTTTGTCTGTCATTTCATAATCTTCTTCTTCTTCTAAGTCAAGTTGAACTCACATTTTCAAGGGTACAATAATTTTGAAATTATTTTCTGGTCTAACCATCTGTAATGTCAGTTGTCATCGGCCATTTCACAATTCCGTTTCCTTCATGTTTTTGTCGGTTACAGTTTAATTAGCAACTAAGCAGAAACAGACCAATTGAATCACCCTATAGACACCATCTCCTTGGTTATTTATGGAAACAAGACTTGTCTAACAGCCTACTTAGAGTTTTATTTATTTTTGCAAAAACTTGTTTGGTGGGAATGAAATGAGATAAAACTCGTCCAATCAAATACCAAATGAAAAAAAGTGCGATTTCAACAGATAGATAAACGGCAGGTGTAAATAAATAATTATAGAGGCACATAATAGACGAGTTTATTCAACGCTTTAAATGATATTAGAAAATGTTTTGACTTTTTATTGTAACATTATTTTTTTAACCCTTTTCTTAATAAAATAATTAATATAAGTATTTTTGTTTCAGGTATGAATTAACTCCATTGATTTTCTGGTAACGTATACAAATTATAAAGAAAACAAGGTTGTCATCACTACAGACTAGATCTAATCCGTAAAAATAGCAAATTTAATTCACAATCCATAATTTTAGTACTAGATACTTGATAGTTTCTATCAATTAGTCTTAATTATAACTAATTACCAATGTATCGGACTTTTGCTGGATAAAATTAAAACCTATCGGACATTTGGTTTTTTTAATTAATTCCTCTATTTCATCCCTCGTTGTCTCTATAATCTTCTTCTTGCTGATACTGTTCTGCTGTTGTTAATTTTTTTATTAGTCCAGACTTCGCGCTCTTTTCAAAATTATCGGAAACTTTTTGGGCGTATTTTGAATAATAATGAACTGGCCCGAGCCTTGAGCTCATGTAACGATTTCTGTGAATGACCCTGAGCGCACGTAAATTAAAATTTTTGATTAGAAATTAAAATTTTTATTAGGACTGACTTTTATTATTTGGTTTAGTTAAATATGTTGGACGTTCTTCGACAGGCATTCTTGTTAAAATATGTGTAGTGAAAGTCCACAAACACATGTAACAGATTTTTTTTAACTTACTAATGTTATGTAATCGTGCCATATTGATTTGTGCAATAATGATAGAAATGTGAACATAATTCTCCTCTTAATCATCTTTTAGTGTTTAACAGAAATGCAACATGAAAAAAATTTAATCCTTCATTATTAGTCGCAAGTGACATTTAATGCAATAAAATTTACATTTATGATTCAATTAATATTATCTACTTGTTAAAAAAAAATGTCGATGACGCTGTCTCACGTATGGAACCATTTTGTCCCTGGTGGTCAACGGGGGTGTCCCACGTACAGACCCTGAGTGAGGGTTTTTTGTTAAATTGATCAGCTTGAACCCACATCTTAGCATAAGTTAAACAATAGCGCCAGCCTATGTCGGGTTGGCCCATATTCACAAAATGTGTGTTTATGAGACTGGAGATTGACCAGAGTGCTTTTGCAATAAACATTTGAGTGAACAGAAAATCAACAAGTATTTCATATCAAATACTATTAAACGAGCAAGGTTTGTATGTGTGTGTGTGTGTGTGTATGTGTGTCCAGAGGATCTCGAAATCCACTCGTCAGAATTCAATGAAACTTTCAGGGTAGACTAATTCCTATCTAAATCGGCGAAAAATGTAGGTCCCATGTCTGTGAAAATTCGATCTTCCGAGATATTTACAAGAAAAGTTAAGCTTTTAGTTTTATTTCCTAGCAACGGCACATAATAATAATTTGTTTCTATAGTAATATATACTATAAAGGATAGATGAGTACAGTCAAAGTGGGGATATAACGTCACATTCCATAGGCGTACTTTGCAAAATAAGTTTCTATAATATAAATAAGGTGACAGCATATCAAATATATATACGCACTTCGTAGATTAAATTTTGAAGTTATATTATTTACAAAAAATAAAAATAAACTTTATGCATCCGACACTTTAACATTGAACGAATTAAATTTAACCAATAAATAACAAGGAGGATTATATGTTGGGATTAAATTAAATCTCTTGGCATTACAAGTAACGCTTCAGTACTTACCTAAACTAAAAGATTAAAAAAAAAGTTAGTTCAAGAACTATCTTTAAAAGTCACTGTCTTCACTAAAACTACTGGCATCACTATAATTGTCTTTTCTGATGTTTATTATTATCGGTTCTATTAAATTATCCATTGATATATCCACTTTCCTAAATGAATTTTCCACATTTTTAAACATGATCAATGCATTTTCCCCAATGTTCTCTATTTACATCTGAAACTGCCTTCAAAAACAAATTTCGCACATCAGGAAATTTAAATGTTTTATTGTTTTGAGAAACATAACCTTTTAATAATTGAGACCAGATCAGTTCAATGGAATTTAACTCTGCGTGGTTCGGAGGAAATCTGAGAATTTTAATTCCTTTTTCTCTGGCCATCTCATCCATAATATATTTTTTGAATTTGTTTTTATGTTGCCTTGCTATTACTAATAATTCTGCCTTCAAGGATTTAGGAGGACTGATAATATTTTTAGAATGAAGCCATTTTGAAATATATATTAATACAAAATTCTGAATAAATTAAAATACATACGATACGGCTATGAATAAATAAAGTCTGACTTATCTGTCAAAAGAACAAATTTATTACAGTAAAAACCATGGAAACAAGAATCTAGACAAAAACTATATTAGGCCGATCAGATGTATTAAAATTTAAATTTTAACTACAAATAAGCATTGAAGGATGAGGTACAAATAAAATTTCTACCTCTTGAACCTGTACTACGTTCTGCAAATTAAATACTGCACTCCTTTCTTCTGTATAGTATAGTAGTAAAAAGGTTTGACTTTATTTAATTTCTGGCGTTTTAATCAGAAAGAATTCAATTTTAAATTTGTCGCTTTATATAAAAAAGGAAAGGTTCATTTGACGGACATAAATAATTTGCTTGTCAAATGACAGCAATCTTATTAATTCAAAGTTGAAAATACAACGTTGCCAATTCAATTTCAGAAATCATGGGTTTAGGTAAATATTTATAGGAACATTGAGTAACACTGTTAAAATGGACACCTGTCTTCCCTTCCCCGATAATGTGAGACTACCCCTTACGGCTACTATTTTATTATGCGGACAGTTTTAATATTTAAGTTTTCATGATCAGAGAGAGAAAGAATTTTTGAAAAAATATGATATCAATATCTGCCACACCTCGAGAGTCTGGTCACAGGTATTTGTGGAGGTTTTTACCCAAGTATGAATATCAGACCTATAATTTTCCTTCACTGTAGATCAAAAAATAATAAAATCAATTGAACATAGAGTTTTTCTTATATAGTGATAAATAGAGTGAGCTGAGCGATCTTCTATTGACGGGACGTGTGCCCTACACGCTGCTGTTGCACGTCCCGGAAACGGGGCCTGTCCACCGTGACAATTCGCGAAGATCAAGCGTCAGTAGAAGTTGCCCTAAAAGGGTGAAATCCCCAGAAACTAGGCAACTTTAATGCATTTAACTAACCTCTGTGACAAGCAGTTGATAAACGTCAACAACATCTGCAGCCAATTGAAAATTAACACTGACAGCTTTTTTAATTTTCCCGCCTACTTTCAAGCCAATCGCCAATCAACTTTTTATTTATCTCCCTATCAGTAGTTCAAGTAGATGTCGCCCACTCCGTGATTTTCGCGAATTAATTAATAATTTGTCATGTTATAAATATACTTAAATTATATACTCATTGGGCTGCTTAAAAATGTAGATTTGAATATTAAGAGCGAAGCAAAAATTGTGTGGTATATTTCCAAGATAAAGAAAAGTGACAGTTCTAGTACACAGGGTCGCATTATGGGTGTTATAAAAATAAATATGTAATCGATTTGATAAAAAAATATAATTTTTTATTTTTTAATAATACGTTAAATTCTATTCTCATTGTAATATGTATTATATTATTAGTTTTACGAAAAAATTTTACTCTTTATAAAAAGTTCTGCATGGTGTAAAACCCATGATGAAATAATAGTAGTGTTTGGCATTAACACTTTGCAAATCGTATAAATTTTTCAATAACGCTAATAAAATGTCTTCTTTTTGTCTCTCTTCTACCAGTCTAGCTTCTTTTCCCACTCTGCATCTTTCGTCTGCTAACATTATGTTGCTCAGCATAACATTTTCCACCAAGTGATCGGAAGAAACATTACTGACGTCCTTACACCCGTAGGTCTCACTACCTCTTTTTGATTTACTTTTGATGGCCATTGATTTGCCACGTCTATTCCCTTCTGGTACACCTGCAACTGCATTGTTGTTCTCTTCATTGACGTAGATACAGACCGCTGCTGCATGCTTGCAGAATGCTCTTCCTCATTTGCAAGTGCAGTTTGTATCCAAAACGTTTCTGTCAGGATCAACCTAAAATCAAACAACTATATGATTTTTTTTTAAATGATACATTTATGGACGGCGCATCTAGAAATGTCAATGTCTTATGGCTCGTCCATACTCCTCCGAATAAGAGTTCAACTTTCCAAATCCATTACACATTAGAAAAATGATTCTTTTCCTTGAACTTCATCTTATCAATGTTAACCTGCATTTTTTTAGTTGTAACGATGTGGCGGTTTTTTTTCCGATTTGAAAAATTGCGTTTATGCGGATGAGTACGGACGAGCCTTTGTTATTTCATCATGGGTTTTACACGGTGCAGAACTTTTTATAAAGAGTAACTTTTTTTTGTAAAATTCATTTAAAAAAAGTTTTCCATATGGTGTAACTGAAATAAACATGCTGTACATATTACAAAGAAAATAGTATTATTAAAAAATCAAAAATTATATTTTTTTATGAAATCGATTACATACTTATTTTTTCCGTCGACCGTGTATTTACATACGTTATTAACGTTCTCAAAATCAGTCAAAATCATACATTAATGACCCCTATTAATACACGGTTTTGGTGGTTTCCATGGTAACCAAGGAAATTAACAAAAGAAAACAACGTCAAACTAAAACGCTGTTCACTGTCATTATTAGTGTTTTTTGTTTATAATTCTGAAATTTGGTGGTGATTAGCGTTGAATTCTCCCAAGAAATGGAGGTAGATGAAAATTTTACATTAACTCCGCCGGAAATAACAGAAAGTGCTAATTAAGTTTACTACCGGAAAAGCGCAGAAGTCTGTATGCCGAATTTATATCTTGGAGCAATGAAAAGCAAATAAAACATTATTCAGAGACGGTTTTGTTGGCATATTTCTCAGATATTGCAAAAAACGGCCTAATTGCCTAAGTTTATTGCCAAAATACTCAATGCTGAAATCGACACTGATTTTAAAAAATAACATAGACATTAGCAAATTTAATAAATTAATAATGTTTATCAAGAGGAAAAAAGAAGGATATATACCGAAGAAGTCAAAAGTGCTCGAGAGCAAGCATTTATTTCTGATGCTCCTGACAACCTGTTTTTAGTGACAAAGGTAAATTTAAAAAAGTTAAATTTTCAATAGTTGGATGATAAATCATTTTGATGACCAACTCTTACATTAAAATGCGATTAATGTACTTGTTGGTTAAATAACTATTATAACACTGGGTACTTGCAAGATCAGTGACGTTTACGTTTCTTTAACTTATGTTATTAGAACTTAATATCTGGACATACAAAATTTTTTGATTCTATCTTGCATTTTGTATAACGATAAGAAACATTTACATTTTTTATTTAAAAAAAAGTCACGATGTTCTTCGCCAAAACGATATTTGCCCGAAAATTTATTAAATTTAACAAACCGAGTTTCAATATTAAAGTCTAGCATAGACATACGAATATTTAACTCAGAAAAAGATGATTAAAACCAAAACTATTACACATATTTTTAGCACATTTTGACAAGTGTCCATTTTAACAGTGTTACTCAACATTACATTAAATATTTACCTAAATCCATGATTTTTGAAATTGAATTGGCAACGTGGTATTTTCAACTTTGAATTTGAGATGGCTGTCGTTTGACAAGCAAATTATTTATGTCCGTCAAATGAACATTTTTTCCTTTTTTAATACTTTTGTGCCTATGCGTTTGTATTGGAAAAATATGTTAAATAATCGTTTCAACGCACTGAATTTGTTTGTCTTGGGAGTGAGCATCCCAATATCTATTTCTTTTTAAAAAAAATATGAAAAATATTTTTTCGCACAAAAATTTCTATCGCTATATTGAATTTATCATGTTTTATAACATCTGTGAAAATTTCATGAAAATCCCAGACGGCCCCATATTCTTAACGTTTACCCAGACATGTGCGTGTCAGTAGTTGTCAAAATTTGTAGGTTATTATGGCGAAATTAAATAAAGTCAAATCTTGACGTTGATATTCACAAAAATAGGTTATTTTCTTTTGACGATTTTCTATCATCACTCCACCAACGTTTTCGCCGACCACAGCTAGACCAACATTATGTATCGGGACTACGTTACTGAACGTTGCTTTGGAATACCCCTCGCACAAAAATATGATGTGATTTCCATCGATGATCGATGATTGACAATTAACTACTTTTGACAATGCCAAAAACTGACAAATTAAACTATTATTTATCAGTTTCTCTTCTAATGGAAATAAAACCACTTATTTTAAAGAAAACGGCGGCTTTAATTGACGTTTTGACTTTCTTGGATGAAAGTCTTTTTCAAAATGACATAACAAAATATATAATAAAAATTTTACTATAGAAACAGGTTATATTATCTCTGTGTTGTCTGCCGTTGCTAGGAAATAAAACTAAAAGCTTAACTTTTCTTTTAAATATCTCGGAAGATCAAATTTTCACAGATCTGCATTTTTTGCCGATTTAGATAGGAATTAGTCTACCCTGAAAGTTTCATTGAATTCTGACGAGTGGATTTTGAGATCCTCGGGACACACACACACACACACACATACATACAAACCTTGCTCGTTTAATAGTATTTGATACAATAATTATAATTATTATATACATAGCTCGATTGTCGGCGTGTAAAGGTTTGTTTTCGTTTTTGTGCTTAGTGCTTAGCGCAAAACAGTTCCTATAATCTCAGATGATCCATCAGTTTTTAACTCGCAGACGCCGGAAACATAATGGCTTTCGACGAGTTTCTTGCCTTTAGTGAGGCTTTTCTTTCGAAAAATTGTTAAATTTACCGGCTTGAACCGACATCTTAGCAAAACCGACATTGTGGACGGTTAATAACAATAAATAAGCGAGTTTTTCAATTAAACTTAAGCGATCGATTTAAATCGACAATCATTCATTGTGTTTCCCGGCCGGTAGGGCGGCGCTCGCGTCACGCCAGCCGATGCGGGGCTGGCCTTCAAAAAAATTTCGTGACGGTGAAATAGTATTTTTTATTGATTCATTTTAATTTTGAAATTTACTAAAATAATTGAAGGTGTACACAATCTGAGATCAATGCTCTTTAAGAGAAAAACTGTAATATGTTTTCCTTGGTAGCGAAATACATTCCAAGTAGTTCGCGTGAATCGCAATCACGTGAAAAATGCGAAAGATAATTAGATTTCCAGGAATTTTTGACGTCAGTGAAAATTAAGTTCAACCGTACCTACAAGTTATGTCAGTTCTATTGCCAAACAATTACCGTTTCTAGGGCTTCTATTACCTACAAAGTTTGAAGTGAAGATAATATCTACTTAAAGGTATGAGAGAAAAGATGTATTTTTGAAATTAGATATACAAGGCGGCGTAAAAGAAAACTAAGTCAGAAATACATAAAAAAAAATGTTTTTTTAATTCTTGTAGTAGGAGCAGCTAGAGCGGTATTCTTATCCATAGTTATCTCGAAGACTGTACACCCCATCAAAAGTCACAAGATAAAAGATGAAGATGAAGATGAAGGATTAGGCAAATTTTGACATAATAAGCACATGATTTTGGCGCATGCGTTAGTGAAAGAGAGTAAGAAACATATCAGTCAGTCCTCCGATACAAAAAAAAAATAAAAATGAAGGAAATTATAAATTTAAATAAAACTTTTTTATACCAGGCCCTGCCTTAAAAAAAAATTAATAAGTAGGTTCGAGTCGAAACAGCACCATGTATATCAATATTTTAACATTTTATTGACAAATTTGGAAATATCAGAAAAAAATAAGTAAGACTAAATGTATTTGGTGTTTCTGCATACTACTTTTTTACTTATTAACTTGAGTCAAATCTAGATGTTTCGATGAGGTGGCACAAAATAAAAAAAAATAATTTTTCTTCCCCAAATGGTACTTTTCCTACTTTAGTCCATAAAATCATCAACTATTTCTTATTCTTCTAATTTCTGGATCCCAACCGTATTTGGGACAAATTTTTATTAGCAATGACTAACTTTCAAACACCCTGTATGTATTTGTTCATTGCGCTGTATAAAGAGAACTTAACTATTGACAAATTTAAATAATCAATATTCGTGGTCAACAACAAATAACATTCACAATCAATCAAATAATAAAAAAAAATCATTTTTATTAAAGAGAAGAGTTTTATTTTTTCTATAGTAGTATTAAAATTAAACTTTATGGTCATTTTCATGATAGCGGTTACGTTCAAGAAAAAGTTCCAAATGTAACAATAGTAAGTAAACCAGTAAGGAATTTTAATTTATTAGATTCGACATCCTAAGACCGGTTTCTGTCTTTCGACTTCATCAGTTAGGCTTTTCGAATCCAATAAATAAAATTCCAAACTCGTACAAGTCAATAGCTATATCCGCTATAAGATAACATTTTTAGATGTGCTACCATCTATGGTAAGAAGAAAGTATTGACATTAAATTTTGACTGAATCTAGTCAAGATGTCACTCTCTTCTTTTTTATCCCTTTCAGAGATTAATACAAAGTGAGTAAACCAGTAAGGAATTTTAATTTATTAGATTCGACATCCTAAGACCGGTTTCTGTCTTTCGACTTCATCAGTTGGGCTTTTCGAATCCAATAAATAAAATTCCAAACTCGTACAAGTCAATAGCTATATCCGCTATAAGATAACATTTTTAGATGTGCTACCATCTATGGTAAGAAGAGAGTATTGACATTAAATTTTGACTGAATCTAGTCAAGATGTCACTCTCTTCTTTTTTATCCCTTTCAGAGATTAATATAAAGTGAGTAAACCAGTAAGGAATTTTAATTTATTAGATTCGACATCCTAAGACCGGTTTCTGTCTTTCGACTTCATCAGTTAGGCTTTTCGAATCCAATAAATAAAATTCCAAACTCGTACAAGTCAATAGCTATATCCGCTATAAGATAAGATTTTTAGATGTGCTACCATCTATGGTAAGAAGAGAGTATTGACATTAAATTTTGACTGAATCTAGTCAAGATGTCACTCTCTTCTTTTTTATCCCTTTCAGAGATTAATACAAAGTGAGTAAACCAGTAAGGAATTTTAATTTATTAGATTCGACATCCTAAGACCGGTTTCTGTCTTTCGACTTCATCAGTTAGGCTTTTCGAATCCAATAAATAAAATTCCAAACTCGTACAAGTCAATAGCTATATCCGCTATAAGATAACATTTTTAGATGTGCTACCATCTATGGTAAGAAGAGAGTATTGACATTAAATTTTGACTGAATCTAGTCAAGATGTCACTCTCTTCTTTTTTATCGCTTTCAGAGATTAATACAAAGTGAGTAAACCAGTAAGGAATTTTAATTTATTAGATTCGACATCCTAAGACCGGTTTCTGTCTTTCGACTTCATTAGTTGTATTAATCTCTGAAAGGGATAAAAAAGAAGAGAGTGACATCTTGACTAGATTCAGTCAAAATTTAATTTACTCTCTTCTTACCATAGATGGTAGCATATCTAAAAATGTTATCTTATAGCGGATATAGCTATTGACTTGTACGAGTTTGGAATTTTATTTATTGGATTCGAAAAGCGTAACTGATGAAGTCGAAAGACAGAAACCGGTCTTAGGATGTCGAATCTAATAAATTAAAATTCCTTACTGGTTTACTCACTTTGTATTAATCTCTGAAAGGGATAAAAAAGAAGAGAGTGACATCTTGACTAGATTCAGTCAAAATTTAATGTCAATACTCTCTTCTTACCATAGATGGTAGCACATCTAAAAATGTAACAATAGTACCTACATCGTAAAAAATAATCGACAGAGAGAAAAGTAAAATTTACCATATTCGTCGTTTATCGACTACTTTGTAAGACGGAAATCACACAAGACCCCGTTGACAATTTAATTGAATTAAAAACAATAAATCACTGCGAATAACCGTCCATTATGTGATTACACACAATATTGTTCGGCATCGACTGTTTCAATTCAATAGCCTTCTGTAATATGGTTTCAACCGTTGGACACAGCTACTTGATTCTTCAATGCGAATATTTCAATTGTTTTATTGGCCGTTAACACGCCGTGTCAACATGTCAAGTCTGCAGAACATAAACAATGTGATTTAAAGTATTTGAACGAGTTGCATACTTTGATGAGGTAATATTATGTCGTTGTCTCATGATGCGGTAAACTTTATGTCGGTAAGGGAAAAGTTTCTAGAAATATCGTCAAATTTTGTCGATTTAAAATGTAATAAAACGGCTATTTTGGCACAGTCTCCTAATCCTGGTTACAACGCTTCCAGCCCAGGGCTTATTTCCGCTTGATAATTGTGCTATTATAACTGAAAAAAAAAATGTTTTTGTATTCATTTATGAATAACAGCTTCGCCTTCAATTTTTTAATGAAAATATTCGGCAGGTAATTCACCTTTTTACTCGGAAATGTTTTTTAAATATGTACAATAATATGGTAGAAGCTGTAGTACTGTGTGACTGATATTTTTAGTGATAGTATTACAAACATTCTGTTGAATATATTTTATTCTTTTTTAATGTGTATTTTTTTGTAATACCCTGTATTTGTTTAGTTGAAAAAAAAAGCATGTAACGTCAGAAATTTAGTAGAATTGTCAATTAATTTGTATTAGTAAAAGAATAAAGTTTAGTGCTTTTCAAGGCGTTATTCTGAACACATTCTTTTTTCTAATATGGAACACTGCTAAAACGTTTAAAAGTTCTGCTTTTCTGTAGTATTCACTACTACGCACTTACACTAACTCAAAGGGCCTCTTCCTTTGTCTTCTTACTATACCACTTGTCCAGGAGCTGGGTGTCCTCGACATTTACGTGTTGGTGGAGTCGTGGTTCGTGACTTCTTGCAAATTTGTTAATTGTCTTGTTAACAGTGTCCATCTCCAAGTCTCGGTGGAGGTCACTGTTTCTGTAGTACCAGGAATTGTGAATGGTTTATTCTGGAATCTCTGTATTATGAGTAAATTACTCTGACTGGTACAGCCCCAAAGCTGGGGATACCGTATGTCCATACCGGGATCAGAATTTGTTTGTATAACAATATTTTGTTATACAGGGTGTTTCATAGTTAAACCGACATACGTTAACTGTAAATAGAGGGAACTTAGGTGATTCCAAATAACCTTGGTTAATGGGTCTAACGTCTTTATTAACCGAGATACGGGGTGTTTCATCCATTTAGGCCAATATTTTGGTAAGCCGTAACTTTAGAACCACCCTGTAGATTTCTCTCATACTTGGTACAGGTATAGTGTGTCAATAGCCGAATCCTATAGTGTAAGAACTACAATTAAAATCCAGATCCGGATTAAGAAGAATTTGCAAAATTTGAAAATCCCCAAAACAACACCCTGTATATCAGATTTTTTAAAATTGGGATTGATATTTGAAAAGAACGGAAAAAAGTGAGTTAAAGTGAAAATTTTTTTAAGTGCACATCCCATTCTACTACTGGAGTTTTAACGTCAAATTACATCAAATGCATTTTTTTCATTTTCACAAGCAGTAACTTTCGAAATACCTGGTAGATTTCTTTCATATTTGGTAC
Organism: Crepidodera aurea; assembly: GCA_949320105.2. Classification (NCBI taxonomy): domain Eukaryota; kingdom Metazoa; phylum Arthropoda; class Insecta; order Coleoptera; family Chrysomelidae; genus Crepidodera; species Crepidodera aurea. Next base: position 70,613,173 of record OX439475.1, on the reverse strand, counting down.
AGGTATCATTTTTTAGTAGCCCACTCGTATAATGTAAAGACTATACTACAGTTAAAATCCAGATGCGGATTAAGAAAAATTTGTAAAATTTGAAAATCCCCAACGCAACACGCTGTACATCAGATTTTGTTAAATTGGATCAGACATTCGAAACGAATGGAAAAACTGAAATATTCTGACATATTTTTATAAATGCACATCTCGTTCTACATATTACTAAACTTTTAAAGTAAATTCAATTAATGCAATACATATTGTCATTTTCATAAGCCATAACTTTGGAAACACCCTGTAAAGTTCTTTCATATTTGGTACAGGTAGATTGTTTAAATAGCCCAATCGTACAATGCAAGAACTAAAGTTAAAATTCAGATCCGGATTAAGAAAAATTTGTAAAAGTTGATAATCTCAAAAATAGCACCCTGTATATCAGATTCTTTAAAATGTAATCGGATACCTATTTGAAAAAAAAAAGAAAAAAGATGTGTTATTGCCGAAGCTTACTTGATAGTTTAATAAGTTTTGTATCCGGAAATAATCCGAAAAATTAAATCTGTATTTTTTGTTTGTAGAACGCTCTTGTGCACTTATAAAAATATTTTAGTATAACACATCTTTTGTTTTTTTTTCTTTTTTTAAATAGGTATCCGATTACATTTAACAAAATCTGATATACAGGATGCTATTTTAGAGATTACCAACTTTTACAAATTTTTCTTAATCAGGATCTAGATTTTAACTTTAGTTCTTGTATTGTACGATTGGGCTATTTAAACAATCTACCTGTACCAAATATGAAAGAAATTTACAGGGTGTTTCCAAAGTTATGGCTTATGAAAATGACAATATGTATTGCATTAATTGAATTTACTTTAAAAGTTTAGTAATATGTAGAACGAGATGTGCATTTATAAAAATATGTCAGAATACTTCAGTTTTTTCCATTCGTTTTGAATGTCTGATCCAATTTTAAAAAAATCTGATGTACAGCGTGTTGCGTTGGGGATTTTCAAATTTTACAAATTTTTCTTAATACGTATCTGGATTTTAACTGTCGTATAGTCGTTACATTATACGATTAGGCTACTAAAAAATGATACCTGTACCAAATATGAAAGAAATCTACCAGGTATTTAGAAAGTTACTGCTTGTGAAAATGAAAAAAATGCATTTGATGTAATTGGACGTTAAAACTCCAGTAGTAGAATGGGATGTACACTTAAAAAAATTTTTCACTTTAACTCATTTTTTTCCGTTCTTTTTAAATATCCATCCCAATTTTAAACAATCTGATATACAGGGTGTTGTTTTTAGACCCATTAACCAAGGTTATTTGGAATCACCTAAGTTCCCTCTATTTACAGTTAACGTATGTCGGTTTAACTATGAAACACCCTGTATAATGATAGGGTAGAATTTCTTCCAAGCAGCCAATACATTTTTCTGAATTTTATGTTGAATTCTTCTCGTTTCTTTTTGACATGCACGTTCCAGGGAAATCTCGCATCTAAAGTAATACCTAGATACTTTGCTAAATTAGCATAAGGAATATGGGTGTTATTTATTCTGACTGGTATATACTCATTGTTTTTTGTTAGTATAATTAACATATGTACCGATTTATTTTCATTTAATTTGATTCTCCAACGATTGGTCCAATTATTAATTCTATCTAATGACGTTTGTAGTTTTCTTGCAGCCTCTTCGTGGGTTTTCCCTACTGCCATGATAGCGGTGTCATCTACAAAGGTGGCAATTGTATTGTGCTCTAATTCAGGAATATCACTAATGTATAATAGGTATAGAAGTGGCCCCAATACACTTCCTTGTGCTAATCCTGTCTTAATTTCTTTTATTTTGGAGTATGCTTCTTCCTCTTTAATCCTAAAGTATCTCTCTGATATGTCTGATGCTAATAATTCTGAATACTGTTTTGGCAATAATCGATTCATGCCAAACTTTATCGAAAGCTTGCGCTACATCAAGCATGACAGTAGAGCGAACTTTTTTCTTCTAAGGTTTTTTTGATAATATTAGTTATTGTATGTACTTGGTATATAGTTGAATGGTTTCCTGTATTTCCAAACTGGTGTGGTGCAATTCCATTTGTAGGTTTTAGTTTTTTACTAATATTTTTTCAAACAGTTTCGAGATTACAGGAAGTATGGATATAGGTCTGTAAGACGTAATTTCATGTGGTGGTTTCCCTGGTTTTGGTATCACGATAACATCTGTTACTTTCCACATCCGTGGAACATATCTCATTCTGTTTCTTAAGAGGTTAGTCCTCTAAATATGGCTGAAAAATAGGTGTTTTTTTGGATTTTTTTATACTAAAACAAAAGGAAATGACAACTTTGAGTATATCCAAGGGGTACTTTCACCTGGTGCAGCGGTCACGGGAAGCGGCTGATGGCGTAAAAAAAATGGTGCCCGAAAGCTATTTGTATTATAAATAAATGGATATACTCAAAGTTGTCATTTCCTTTTGTTTTAGTATAAAAAAAAAATCCGAAAAACACCTATTTTTCAGCCATATTTAGAGGACTATCCGCTTAAATGATTTTGCATAATTTTACTGGAGGTATCTGCAAAAAAATACCCTCCATAAAGCAGTTTACACCTATGCCAATTAGAAAAAGTGAATAACGATTTCAATATTGAAAATACAACTCATTATGTCATATTTTCGAATTTTATTGTATTATTTTATAATATCAGAATCGATTCTAGTAAATACATCCATTTTATTTGGAATTTAACACAACAGTAGAAAAGCAATTAAAGTATGCGAACAAATAAGCCAGATTTTTTTTTATGACCTGGATTAATTTCAATCTCTAATTCAAATCTTGTTGCATTGCCAAGTTCAAAATACAAATTTTATTATTAGTATCTGCTAACTGATCAAATACATTCCATTTGGTGAAAAAATAGTCATAACATTCGGAGGACCTTTATTATTCGGTACTGCTGCTTCATTATATTCATCTCATTTTTTTTTATTTTGGCACAAACATTTGATTACTATATTACCTAATATTTTCTCGTGCTATTACATGTGAGATTTTCTAAATAATTTGATCATAGATTTTCATGGCCAAGACAAAATATTTCAATTATTTATCACGTTTTATTAAATGACTTTGGCTAACACAAAAAGTATAATAATGAATAAGTTTTGTACGATTTGGTTGCATTTTGCCTGACGGAAATAAATAATTACGACTCGCCTGACCTACTCAGGAAATAAATGTGTAACCATGTAACAGGCTACAGTATCTGTGTTTCTCAAGATATAATTATACAATTTTAGGGCATTAAATGGGACCTAGTGGCCTCATTTTATTTGATCTGCTGTTATGCTGTTAATAGCATCTCGAACATAAATTTCCAATTGTTCTCTTATAGTGTATGTTCTTTTATAAACAATATATTTTAAATGTCCCCAAATAAAAAAGTCCATTGGCGTAAGATCAGGTGATCTTGCTGGCCATCTGATAGGACCATTATTTTCGATCCATCTATTTCCAAATCGAAAATATAAATAACTTTGAACCAGACCAAAATTATGAGGACCAGCCCCATCTTGTTAAAAGGTAACTCTTTCGTTTACTTCATCTGGAAAATCATCGAAAATATCCTCTATTTCATTTTGTAAAAATTCTAAATATCTTTCTCCTGTTAAAGCTCCATCAAATATAATGGGACCAAAAATTCTTCCCTCTAAAATGCCCAACCAGACATTAAATCCAAATCTTACTGGTTGATGTCCTTGTCTTATTAGTTGTGAATTTTCTGTAGCTCAATACCTTGTATTATTTTTATTAAATATTCCTAAATTCGTAAATCTAGACTCGTCAGTAAATAAAATGGAGTGATGAAAGTTATTGTTGAAATTGTAATTATTTAAAAGCCAATTACAATATGTAATTCTTCTAGCAAAATCATTTTCATACAACTCTTGATGAATCTGATACTTGAAAGATTTATATTTATATTTTTTTTAAATTCTTCTAACAGATTTCCTGCTTACATCCAACTACTGTCTTTCTATTTCTCTCAAGGAAGATGTTGGGTCTTAATTTACATATGCAAGTACATTTGTCTCAACTTCTTCACTTATTAGAGATTCGTCATTTTCAGCAATCGGTTCTCTTCTTAACTGAGTTTCAAGTCTCCAGAAATAATTGTTGCTTGGACGATTCCTGTTGGGAAATCTATTTCTATACAACTCAGCAGCAGCCCTTGAATTTTTTCGACATTCACCAAATATTAGTAACATGTCTATTTGTTCGTTACGAGTATACATTTTTATCAAAAACGATTTTAGATCATTTACTTTATTTTGCAGTTTAAATCACCAGCTCCATGATAACTAACTGTCAAATTCACCGTCACCTAAATAAGTCAAAATAATGTCATAGATAGTTTTCTCATTTGAGAACATTAACTAAGAAATGTACAAAAATTGTAATTTAAAAGTATGCAGTTGATTAGAATAGAATGCGTTTATTGTTTTAGGAAAAAAAAAAACAATTTAAATAAGGTATGAAACAGGGGGGAAAATGGGTTAAATTAAAAAAAAAAATAAAAAATCGTACAATTCAGTTATGTTGTATTAAAATTATATATTTTTTGAATTACATTAAATAATTTAATGTAATATTTAAGTTAGTGCCATTTTTTCCCGTTGTTTATTTGTTTGGTATGTTATTTGAGCCAATTTTGATTTTTCGTATTTTTTTGTGTAGCTTCACTTGAGATACCAAGTATGATACATCGATGAAATCAGGTTGTCATGTAGATTCCAAAAATGTAATCTACAGGGTGTCCCGCTTAAAATTCAAAAGTTGGTATCACTTCCGGTAAAACCGGAAGTAGTGAAAAAAACTGACTAAAATGAGGCACTAAGGTCCCATTTAATGCCCTAAAATTTTATAATTTTATCTTGAGAAACAAAAATAGAATGAAAGCCAAATTGCTTTTTCTTGATAATATTAAATTCCGCATTTGTTTTATAAATAAATAAAAAAAATGTTATACTAGATTTCCTGAAGTAACAGTTTGATTTCTAGTATATCACGACAAATCGAAAGTAAAATTCGTGAACTTCCGGAAAGTGTCAAAGACCTAATCGAAGAATGTACAGGCAGTCATTAAAAATTATTCATAATAAATAATAAATGATCGCCGAGTAATAATTATGAATGTAAACGAACGATGCGAAGTAGGAACTTACGCTTGATATTGTCGGAAAGAAATCAATTATTATTATTTAATCATTTTCATGGGAAATTAATAAAAGTTCAAGGATTTAGACAAATAAAGTTGGATTGTTTGAACGTAAAATAGGAAACGATTTCTTTTAAATAAATTGTTTAACTTTTAAGTTAAATAATAATTTTAAAAATTCTGCAAACTAAGTTACAATTAAAGAGAAATAAACAAAATAGTTTATTATGAAAATTATTTTCAATTGTAACCTCCCATGTGCTTGAATTATTACCGGAAACATTTTGGGTTTCCATGGTAACTAAACAAAAAAATAGACTCTGATTAGCTTAAAAACGGCGGCGTGAAATTTTCAAAAAAAAAAATGTGTATATTTTTATACATGTTTGGAGATTTTGCACAGTGCATACAGACAAAAAATGAAGTTGAAACACTATCGTCGACCACTCAACCAAAATACAAATTTTAACAGACTAAAATTTAAAGTCTATCATCAACTCCTGATGATGCCAGCATAGTTGGCGAAACGTGCGTAGATTGTGTTAAAATTTGTGTTTTGGTTGAGTGGTCGACGATAGTGTTTCAACTTAGTTGATAAACCAAAGGTTCCAATTTCCCAATTTAATACAAAAAATGGTTAAAAAAATGTTTGGCTTGGCCTGCTATAAGTTCGGAAAAAATTGGGTTGAAAGATGTCCTCAATCACTATATTTATAAATTTTTTTCAGAATTTTTATGTAGTTGTTTGTGAGCAAAACAAAATTCTGTGGATCATTTTCTTATCCCTTAGGCCTTAGGCTCTGGGCAAACGAACCATGGGGATCTTATTTGTATGACACAAGACATTTTTTTTTGTTTCTGGTAATAAACTCAAAGTTTGCATCTTCATTTATGGTTATTAGGTATTTTATCCATATCATTATCACTTTTCATTTTATTTATCAATTTTATGCGAAAAATTTATGGATTTATTTGTAAATGCGTGAATTCTGTAACAATTTATTGCAATGATATTTCAATTTATTTCTAGTTAGGTGTCACGATTATCATCCATAGTTGACTTATTTTTGGAGATATAAGAGTAGACCTAAGTATATGAAATATTTTGGATTTTGCACGCGGGCAATATGAAGTTTAGTATAAAATAGTTTTTATTTTATTTTACCTAGTAGTAAAAGCGACACATTTCTGGACAACAAGCATTGGAGTCTGGGAATGTGCTTTTACTACGAGGTACACATACTATTTTTCTGAAATCGGAATCAACGTGATCATAAATTAAGGAATTTTTTATAAATTCACCGGCAACACTAAATATTAAAGCAGCCTGAATAGTAAAGACTACATAAATATCTAGGTAATTTTAAAATTCTTACATTCTAAACGTACCTTATTCATTTAGAATACATAATCTGGTTTCAATTTGTATATCAGACAAAACTTTTGATTTCTTCGGTTTGTAGTTGTCACTTTGACGTTTCAGGAAATTACGTAGATTTTGACGGTCTTGTACGGCAAAAATATTCGTAGACTGTTTTCGATCCGGGAAAGTTCATTGCGTAGCAAAGGACTATAATACTAGAATAGCGTATTTTGGAGAAAGTAGGCATTCTTGAGCGATTTCAGAAAAAGTAAAATATAGGTATTTGGTTTACCTTTTTCTTTTAGCATTAAATTAATTGTTGTGTTCAATAATATTTGGTGTATTTTCTTATCGTAATAACAGTGGTAGAGATATGCGGTATCTAAATTAAAATGGTCGTTTTTGATCAAGGGGTAGTAAGGGGTATCTTCGTTGTTAGTGGTGCAATCTGAAAGGGACAAACGGCATTGTAGAATTGACGGGTTGAAGATTAGATAGGTAAAGAAAAATCATGCGATTTCACTGGGACAAACGGCTTTGTAATATATATGGGGTAAGGTAAGGTTAAACGCTATGGCCCTTCTGGCAATGTCTCTTCGCATGGTTTTTCTTTACGTATCTAATCCTTACCCCATATACAGGGTGTATCATAAGGAATGGTCAATATTTTAATCATAGGTTCAGGACCTCGAAATATTAATATTTTACTAAATAACTTTGGGTCAAATGTTACCTATTACTAAGATACAGGGTGTTGAAAATACAATTTATTTTTCGTTTTTTTGCAATAATTTCTTTATTATTTAATATATTGACTTGAAATTTGGTATGGTTATATTTTTAAGTTAGTAAATTATAAGCGTGTTATCAATTTTGAGATGAGATAAAGAGGGCGCCACCTACACTCTACTGGATGAAGAAAAGTATCAATTTTTTTTATTCTTGGCCTTTTTTGTATTTATGTCTTTATGATACACCCTGTAAATTTGAATAAAAAAGGTATACTTGTTTTAATAGCATAAATTCAGCTCATTTCGAAATATTTTCATTTAAAATATTATAGCCACAGTATCTATTTAATTTACTTTAACAAATTTCAACATAGTAGGCTTTGAAACTAAAATGAAAATGTACAGCTGTCAAATAATTAATGGTTAGATGGCAGCAGCAAGTCCAGAAAAATTTATTTGTGCATAAACACAAATCATATCTCTCATTTCTGAATTGGAGAAATGTTTGTGCCGTGGCATTTTCATTACCTAGTTAGATGGAATTTAGTGCACAAAATTACATCTAACAATTAATTATTTGACAGCTGTACATTTTCATTTTAGTTTCAAAGCCTACTATGTTGAAATATGTTAAAGTAGATTAAATAGATACTGTGGCTAGAATATGTTAAATGCAAATATCTCGAAATGAGCTGAATTTATGCTATTAAATCAAGTATACCTTTTTTGTTCGAATTTACAGGGTGTATCAAAAATACTTGAAAAAAGTTCAATTAACGCCAGGAATAAATTTTTTTTTACACTTTTCTTCATCCTGTAGAGTGTAGGTGGCGCCCTCTATATCTAATCTCAAAACTGATAACAGGTTTATGATTTATTATCTTAAAAATATTACCAAACCAAATTTCAAGTCAATATATTAAATAGTAAAGAAATTATTGCAAAAAAACGAAAAATAAATTTTATTTTCAACACCCTGTATCTTAGTAGTAGATAACATTTGACACAGAGTTAGTTAGTAAAATATTAATATTTCGAGGTCCTGAACCTATGATTAAAATATTGACCATTCCTTATGTCCTGTTACAAAGCCGTTTGTCCCATTGAAATCAAAACAATGACAACGAAGTTAGACGCTACGGCGCCTATGGCAACTTCTCTGCTCATGATTTTTCTTTACATACCTAATCTTTACGCCATCTACATTACATTGCCGTTTGTCTCATTGAAATCGAAACAATGACAACGAAGTTAGACGCTACGGCCCCTATGGCAACGCCTCTGCGCATGATTTTTCTTTACCTATCTAATCTTCAACCCCTCTATTTTACAATGCCGTTTGTCCCATTCGGTTGCACCCCTAACAGCGAAGATACCCCTCGATGAAAAACTACCACTTTGATTTAGAATCCGCATATCTCTACTACTAATAACATATTTTAACTTGCTATGATATGTGTTTTTTAAAAATTTTTGTTTGAAATTTGACATTTCTTAAATTTGTGTTCGGTTGCTTTTTAGTGTAGTCTATATTACACTGACAGAACCGATCGAAAATTATTGTGTATATTTTATTTTTCTGCAGCCGTCTCGAAAACAAAATTTTCGGTATGATTTATTAAATCGAAAGTACCACTTTATACAAATCGTACCGAAAGTAGTATGTTTGTACCACCACTTTAGAAATGCGTTGCCGGTCTAGATCGGAAAATTGACATAACTGCTCGGCAAAGTGACATAACTGCTTGGCAAAGTACCTACTTTCCCGAGCTCTTATGAAATGGGTATGTTAAATATCACAGTTGCCATGACAATACCGTAGCCATCTGTCAGTAGATGTTTTTGACGTTTTGATGCACTTTGTATATTATTACAAGTTTCTAAACCGTTTAAAGATATTACTGTCAAAGTATCACTTTCCGAGCTTGACACGTAAATAACTATTGACGATTTTTTTCACTTTCGGAACGGTTTCTTTACTTTCGGTATGATTCTTGTTACTTTCGGGACGATTTTGGATATCTAGTAGGCGGTTTTGACAATAACATGAACTTGTATTTTATTCTGACAGCGCCTCTCATGTAACATTGACGTGTGTTTTTTCGCTTTTCAAATCAAAAAAATGGAAATAAGTAGTGAAATGATTCCACATGAGATTAGTGAATCTGCTAAAGCGGCTACTTATGAATTATTGCATAAGTAATGTATTCATAAGAGTGATTGTTATTTGTAATTGTCTAGATATATAAAGTTCATACGTTATTATCCATCGATATCCTTTTTAACATACAAAACGGCTGCAGAAAAAATATTGTACGTAACACGATCCAAAAGTGATTTCACGGGACTCGCCTACGGCTCGTCCTGGAAAGTTCCTAATCATCCCGTAAAATATCACTTTCGGAACTTGTTACGTAAATTATTATTATTTCAGTACTTCTAGTGCTTAAAAATTGTGTCCGTACTACACTTTCTAACACAAGCTCCATTGACATTGGCAAACTGTAAAACTATAAGTAGAACTAGTATTTTTCTTTATTTTATTAATAATTTTTATATGCGAATAAAAATATTGTATGATAACACGGACGAGAAGTTTCTTTTTCATAAACTACTATTTTACCTTTAAAAATAAGCACACCAATTGTCAAATTGGCAAATCCTAACGTGGTGCAAAAAAGCATTTGGTTAGTGCCACATGTACGGATAATCGACAGTAATATCCCAAGACCTTGACAAATAGCCGACTATTTTTATTGTATCTAAATTTCGAGTTTATTTTAGGATCAATTCGTCGAGACTTAATTTTGGCATTAATAATCTGAATAACTCCCGAGAGCTTTAGCTCGAGGGAGTTATTCTTTGATTATTAATGCCAAAATTGTCGAGACAAATTGTAAAATATACGAGAAATTTAGTAGCAATAAAAATAGTAGCTAATTTGTCAAGGTCGCGTTATATTTAATAAGATTATTTCCCGAGTCACAAACAATTCTATACGTACGTATAAATTATACTAGTTTTGCTCTTTACTGTCTTGGCAGGTACGTTTAATTTAATTATATTATCAATTTCTTGAAGATTTTTACTCCCGAATCTACTCATTGTTAATACTTTTTAACAAAATGTGTAATTCTGTAATAAACTTTAATGGCAAACTGTCAAAATTCAGATGACGCGCGCCTACTATGTTTGTCGTAAAATGGACGGTATTACATAGAAAGGAATGAATGAATATATTTATAGTTTCAGAAAAAGTGCGAAATCAGTTGGATTTGTGTATTTGCTACTAAAGATCGATAATTTATTAACTATAAGCAATTTTATAATACCATTAGTATAGGCTTTATTTGAAAAATTTGAAATTTACGGGCGGCTTCGTTATTGTTGGATACCGTCCTTCAGGTGAATATTGAGGACGATGATCAAATAGCCGAATATTTACCACCAAGGTGAATAGTCGCTTTATTTTGTTTTGATTGGCTGCGTCAAATCAGTTTCCAAGCACGTGATTGGTTAAAAATTGATATTTGACAGGCAAGGGAAATAATCAATAGCATCTGATTCGGCCACATCAGAATACAACATCACAAATTGTACCCAAACATGGGCTACCAGATTTTTTAACTATGGTCGGATGTGGGATAGTACCTAAAATATAAAAGAAAAATTCTCCTGCAAAAGGTACTTCATAAAACACGATTATACGCATCACTTGATTGTTATTATCGTTTAACCAATTACAATTAACGAATGTAAGTTAGGAAATAAGAAACAGTTTCAAGGATTTGTTCTTACGATTGGAATGTCAACGAGTAGGAGAGTTGAACACGCCGCACGACGGCGACGTAGACGTGCCAGAAGATTAATGTCAGGATGAGCAATGCGATTGCTATTACTATTGCCGGTCGCTATTTATGCATTATTCGAAATATACGGACTGGAACAATACGTAACAAAATTCAATGGCATGAAACTAATGTATGTGTCTATATGGAATATTATGCACGTGTACGTTTTTTGTGAATTTTTTTTTAATAGAACAGATTTTCCGACTCGTGTCCTACATTTTTAGCACCTTTATAAGAAACGCAAATTATATGTATCAGGTACTAGAATTATGAAAACGGTTTGTGCAGAAATGCAGGAAACACTGTTAGGGCAATTTTGACAGCAGGCTAGGACATAATAATTCCTCCTGCTAAATATTTTGAGTTTTTGATAAATGAGCAAGAATAGGTGATTGAAGTAACTAAAAAAATATTTTAGTTCTAAATACAGGAGAAAGAGTAATGAACAGAGAGAAATATAGATGTAAGAAATGATTTGAAAATAGATTACACATTATTTGGTAGGTAAGAATAAGAATCGGATCAAAAAAAGCACGACCAAGACCAACAAAACAGTTTAATTACAAAAACAATTATACAGGGTGTAACAAGCAAACACCAAGGTTTATTACAAAATGAATATATTTTAAATTATTTTTCAATATATTGTTATGCTAATGATATTCTTCTCTGAATCAACTTTATTTTAATCAATTCACATTTGACATATTATAAAATTCAAATTAACATTCACTTCAAACTCTCAAATCTGTCAACACTCCTATCTATTAAGTCTTTTTAACATTTTGCCCCATTTTAACATCATAACAACATTCCCTAAAATTTCGGTGAACTTTTCTTGCAAAGTAATGAATAAGAAAAATTCAACGAATTTTACAAATTTTGCCTCATTTTAATCTTCAACTTCAACTTTTAAAAACAAAATCTGTATAATTGACTAATATGAAATACTCCTCGGACTTTATTAGTCACTGGATCTATTAATCGGTAACTATTTATTCCATTTTCATTATCTATAATATAAGGTCCTTCAAATGGTAATTGAAGCTTAGCACACTTCTTTTCTTTTCATATACTTAAATTCTCTTCCTCTGCTATTTCCAAATTCTTTTTTTTTTAATTTTCTTCCAAAATCCAAAAAATATATTTTTTTTAATTTAATTTTCCATCTATGATAATTTTTTTTAATTTTATTTCTATTTAAATTCCCATTCATTTCAATATCTTGTCTCATTATTTTCAAATTCTGTTCTGTAAGTTTTCTTGTTTTTAAATTCTCTTCTTCTGCAATTTTCCAATTGTCTTGTATTATTTCTTCCTCTAAACTTGTAATTTCTCTACCTTTTATAATTAAATTTCTTTTAATATTTTCTATTTCTTCTTTCGTCTCTTTTTCAATTTCGTCGTTTGTTCTACTTTTGTTTATTTCGGTGTTTCTTTGCACTTCTTTTTGTATATTTGTTTGCAAATTTATAATTTTCTCTTCTTGCATAATTAAAAAAATTTCTATTTCTTCTTGTTTATTTCTAATTTCTTGTAAATTGGTAATTTTCTCCCTCTGTATCATCATTTCCGCTTCTATCATTTCATATTTTCTAGTCGATTCTATTTCATGTTCTTTTAACTTCTCCATTGATTTCTTTAAATCACTAATTTTTTCTTCCATTAGATTTTTAATTTCTTCTTTCATTTGTTTCTGTTCTTCTCCCATTTTCTTCTGTTCTTCCCCCATTTTCTTCTGTTCTTCCCCCATTTTCTTCTGTTTTTCCCCCATTTTCTTCTGTCCTTCAGATATTTTTGAAAAATTTTCACAGTGTCTGGATTTTCCATGTTATCCAGATTTTCTTCTGATATTTCTCCCATAGTTCTTTCTTCTAATATATTTCTTACTGCTACTTCTTCCCCTGGCTTAATCGTTTCTTCTTCTAACTCGAAACCATATGTTTCTGTATCTCTTCCTTCATTAATTAATGCTTCCCTTAATCTCGCCATTTTAGTTAATTTTGTTCCTGTTTTATCCATACCTCTTTTTTCAAGAAACTCACTGATTTCCGAAGATTTCAACTCATTTAAAACTTTAATTTTACCCATTTTAATTTTAATTATGTTTTAGGCCCTGTTTTCAAAGAGCCCCACGTTGGGATGCCAATTGTTATGCTTGTGAAATTCTTCTCTGAATACTTTTAATAAACTTTATTTTAATCAATTCACATTTGACATATTATAAAATTCAAATTAACATTCACTTCAAACTCTCAAATCTGTCAACACTCCTATCTATTAAGTCTTTTTCACATAATTTATTTTAAAATACACTTACAAATTTTGCCCCATTTTAACATCATAACAATATATATATATAAAACGAGTTTCTCCTTCTACTTTTTCGTGCAGGATTGTAGTTCTTCCTGTTTCTTGAAGGGGTGTAACAAAAAGGTAGGTCATAAATTGAACCACATATTCTGGGGTCAAAAATAACTCGATACATATAATTAGGTAATTATGGTTTTATTTTGTAGGCCACAGTGTACTGAACTCAATACAGTTTATTTGAGAAGGCTAGGACGATCCATTGCTGTACAATTTAAAAAATCGTACATGTCTTTAAACGCGAAAAATAGCGTGCGGCCTAAAACAAATATGGCCGTCATTTCCAAATGGTACACAATAAAAATTTTGAAAAAATATTTTTGAACCCCCGAAACATATTGCAATCTACATATCAAATATTAATTTTTTCTGAGATGGTCAAGCAACTAGTGCTGATCCGATTATAAGATACATACTGTTTAAAAAAGAATACCTACATTTCCAATATGTTAAGTGACGGTGAGGCGGGAATCTATTGGATTTGAAGAGAGTTTTGTAAAATTGTTCGAAATAAAATTGTTCAAAAAATCTAAAGATGCAATAAAATACAGGGTTATCCCATTTGAAGAAATTAAGTACCCTGTCATAAGTCCATTCGTGCGTAATATGATTTTTACAATTACAACACTTGTTACGTAATATAGGTACTATTACCTAAAACACTCAACAAACATATGCTATATGACGCGCATCCAGACTCAGATAATTATCCTGACCTTATTAATTTACGGAGGTTCTTATCCAGGCCAGAAATCATTCTTGTAATACGAAATAAACCAGTGTTCATCATGTAGCAAAGCAAACATTTTTGCACATTTTTACTGATTAATTTTTGTTTTTGTCTTTAGAGTTTTTGTTTCTCTTTTTAGAGATTCTGCCTTTTATAATTTTTTAGACGTATCTCCCGATTGTTGCCATCTTCTTCTTTTGTTTTACTAATTTTCTAAATGTTTTACCAGGGCAATACCAGGTGTCCCAGAAGTTTCTGATCCATTTTAACTGCAAATATCTCGGAACTCAGAAACGGTAGGGAGGTGCGGTTTTCACTGAACAATTTCTTTTTATATAAAGTTTTTTCAGTATAAATGTTTATTTATTCATCTTATATAGGGTGTTTTCAAAAACGGTCTTTTATCAAATGCAAATATCGCCGATTTTTTTAACGAAAGTGCATAAATTTGTTGAAGTTTAGATGAAAAATAAGTGAGTTATTTCATTTTTAAGGATAGTCAGTTATGTAGGTATCTACGGGTGTGAATGCTTTGGAATTTCTATTAGTAAAATGACACAATGAACTATCAAAGTTCCTAGCAAACGAGTAAGGAATTTAATTTATCAGATTCGACATCCTAAGACCGGTTTCTGCCTTTCGGCTTCGTCAGTTAGGCTTTTCGAATCCAATAAATAAAATTCCAAACTCGTACTAGTCAATAGCTATATCCGCTTTAAGATAACATTTTTAGATGTGCTACCATTTATTGGGAATCGTTGCTTTGTAAAAGTGTCAAAACTCTCTTCTAACCATAGAACATTTTAACCTTTAACTTTACCCACTATAAAATGAGACAATCGCACTTTGGAATAGGTGCTGTCCTCTCTTCCTTTTTTGGCTTGTTTTATAATGACTAACAAACCTAGAGAATGTTTGCATACGTACTCTTTCAAAAAACTTGAGCAAGTGTATCGAGACGTTATTTTTACTAACTTCTGAGATTTACGAAAAGTATCAAAACATCGGCGACGGTGGCTCAGTATCGGCGACGGTGGCTCAGTTGGCAAAGACGGTTACATTTCAATATGTACCATTAATAGGTCTGTCCGTGCTCTGGTTCGTGCCCCGGTCTAGACAATAAGATTTTTAAATAAAAATTTTCATTGCCTACTTCTGGGCATGATTTGTAGCGTATTTAACATTAATTACTTTGATGTTAGTTTACGCTGCAAAGATTTAAAAATCCTGGAGGAGTCCATCGTTGTCGATGATGGTGTTGTGTGGTTTTTCTGGGTTTTCCCACAACTGTAAAGCAAATGCGTCATCAAGCATCAGTAAGTCGCCCCAGAGCGCCACGGCAAATAATAATAATAATAGCCGTCCCTCCCCCGCACAAGCTGCAGAGCTTCAGAGCTTCTGGGGTTCACTCGTAAGGGAGTGAATTGCAGGGCGTATATTATTATTATTATTATATCTTTCCAAATTTGTACATCTTCTTGGGTCAAGACTTCTTTATTTTGTATAAAAAATTGTTTTATCATCTTCTTTTTCTTCAAACATTTTCGGATTTAATTTCACCCACTTATAAGCATCTGTCCAAATTTTTGTTGTTGATTTTATAGTTGTAGAAACTGTTTGTTTTTGGGATTTTGTGGATTGCGTTCATACGACCATTTTTCCACCAGAGGAACTCTCAATACTTCTAGAAACTGATCCACAGGAAATCGTCTTAGGGTCTGTTCTTTTGTTTATGAAGGAATTTGTTGATTCCAGTCATTGCACATACTTACGATCGTTTTATTGTGCCAACCGTATTTAAAGAGCCGTGATACAATATGTTAAAGCGGATTAAGTTTCTTTAAAGTCAACAACTATTACAATACGTTATGGCTATTATTTTCATGTTGCAGCAGATTTGATATGGAGTGAATGTGATTTTCTCAAAGTGGATTTTGTCTATCAAATGTGGTATTAGTATATTCTTCAACGAGTGTAGAATGACGGCTATTATTCACGCGGATGAAGTTTCCAAAACGAGCGAGCGCAGCGAGTGAGTTTTGGAATCATCCAAGTGAATAATAGCCATTCTACACAAGTAAAAGACTATACTTTCTCCACGACTATGTATAAAAAAAATCTTTCATTGGGAATCGAACCTCGATCGCCCGCGAAAGAGTCAAGTATCTCTACCAACTTTCGACCCCATTTATTTAAGGAACGCCCGCAATTTTGAATAATTTTCAATGTTATTAACATTTAACGTACTTCTTAGTATAGAGTATATTTTCCATAAAGTTGAAGGTTTATATTTTTCGGAAAGTTTTGTGAAATATGCTAGGAGAACGTTTTCCGAAAATGAACTTACTTTATTGGAATTTTTCCATACCACAAATGTTTCATAAATCTTATTATAGTCTTGCTTTGATCTCTCCGGTAGCAAATTCATTGTGGATGATTGAGCAATTTGTTTAATTTCGGGAGGCGTACATATTAACTCTTCACTGTCGCTACTGTTGTCCATTTTGTTCTCTATATATACGTAAAATTATGATTATATGATTATTTTGACGTTTCAAACGACGCGCTGTCAGAAGCGATTTCCATAGTTAGGTATTTGACGTTTTAAAAGAGACGATTTGATTTATTCATTTTAGCGTGATTTCTGATAATCATAGAATGTGATTGGTTAACGAGAGTGAATTCTTTTTCATTCTTCACTGGTGTGAAGAATTTATGTCATTATTCAGCTAAATATGTAAAAATAATTTGTGCATTATTATATAGTCATGGAGAAATATTATTTTTTGTGCATCACAAGTTTGAAATATTTTTTTAATGTTTGTTCATTTGTTTTAAAAGCGATTTTAGTCTTTTTTAAAGTGAGTTTAATTCCAACCCATTGCAAAAATTATAGATTAGAATGGACAACGCCGCGACATCTTAAAGATTTTTATTAAATTAGATAATTTATATGTAAATTTTTAATAAAATTTGGTATACATCTTTCAAGTTTGTTTTGTTATTTTCTCCAAATAGTTAGTTATCGGAGTTCTAATTTTAAGTCTTGCTTCTTTCAAAAACATCCGGTATAAAATTTTTTAAACTTATTAGTTAGCAAGCAAAAATTTGTAATTTTCTCTTATTTAAAACTTACTAAAAATCAATATGAGTTAGAATAACTCACTTATTTTTCATCTAAACTGCAACAAATTATAAATTTTCGGAAAGGGAAAGAGTTCACCTTTCAGATAGAATAAAAATATATAGGGTGTTTCGTTAAAACAATCGACGATATTTGCATTTTACTACCTAAGGTTGTGAAATAAATCACACTTGTTCCCAAGAACAAAGACATTAAATGTCCTACACTGCACCAGCGTCTGGACTTCAACAACTACTCCTTGGGCTATATGCCCCCCCAGGTATTGAATTACGAAAGTCCAGACGTGGTTTGGCGCCCGACCAAGTCGGGGCTTTAAACCAAAAACTTTGATTTTATTATTAAAGGAGCTTGCCATTCTTAGACCGGTTTCGGAATTATTGTTCTTCCTCAGTAAGAAGCAGGATAGCTCGCATTTCTATCTCTAAAGAAATTCTGAAGATCGCTTTGAACCCATCAACTCTTAGTACAAACGGTTAAGTCGAGAAAGAGGAGGTGAGTGCAACGCCATCTCTTCACTTTTATAATAAAATCAAAGCTTGCAAAACTATAGAAAACTCTAACGACGGTGGAATTTTTTGTAACCATAAAAATACCAAAAAAAGGACCATGGGCTTAACCGTTTGTACTAAGAGTTGGTGGGTTCAAAGCGATCTTCAGAATTTCTTTAGAGATAGAAATTCGAGCTAGCCTGCTTCTTACTGAAGAGGAACAATAATTCCGAAACCGGTTTAAGAATGACAAGCTCCTTTAATAATAAAATCAAAGTTTTTGGTTTAAAGCCCCGACTTGGACGGGCTCCAAACCACGTCTGGAGTTCGTAATTCAATACCTGGTGGGACATATAGGCCAAGGAGTAGTTGTTGAAGTCCAGACGCTGGTGCAGTGTAGGACATTTAATGTCTTTGTTCTTGGGAACAAGTGTGATTTATTTCACAAACCTTAGGTAGTTTTGGTACGCCCATGGTATTTTTATGGTTACAAAAAATTCCACCGTCGTTAGAATTTGCATTTTAGAAAGACCGTTTTTTTAAACACCCTATATAAGATTTTACTAAATAAACATTTAAACTGATTATTTTTTTCATCTGTCAAAACAGTCAGATTTTGTGGATTCAGCCAATAACAACTCAGTATCCTAACCAATCATTGTGTTTTATACTGATAAAACAGCTTCGTCGTTTTTGTTTTTTGATTAAACTGTCTTTACCTATTTGAGATGTCAAATGTAACATTTATCAATTATTATTATACTAAAATGTATTGCAAATCTATGTTAATAACCAAATTTCAAAATGTATTTGTAAACTAACCTGTTTTTATTAGTTTATTTCAAAACGCTTTAACATTTTTACATACCTCACTTTAACACTAAACTTAAAATTAATTAAATTAAGAAAGACTTCATTTCATTCTTCTTCTTCGCTTTTATTTACGGCGCGGTTTCGCGGGGTAGCCAGTCAAAAAATCGCCTTGGTGGCCCTGTATGTAAAACTATAACAGCTCAGGTTTCAATTTAAATTGGTAAAGAAAATTTTCAATATTTGTGTGTAAAGTATCTTTTGCATAAATGACTATGTTCTCTGTTTTTAATACAAAATGATTCAAAAAATAATCCTTTCAAATACGACTCGTCCTCTGAAATTTTATAGATTAAATTTTTGATCTTCATACTCAAACGCCTTTATTTTAGGCAAAACCACTCAAACAAACTGATTTAAGATAAAATCACTCGTCCTGCGGACTCGTGATTTTATTAATCAGTTTGTTTTCGTGGTTTTTCCAAATAAAGCCGTTTTCGTGAAAACCAAAAATTTAATCGATAAAATTTGGAGGACTCGTGGTATTACCTTTGAAAAAAAATTTACCTCCCTTTTGTTTCTGAGTTCCGAGATATTTGCAGTTAAAATGGGTTAGAAATTTCTGGGACACCCAGTATTTAAATGGACGTTTCCTTGTAATTCAATTCTTTCCTGATAATTATTTCTCTCATTTGCTGAGTGATTAGAGTCCAGATCAGTTTCCTTCCACTTCCATTCAGGTTTTTCTGATATAAATTTTGAAATATAATAAATTTGAATCAGATCAATTTTTTTAAGTGCGTATTTTCTCTCAAATTATTTAATTTGTGCCTTGCGGCTCCCAAACATACTGTATAACAGTCTTTGATTATATAATACCGCGACGTATAGGAAAGATTACACTAGAATCATGATGTTATGCTAATTTTCTGGTATTACGACTTTCTCGAATGGTCTATAAAAAACAACATAACATAATAAAAAAAGTTGTACCCAGATCGCGTTCGTGATCTGATGATGACTTAAAAAATTAATTATGTAAGTCCCTTCTAATGTTTTATATGTTTTTATTTGTTTGGTGACATTTTAGTTTTAATTTTTGCTTCGGGTTGTAATTTAATGTTAATCCATTTTTAATTGAACGGCAAAAGTGAGCATCTGCATAAATCACGCAATAGTCATTATTTAGATGAATCCGGTGAAACCTTGACAAAAAACTGGTTGAGGACAGTAATAAATGAGTAAAAAGTAAATCTAAACTTGAAGTGTACTGAATAAAATGAATAATAATACCAAAAAATACATCTTTCTATGTGTACACGTTCAATTAGTTGTAGATATTTGTTAAATTCAAATTATTTAAAGATTACATTGCACGTATTTGAAATACTTTCTGATTGGGCAAAAACAGATAAAATCCCAATTTTCTATTAACATTATTTCTAGCTATTTTTCAGGCCCAAGTTTTTCCTAAACATGTTCGATGATTCGTTCTTGAAATACGATCGACGCCCCTTAGGGTTGGGCCGTTTGAGGTGATTTTTTTTTAAATGTTCGTCATAAAATTCCCTATCGATCCCTCTTTCTCGATTTTTGCTTCGGGTCTTCATTTTCGCCGAATTTGACTCCAAAAAAAAACTAGATTTTTCGCACAAAAATGACCCTGCGGAACACGAGATTGAGAGCTTGCCGGACTTTTTTTATGGGGAAATGCTCGCCTTAGAAAACCCTACAAGACTGTCCACTTAGAATTCGGGGAGAAATTTTCCGTTGCCCTTAAAATGGCCACAATCATCCAAAAATTTTCACGTGCGGCCTAAGATAGATAAGATAGATCTTTATTAATTAGGAATCCTATAATATACATATAAAACTAGACTAAAAATTACATATAAATCTAAAAGTAGCATAAATAAATACAAACCCTTAAAATACATATACACATTTCAAATATAAAATACAAGTTTAAAATAATATAGACAAAAATAATATACATTAAAAACATCAAGTAATAGAATTAGTAAAATCTTAATTAAATTGAATTTTTAATAAAGTCTTTAAGTTTAATTTTAAAACAGTTTATTGTGGTTGATTCGCCTATAGATAAAGGGAGATCATTGAATTTTTGAAACCTTTAAAGAATAAAGAATTCATAGTTTTTTGATATGTAGTTCTTTCAATGTAGATGCTATTTGTACATCTTGTATTATAATTATGGATATTATTGTTGAACGTAATATATTGTTGGAAGTATTCTGGTGCCATATGATTTACTATTTTAAATACTAAAATCATTGTAAAATGAGTACATTCTTTTCTCTACTGGAAACCAATTTGGAGTATTTAACATTGACGTAATTGGAGTAAGACGATTTGTTTTCAGTATTAATCTCATTCCACGATTTTGAAGTTTTTGTAGCATGTTTAATTTATTTAAGTTGAATAAGTATAATATGGATGCGCAATAATCAAAATTAGGCTGAATTATGGTATTATATACAGTAATTTTGGTCTCAGTTGATAAGTTTTGCGAAATTCTACTGAAGAAATAAAGTTTTTTAGATATTTTTTTATAAATATAGTTAAAGTGGCTATCGAAATTTAAGTAATTGTCTAGTTGAAATCCCAAATATTTGATATTAGAAACAACTTCAATGTGTTCATTATTAATGTTCAAATTTATGTTTTTAACGTCGATACTACTATATTTGAATTTCGTTGTGAAGACCATTGCTTTAGTTTTTCTTACATTTAATTTTAGCTTGTTTATGTTCAAGTATTTATTTACCGATGATTATGAGGCATTCATTTTCTCTATGGCTTTATCCAGATTAGCATCACTACATGTTATTAAAGTATCATCAGCAAAAAGATTAATGAATTCACAATCAACAAAGTGTTCAATATCATTAATATATAAAATAAAAATAAGAGGACCCAATACACTCCCCTGAGGAATCCCTATATCATTAATTATGTCACAGGATGTTTGGTCAGCAAAACGGACTCTCTGCTTGCGATTATTTAAATAGTTACTAAACCACTGCAATACTCTACTCCCATTACCATATTGTTTCAATTTTGATAACATTATTTGTCTGTCAATTGTCCCGAAAGCCCTTTTTAAGTCCAAAAATACTGCTACAACATATTTATTTTCGTCTAATTTAGTTTGAATGTTACAAAGTGTAAGTTGTAGCGTTGATTCACATGAAAATTTTTTCTAAAACCAGATTGGTTACTTATTAGGATCAAATTTTCAGAAACATGATTCATTAATTGATCATAAACAGCAATTTCTATAATTTTTTCTAGTGGAGGCAAGGTCTAAATTCATCAGCATTATTGGTATTGTTTATTTTTGGGATAGGCATAACTGTACTGATTTTTAATGAATTAGGAATTCTGCCAGTATCAAGTGACGTATTTACTAGATTTAATATGAGCATTAGCATTCTACAGTTTAAAATTTCGTGTAATCATTTCAAAATTCTCAAATTGTATGTATAAGTTACTGTTTAAATTGCACCATGTTTCAGTACTATTGATACTATCAACAATATTTCCAATACTTTCAACAAAATATTTATTAAAACTTTGTGCTATTTCTAAGCTATCATTTACTATTTTTTTCTCATCTCCTATTTCAAAAATTATACTGTTTGGAAAATCTTTATCTCTGTTATTATTAATGAGTTGTTTTAAGGTTCTCCACATTTCTTTTGGATTATTTCTAAAGCGATCTACTTTGTCAAAATAATACTGCTCCTTTTTTATTTTTAAAAGATTAACTACCCCATTTCTATGTTGTTTAAAAATTTGCCAATTATTTTTTTTTTCATTCTCATGACATGATTTAAATATCTTGTATGCTATATCTCTATTTTTAATTTTATTGTGTACCTCACAGTCAAACAAAGGCAATTTATAATGACATGTTTCTATAGGAGCAATATTATTAATTAGTTTCACAAGCTTCAAAAATCTCATTATAAATAAAATCAACATCAGTAGAGTTCAAATTAAACTCGCGCACAATAAGACTGGTTTTTATATTATTTAAATTTGGAATATTTAATTTTCTAAAATGTTTTACTTTCGTACTAATGACACTAGCAGACGCACGGAAAAAGCCCATTTTCGGTGCGCTAAATAAGCAAGTAAATATAGTGTTTTCAGATAGGTATAATGAAAAAATATTTTTGAAGCCCCAGAACATAAGGGAATCTACCTACCAAATATTAATTTTTTCTGAGATGGTCAAGCAACCGATTCTTTTTTTATTGGACCACTTGGTATGGTAGAACTTATTTGTCTTTCGTGCTACCATCTATGGTAAGAAGAGAGTATTGACATTAAATTTTGACTGAATCTAGTCAAGATGTCACTCTCTTCTTTTTTATCCCTTTCAGAGATTAATACAAAGTGAGTAAACCAGTAAGGAATTTTAATTTATTAGATTCGACATCCTAAGACCGGTTTCTGTCTTTCGACTTCATCAGTTAGGCTTTTCGAATCCAATAAATAAAATTCCAAACTCGTACTAGTCAATAGCTATATCCGCTATAAGATAACATTTGTAGATGTGCTACCATCTATGGTAAGAAGAGAGTATTGACATTAAATTTTGACTGAATCTAGTCAAGATGTCACTCTCTTCTTTTTTATCCCTTTCAGAGATTAATACAAAGTGAGTAAACCAGTAAGGAATTTTAATTTATTAGATTCGACATCCTAAGACCGGTTTCTGTCTTTCGACTTCATCAGTTAGGCTTTTCGAATCCAATAAATAAAATTCCAAACTCGTACTAGTCAATAGCTATATCCGCTATAAGATAACATTTGTAGATGTGCTACCATCTATGGTAAGAAGAGAGTATTGACATTAAATTTTGACTGAATCTAGTCAAGATGTCACTCTCTTCTTTTTTATCCCTTTCAGAGATTAATACAAAGTGAGTAAACCAGTAAGGAATTTTAATTTATTAGATTCGACATCCTAAGACCGGTTTCTGTCTTTCGACTTCATCAGTTAGGCTTTTCGAATCCAATAAATAAAATTCCAAACTCGTACTAGTCAATAGCTATATCCGCTATAAGATAACATTTGTAGATGTGCTACCATCTATGGTAAGAAGAGAGTATTGACATTAAATTTTGACTGAATCTAGTCAAGATGTCACTCTCTTCTTTTTTTATCCCTTTCAGAGATTAATACAAAGTGAGTAAACCAGTAAGGAATTTTAATTTATTAGATTCGACATCCTAAGACCGGTTTCTGTCTTTCGACTTCATCAGTTAGGCTTTTCGAATCCAATAAATAAAATTCCAAACTCGTACTAGTCAATAGCTATATCCGCTATAAGATAACATTTGTAGATGTGCTACCATCTATGGTAAGAAGAGAGTATTAATCTCTGAAAGGGATAAAAAAGAAGAGAGTGACATCTTGACTAGATTCAGTCAAAATTTAATGTCAATACTCTCTTCTTACCATAGATGGTAGCACATCTACAAATGTTATCTTATAGCGGATATAGCTATTGACTAGTACGAGTTTGGAATTTTATTTATTGGATTCGAAAAGCCTAACTGATGAAGTCGAAAGACAGAAACCGGTCTTAGGATGTCGAATCTAATAAATTAAAATTCCTTACTGGTTTACTTATTTGTCTTTCAAAGAAGTTTGTATTATTTTGGTTATTAAATGTTCCGCTTACTTTTACGTATAAACTGTGCGTTTCGTTTACCAAAACCGTGCGATTTGTTTACCGTGAGGATATACTGAGGCTGTGTGTCGTGTGTTTTTGCCTGTTTTCTATAGTGGCCGTAGGTAAAATTTTTCAACATTTTCTTGATAAATACGTATCCCGTTATGATCCATAAAAGGATTCTTATATTTTTCTACCCTTTTGAGTGGTTTTACAGGTCGTTCTAGATGGAAATATTTTTTGTTTTGCTTGAAAAGACTGTTAGTCTTAAGTTGATAATACCAAATCTGCCATACTCGTATGTTTAATTTTAGTTTTATTTTTAAAGGTCATAATTTTGTGTTGTTAGTAATAATCCAAAGAGAAGTTTATAATTAATTTTTTTACACATACAAAAAAACCGATGTTAATTATTTATTAAAAAACGAAAGTAACAGGTAGTATTAAATTACTCGTACGGGGTCATAGACAGCGAAAGGAATAATCGAACTTGTTCTGGCTTTATGACTAAAGAAAACCGCAACACAAGAAACTAAAAGGATTGTCTAACGTCTGATATTACTGTCTGGCTAACCGCGTTATAAATACGAGAAACAAGTCGGCCCCGTTAGCAACAGTATAACACATAACACCTATTCAAACGGTATTCTATACCCAGTAAGTCGCGCGAGTTGGCGAAAATTAAAAATAGTTCAACTATTCGGTGTGATGTAATCTCAGTGGGCCATGTGCTTTTCGAAATGCCGGGTAACGCTAAAACTGTAATGAGAATTAATAGATCTCTTATTTATTGATGTATTTTATTTATGTAACGGAATACATTACATTACAATTTACAATTAAACGAACCAAAATGGGTAAATAATTTTCACTTGTAATTTCCCAAGCTTGGATTATTACCGGAAATTTTTTTCGAGTGCACGAATGTTTTAAAAATTATCCCGAGTCGAAGACGAATTTTTTTAGATCATCAGAATTAATACATAATATCTGGTCACCGAGCTTCGCTCTTAATATTCAAATCTACATTTTTAAGCAGCCCAATGAGTATATAATTTAAGTATATTTAAGTATCTCTCTCTCTCTCTATGATAATGAAAACTTAAATATTAAAACTGTCCGCATAATAAAATAGTAGCCGTAAGGGGTAGTCTCACACTATCGGGGAAGAACCCGATGTGCATAAAGCATTTCCACCCGCCAAAAAATAAAGATTAGCTTTAGGTTAGGTTAGATCTTTGTAATAAATAAAGAAAAGTACGATACGTGTGACATTTTGACATTTGTTACATTCTGACAGGTGTCATATTTTGACATTTGTTCATTTTGAGATTTGTTCATTTTGACAGTTGTTACATTCTGACACGTTTCACATTTTAACAGTTGTCACGTTTTTACAGATGTCACATTTTGACAAGTGTCCATTTTAACAGTGTTACTCAACGTTCCTATAAATATTTACCTAAACCCATGATTTCTGAAATTGCATTGGCGACGTTGTATTTTCAACTTTGAATTTATGAGATGGCTGTCATTTGACAAGCAAATTATTTATGTCCGTCAAATGAACCTTTCCTTTTTTATATAAAGCGGCAAATTTAAAATTGAATTCTTTCAGATTAAAACGCCAGAAATTAAATAAAGTCAAATCTTTTTACTACTATACTATACAGAAGAAAGGAGTGCAGTATTTAATTTGCAGAACGTAGTACAGATTCAAGAGGTAGAAATTTTATTTTTACCTCATCCTTCAATGCTTATTTGTAGTTAAAATTTTAAATTTTAATACATCTGATCGGCCTAATATAGTTTTTGTCTAGATAAACCTGTTCTTTTGACAGATAAGTCAGACTTTATTTATGTATTTTAATTGATTCAGAATTTTGTATTAATATATATTTCAAAATGGCTTCATTCTAAAAATATTATCAGTCCTCCTAAATCCTTGAAGGCAGAATTATTAGTAATAGCAAGGCAACATAAAAACAAATTCAAAAAATATATTATAGATGAGATGACCAGAGAAAAAGGAATTAAAATTCTCAGATTGCCTCCGTACCACGCAGAGTTAAATTCCATTGAACTGATCTGGTCACAATTATTAAAAGGTTATGTTTCTCAAAAGAATAAAACATTTAAATTTCCTGATGTACGAAATTTGTTTCTGAAGGCAGTTTCAGATGTAAATAGAGAACATTGGGGAAAATGCATTGGTCATGTTAAAAATGTGGAAAATTCATTTAGGAAAGTGGATATATCAATGGATAATTTAATAGAACCGATAATAATAAACCTCAGAAAAGACAATTATAGTGATACCAGTAGTTTTAGTGAAGACAGTGACTTTTAAAGATAGTTCTTGAACTAACTTTTTTTTTAATCTTTGAGTTTAGGTAAATACTGAAGCGTTACTTTTAATGCCAAGAGATTAAAAAAAGTTTAATCCCAACATATAATCCTCCTTGTTATTTATTGGTTAAATTTAATTCGTTCAATTTTAAAGTGTCAGATGCATAAAGTTTATTTTTATTTTTTGTAAATAATATAACTTCAAAATTTAATCTACGAAGTGCGTATATATATTTTATATGCTGTGACCTTATTTATATTATAGAAACTTATTTTGCAAAGTACGCCTATGGAATGTGACGTTATATCCCCACTTTTACTGTACTCATCTATCCTTTATAGTATATATTACTATAGAAACAAGTTATTATATCTGCCGTTGCTAGGAAATAAACTAAAAGCTTAACTTTTCTTGTAAATATCTCGGAAGATCGAATTTTCACAGACATGAGACCTACATTTTTTGCCGATTTAGATAGGAATTAGTCTACCCTGAAAGTTTCATTGAATTCTGACTAGTGGATTTCGAGATCCTCTGGACACACATACATACATACATACAAACCTTGCTCGTTTAATAGTATTTGATAGTACATTGATATTAGCATATTTAGAAAACAAAATTTATAAAGTTTTGATATGTTGAGATTTTACGCACTAAAAGGAGAATTTTTAAAATCAAAAGAGTTCTTAAGTTTAAAGTATGAGCCACCCCCAAAGCGCACTGCAATGGTTTTTCTCAGAAACCGTTGGTCGTACAAAAAATTTTATACTCACTAAAAATATTCCTTATAAAATGTTCTACAAAAAAGGTACTATTAAATATTTTTATTGAGAAATAACCGTTTGAAAAATGGGATACAATCGAGCATAGGTCGCCTTCCAAATTATAGTCCCCCAAGGTGGTTTAACGTTCTAAATATACACGCAACAGATATAATACTGTAATTTATAAACAAAAACCTGTTTTTTTGTGTAATATTTTGCTTTCTGTATTTATTATATTTCTGTATAGGCCTATTCCACTAAGCTAACTTTCATCTACATGTCATCGTCTATAGTTTCTACAATGTGCTCGGTATTCGTACAACTTTGCCAACGGCAGGTTCCGCGCTAGTCTATTGGCCAGAGGGGTGAAACCGGCCAATTGGTGTCCGAGGATAAAACCAAGTTGATTTTATGTTTTCAGGGTTGTTGAATCCGAATATGCAATTCATTTTGCCCTACTGGTGGGCCATCAATTGTTATTCACAATTTTTTAAAAACAATTTGTTTTTGTGTTGTTTTGAAAAAATTCAAGAGCTCTCCACACAAGTTTTTCTTTTGTATTTTCCCCCCTCCGAATCCAATTTCGAAAACCGTTTCTGAATTGGACGCTCTTCTTAAAAGTTATTAACAATTTTAGATTAACAAATGAGCTGTAGGCCAGTTCGACAGTTCCCAGATCATTTGTTAACTAACATTTGTTAATAACAACTGATAGGACGGTCGCCGACCGAATCTGACAACGGGATCGTGTTCAGGGGGTCAAAATACCCTCAAAAATATGAAGTTGCAAAAAATGACCTGAATTGAGCGGCCGAAAACATAAAATCCACGGACACCAATTAGCCGGTTTTACCCCCCTGGCCAATAGACTAGTGCGGAACTTGTGGAAGAGGCCTATACAGGGGAAACCACCAAAAAAAAGCGCCGATAGCTCTACCCTATGGGTGGTGTGGAAACGAGCAGCAACATTAAAATAGGTTAAATATCATAAATACAGAAGCAAAATATTGGACAAAAAGACATGTTTTTGTTTATAAATTACAGTATTATATCTGTTGCGTGTATATTTAGAACGTTAAACCACCTTGGGGGACTATAATTTGGAAGGCGACCTGTGTTCGTTTGTATCTCATTTTTCAAACGGTTATTGCTCGAAATGCATAGGATCAATAAAAATATTTAATAGAACCTTTTTTGTAGAAAATTTTATAAGGAATATTTTCAGTAACTATAAAATTTTTTATGCGACCAACGGTTTCTGAGAAAAACGAGAACAACCATTGCAGTGCGTCGTGGGGGTGGTTTTTGGCTCACACTTTAAACTTGTGAACTCTTTTGATTTTGAAAAGTCTCCTTTTGATGCGTCTAATCTCAACATAACAAAACTTTATATATATTTTTTTCTATTCGGCTATTCTAGGTCTACTATGAATATACTAATATTACTTATTAATTATTAATCACCATATTGTAAGTAAACATCCTTTTAAATTATTATTTACTTTTAACCAACCAATTATTGAAGAAATCAATTTAATTAGAAAATAACAAACCTCCATAAATATTATTTATCATATTAATGTTACCTAAACAATAGTTGTTTACCAGATACAATTTTGTTTTTTGAAAATTATCAGGGATTTATGAAATAGAAATTACACATATTAAAATTTTCAATTTATGCGAATCGAATTTTAATGAGCATTAGATTCTTCGAAGTTGTTAGGTATATATGACTAAGTTGAGTTTTGATAAACGAAACTTATGTAACCGTATCAAATGTGTGTAAACAAATCATAACATGTGGTAAGCGTAACAAAAACAAACGACCACAGTGTTACACGTGCATATTTTGCATAGGGTTCGATAACAATCTTGAAAAGAACAATATTGTATGTAAATTTCTCGATTTTTTTAATGCACACATTGTTTTAAAAAACCGGCAAAAAAATCAATCCACATTGCAGAAAAGACTTTGACCTCTCACAAAAAGGGATATCGATATCTAAAATTCTCACTGATTTTTATAAAACTGAAGATATATAACCACAAAGTGGAAAAAATACAAAAACTATCTAACTTTTAAATTACTCCGTGGGATATCGAAATATCTGATTGACATCGATTATAAAAACTACATTCAACAAATAGAAACGCGTATTTGTGATGATCCGAAACATCTTTGAAAATTCGTCAAATCTAAAAAGGGTATATGGTATACGGATATCGAACATATTTTCCATTTATTTTCTGACCACTTCAGTTCAGTTTTTAACGCGCCTTGTAATGAATTTAAGTTAGACAACACTAACCCAAATCCACACCATGGAAACAGTTATTCTATTCCACATGCCACAATCCTAAAGCACGGGTCAGACTAGGCTGATTACCAGCCGCGAATTAAAGAAACCGCTACTATCAGCTTGGTGTGATCACAGAACCCGCAGCTGACGTCGTCAGCCGACAAATATTTGTCCGCAGTTGGACATGTTCAACTTTTGGTAGCAGGTAGCGCGTCACGTGATCCAGCTGATCAGCAGCGGCTGATAACCAGCCTAGTCTGACCCGTTCTTTAATAAACTTTTAGAGCTTCCAGAGAAGGTCGCTGGTGCTGATGAAATACCTACATCTTTCTTAAAGTCCTGTGCAAACGAGCTGTCAGTAATACTACATACACATTTTATTTAACAAATCACTTCACGAAGGCTGCTTCCCAACAGTTTGGAAAACAGCTCTCGTTGTTCCTATTTTTAAATCTGGCAAGAAATATCTGGTTGAAAATTATAAACCAATCTCCAAATTATGGATTATCAGGTAGACGCCATTTATACCGATTTTAGTAAGGCTTTCGATAAAATCGATCATAGCATCATCCTACTTAGAAAGCTTTCCGAAGTCAGTATACGTGATACAATCTGCTTAGGTGGTTTGGTTCCTAGATCAGCAGCAAATCCCAATCTATATCCATCGTAAAGTTTCGTTCTCCTATTTCTAGAATAACCTCAGGGGTTCCTCAAGGGGCACACCTCGGCCCCCTTCTGTTCAACATATACATTAACGATATCTCGTCTTGTTTCATTAATACAAAATTCTTGGAGTTTGCTGACGACATGAAATGTTTTCGAAAAATATCTACTTCTTCCGATAAACTCCTGATCCAAGAAGATTTAAATCGTCTGACTCTGTATTGCCAGCAAAACCATCTTTATAATATGATTCAAAAAAATTTCATACTTATGCAGACTTCTATATTTGCAAACGAGACCCATATCACTAGTCGACAGACGTCAATTTTCAGATGTTAAATTTATCTACAAAATCGTTCAATTGACCTGACCTGACCCGATTGGCCCCTAACGAAAATTGGCCTCACCCGAGTGGCCCCTAACGAAAATTGGCCTGATCCGATGAATTTTGGATATGATATTTTTCAGTACTTTCCTGACCTAGTTTCATAACAATAAAAAAATAGAGTACGTCTCTTAATAGCTACCTAATTTTTTTTTGGCTAGAATACACAAAATATCGTCATTTTGCAGAGTCTGACGAGTTACTATCATCATGTAGACTATCCTTTAAGCATTTGTATGGCCGAAAAGACTTTAGAAGAAATATGGATTAATGAAGAGCTCATATGTTTCCAACCTGCAAAACAGATATAAGGTAAATAAGCTTAAATTGTTGAAATCAATATTTGGACAATAAAAAAATAATTGATGTATTTGACAGGAAGACACAATAACACACATAAGCGGGTGAACTACAAAATTATAACAATGAAACGTCCATATATCAATAAGTCGGATCAAGGAGGTGAGACGCACTCATTCAATTTTCTTCGGGTTTAAAAAAGTAAACAACCCAAACTAAACGTCTTATGTCTAAATAAGCTTAACATTTGTTTACAAACTATCCTTAGTAATAATGCTCCTAAGATATGATATTTTTTAACGATTCTTGCTCACTATAAAACTCTGTGTACCTACCTATTACCTTTTAAAATATATCATTGAAGTGCCAAAATTAATGTTCAAAGAGGCAAACCTACATTTTGAAAAACTACTCCACTTTGCAAATGTAAATTATTTACGGCTGCTTAGAATATGCATAAAAACGCACTGTCAACTTCCCTTGAAAAACGTCACGCTGTGTGCAAAGTAAAATGACAACACAACTCATATTAACAACACATATCAATGAATCGAAATGAAATCTAGCATGCGGACACTGTCACTACTGACAGTTCTCATTTCTCATTAAAATAAAGTCAAATTTATTGCAAAATTTTAAAAAAGCAGTGTTACACGATGATAGAAGATGAATTTAACTGTACTCCTCCAGAAATACTTGAAAGGGCCTCCCAAATCACGCAAAATCTTTTACCATTAATTTCCAAAGAGAGGTATGAAAATTCTTATGAAACATTCATAAAATGGAAAAATGAACGAAACCTAAACTCGTTATCAGAGAATGTTCTGCTTGTTTATTTTGAAGAATTAGCGCAAAAATATAAATCTTCTCAACATTGTGGTCGCACTATTCTATGTTGAAAAGCACTATAAACATCTGGTCGTTTTAAATAAGATTTGCTTTACCTAACAATAAATAGTTACCAATAAAAATATATATATGATAATAAAGTCGGAGCCGTAGGAAAAGTATAGTGTGTAACTCGTGTGAAAAAGCCTTTCAGGCTCGTGCCACAAATCGTCACATGCGTGTGAAAAGTGCTATTTTCAAAACTTGTTGCACAATATACTATAACTGTGTGTAACAAGTGCAAATGCCTGATAGCAAATGTAAGATGCAATATAAGTTGCCAGTGTGAGGCAAAATGCATTGAAAAATAAATATTTTAATTAGATAATAATAATATTGTGTTTTAATCCCTATAGTGTCATACTAATATTGTATTGCGCGTCATCTTTGTTGCACGTTTGAAGAAGGCTCTGGTGTTTACTCTCTCTGACACACTGATCATTTTATTCGTTCCACAGCGTCCTAACAGTGGCAATGCGACGCGCCGATTCAATTTCCTTCGGTTTTAAAAAAAGTACACAATCCAAACTAAACGTCGTATGAAAAAAAATTAAAGTAAAAAAGTTTCCTTATTCTGCAAAATGACGATATTTTGTGTATTCTAGTCAAAAAATTACGTAGCTTTTATGAGACGTACTATATTTTTGAATGTTAGGAAACTAGGTCAGGAAAGTACTTTAAAATATTGCACTAGTTTGCAATAAATATTATTTTCAGTTTTTTCAAAAATGTCATGTTTTGACACATTTCGCAATTCCGGATCAAAGGGCGAATAAAAAATTCGAATTGGGCAGGTCATTTTACATGGATTTCATATTTTTTAGGTGGATGTTCCTAGAAGGCCTCATTCCCAACTAATTGGCAATATCGAAACTTGCCGAAAAATTATGTAAACATGCGAAAAATTGCAAAAACGAAAATTTCGTTAAATGAGCAAATTTTAGGCGAAAATATTTTTTTTTTTTGCCCAAAATAAATTAAAAATTGTGAATTTAAATTAAATAGCAAATTTTGTGAATAGAAAAATCAAATTTTTTACTCGAAAAATTAAAATTCTTGGTTAAAAATTGTAAAAACCTAAAAATACTTGCAAAATTGTAGTTTCGGATGAAAAACTGATAAATATGGTAGATAGATTTATTTTGATTTCGACAAAAATATATAAAAAATTGTGAATTTAAAAATACAGATGAGCAGATGCAAAAATTTAAAAAAATCCATTTTTGTTTCATAAAAACTCATCAAAAACATTTTATAAAAATTTGTGTATACATGATTCTTTTTAATCATCATCATTTTTAATCAATTGTTGACGTAAATTCCTCCTTTTCCAAACTCCTTAATTAAGATTATCTTAAAATTCTTTATTGTTGTACTAAAAATAAAAACTTCGTCCTATTCCCTTATTACATTTTTCGTTAGCAAGATAATACGATCAGGTTTTTATTCCTTAGAGGACGAGCTATAAGTTGAACGTCCTGGAAAGCAAAATTGTTATTCCCTACACTACAGCAGGACGCCGTGACTAATAAATTTCATTTTTCCTGCTTCAGGCTTATCTTCTTTGCTGTATGGCACACTTTTCTGGATTTGTAGAATTGCCCTTTATGATAAGGCATTTCTTTTATTCTTTGATATTAAAATTTTGAGTTGAGCGCTGAAGGAGGATTATCCTGATTGTAATTTTATAAAGGACGTTTTAACGTTTGGACTGTTTCATCCAAACAACTGAGTCTTTTTTAATCAAGAATCTATTGGCAATTTTGAGAATATAGAAAAGAAAAGTCTTCAAAAAAAATACTAAAATCGAAGTATTCCAGATTCATCCCCACTTAGACCATAATTAAATTTAAATTATACATTCGGTATCGTAAATTCAAATAAAAAATTTACGTAGAATGGATCAGTTGTCGTAATTGTAGTTCATACGTTATTTACATTCTAACCTTGTATGCCAATAAGTTTATTGTATCGTTTTCGATCGAAATTTCGACACGCGTTTGTATTGTACTACTGGATTCTATTTCTATTAATAACTAACCCACCACACATTCCGAAGAAGCCATTAAAAATTTTACTGCCGACCTATTAATCAAGAGGGGCATGCACTCCTCATATCGTTCAGAAGGAGAATGATTTGATTTTTCTCTTCGAAAAATCTTTTACTTTTTCGTTCTTGCAAATTGTATTACTAAAATTGTTTACTTTGTAATGTATTTCTGTTTTTATTACAATTTCATTTTGTTGACACAATCTGTACAAATTTTACGACAGCGGCCTACTCGATTCCTTTTTTTCTCGAATAAACCGTCAAACATTTCTTATTTTGCATAAATCTAAGTTTTACAAAATAAACCCCACAAACCCTATATCAGCAAAAAGCTCTGAAAAAATGCCATACAATGATATAATAAAATACAGGGTGACGCATTTGAAAAAGTCGAGTTATTGCTATTTGTATTTTGTCATTTTCAAACAATCGTAGTAGGCGATTGGACATCGACTCCGAGTTCGTCTACACTTCGAAAGATGCGCTAAAGCTTAAGGAATGGACTGGAAAAAAGTTGATTAAGTTATCTTGAACAGTTCTGAAGTTCTGAATTTTTTTGTGCATCTCTGCACGACGCTATTTTGACACATAAATTGACATAAGTCAAGAACTATTGCAGATAAGTCTAAGAAACCCGGGTGGGTTATATCGACAATTTAATGGCGAATCTAAATGGGGGGTTGCCATTTAAAAAACAGAACTTAGTATCTTATTAGTAGTATCTTATTTGGGGCATCCTGTATATAAATAAAAAAATTTTTAGAATGTGCCTCATTGTCGGACCTATCGTTTAAAAAAAACATCAAATCGATAGCTAGGGTAGAAAAAAAGTTATGGAGCATGCACACACCCCTGGGTCACCCTGTAGATATGGATTTAACCCTCCAGCTCATGCAAGTAACAATAAATAACATACAAAAATAGGGAAACAGTGAAAGTAGCTTTCATTAACTTGAAACCAATTATTCAAATTCACAAATACATAGGCGTCTACAACCGGGCTTTTGAAAACAAATTTTTTAAAACTAAAAATGAAATCAATCAAAAAAAGAGAGACTGGCATCATCAATTACGTATAAAGTGTTTGTACTACAATTTCGAGGTTATTGAGAAATTAACCTTGTCTGCAGTTTCTATTTTTATTGAATTACTCGAATAGACAAATATGTGGAGCGCTCGCACCGTTCATCGTAATCGGGCTTTATTAACAATGTAATTGTTAATTTTTTTACGTAACGTTGCCAAACACCATGAGAAATTGGGAAAGAGTTTTTTTATTCGGTTCACTATTTATTCATTAAGTGTAATTGTTCTGGCGACTATAATTTAATTAAAACATCATTGTTTTTTCTCTGTACTGCAAAAATTCAATGGATATAAACACAACTACGTGGAAAAAAATATTTTATGATAAACTTTAAAAAATCGAAAGTAACCAAGTGACGTTTAATAAATGAAGTCAAAATTGTCTATTTTATAAATTACACAATTAAAAATAAATAATTAGATACCTAAAAATAGAAAAAATCCGGAAAGTTTTTTTTTCGTAGCAAAACACTCTGTGGGAATGTTTTCTATAATTACAATCTGATCATGAAGATCAATAAGCAATATTGTTCAAACCTAACTTAACTAGAATTCTTAAATACTAAGGTCCTACTCACTAGTGTACCTCAGGGTCTGATAATTTTAGTCCGCACAATACTCTGTTTGTAACTAGCACTGTCACTGAACTAGTTCAAAAGGTTTGGTCCTCATCTTGAGTCTTCTTACTAAATTGGTATTATCGAGGAGCTGGATGACCTCAACGTTCCCATGTTGGAGCAGCCGTTGTTCATGGCTGTTGGCAGATTTATATATAGTCTTGTCAACAGTTTCTACATCCAGGTCCCTATGAAGATCACTGTTGCGACAGTACCAGGGTGCATCGACGATGTTCCTTAATACTTTATTTTGAAAACGTTGGATAACTTGAATGTTACTTTTACTGGCGCAGCCCCAAAGCTGGCTACCATACGTCCAAACGGGTTTCAATATCTGCTTGTAGATGAGCAATTTGTTATGTGTGGACAACTTGGAGTTTCTTCCTAATAACCAATACATCTTTTTATATTTTATACCAAGCACTTCACGTTTCTTTTTAATGTGGACTTTTCAGCGAAGTCTAACGTCGATTGTCATTCCAAGATATTTTGCTGTATTAGCATAGGGAATCTGAACGTTATTTATTCTTATGGGAATGTATTGGTTTCGTTTATTAGTAAAGTTAACATGAACAGATTTATTTTCATTTAACTTAATATGCCATTTTTTAGTCCAGGTGTTAATCTGTTTGTAATTTTCGGTTAGCTTCTTCATGGTCTTTTCCATCAGCCAGAATGGCAATATCATCAGCAAATGTTGCACTAGTATCGTGCTCAAGGTTAGGAATATCACTGGTATACAGTAAGTAGAGTACTGGACCTAGTACACTACCTTGGGGTACTCCTGCCTTAATTTCTCTTAGATCAGAATATACTTCTTCCTGTTTTATTCTGAAAAAGGAAAATTTTAATAATAAATTATAACAAAGGCAACTTTAATTATATTGACATATAGTGAGGATGGAGTATTGAATCAAGTACATGAGGCTAGAAGTGGCCTAACAAAGAACAGGGGAAGGGCAAAGAAAACATGTAAGAAAAGAAATGAGTAGGAAGTTACAGAAAGTACATAACACATTAAGATAATTATTATATTAATATTACAGAGTAGGAAATTACAGAAAGACCATAACACAGCAAGAGGATTATTACATTACTGGGACTTTTAATACAACCCTGAATATTCTGCAGACAGTCCATAACACACTACTAAGAATTATTTACAAAAAAGTTAAACTTTATTCATGAAAAAAATTATATGAAGAAACAAAAATTTTTAATACTTTATATCTATAGCTATATTCTAAATAAGTGGATATTTTCTTAATCAAGACAAATAACATGAAATTCAGAAAAAAATTACATACAAAGAGAAACATCATTGTTAAAATTTAAAATAACAAAAAAAATCTCACATTCCTTCTGCAGTCACTTTTATGAGAGGTTATTCTATCTTTAAGCATTCTACTTGTTTGACCAATATATTCTTCATCACAGCTGCTGCATGGGATTTCATATTTGATTTATTTTTGACGGGTATAGGCGTTTTCAATTTAGAATGTATTTGTGAAATAGTTTTCAAATTGTTTTTAGCTATTTTAATATTGTCTTCACTTTTGAACGAATGTATGAGTTTTGATGTCAAACCATCTATGTGTAGTAAAGATTTAAAAATTGAAATTTGGTCAGTTGTTTGTGGATGGTTTGAATTCAAAACAGAACTAAGGGTACTAAATAGAATTTTATTCACTAAAAATTTGGGATATGAGTTTTCTAAAAGAATGTTTTGAAGTTCTTTCAGACACTCATCTCTCAACGATGGATGAGTGACCTTAACCACTCTGTTTTTGAAGTTATTAATGAAATTTTTTTTCATTTTCATGGGATGGTTTGAATGAAAATTTAGGAACCGATTACTACTAATTGGTTTTCTGTACCATATCTAGTAATGATTTTATTGTCGTTCGTTCGTATTAGTTTTAAATCCAGGAATGGAACTGAATTATCAGTTTCTTTTTCAACAGTAAACTGTTAAAAATATTTAAAGTTTCATCGATACAGTTTCCTGGTACAGAGAGGATAAGATCATCTACATATCTCTTGAGGAACGGAATTTCGAATGTGATTTTATTTGTGCAATATTCTAGGAGTTCATCTAAAACGTAACTTGATGTTATTGGAGTGATATTAGAACTCATGGGAGTACCGAAAATTTGTTTGTAGAATTTTTGATTGAAGACACGGCAAGTAGAGTCAAAAATGAAATCAATTACGTTCATAAACATTTGTTTTTTAATATCGCAGAGGTTGTTAATTTTGTTCCAATTTTTGTCGATGCAATGTTTAACTAACTCTAAAGGTAAGTTAGTGAATAGAGATACCACATCTAAACTTATAAGAACATAATTTGGTGCTAATTGAAAATCGTTAATGAATTCACTAAAGGAGAAATATCTCTTATCGTTGTCATATGAGTTGGTCAATATTTCAGTAATAATTTCGTTATTTTACTACAAGCCGCATGTCCTGGGCATTACCATCCGTGGCGATTGGAAACAACAGGTGCATCGTTGGAAAAAGATCTGTGGATTAGAGGGCGACACCAACCAAGTGTTTTATACTGCATTTTTAATTTTCGCTTTCCTTGGCTCAATTTACGATATTTCGAAATGAAAATGAAATCAGCGTGCTTTAATCAAATGTACAGTTCCGGGATACTAAATGATAATTATACTGGAGCATATAAATTTGCTTATTAATTCAGAAATTCAAATTACAAAAAACAACACACTTTCCCGGAAAATAGATTTTTTTAACCAAACACTAAAACGAAAGTCGTTTTTTAAACATTGTTTTGCGCCAATTTATATAATGACAATTATTTTTTTATCTTAAATGACCTCTTTGTATGATTTTTTAAGTGCGTTTGATTCTTATCGTGAAATTTTCATTATTGTTGTAAAATAAATGAAAAATCATCGAAAAATATTTAAGTTTTTCAAATTAACAATTTTATAAATGCCTCAATACTGCAGCCTTAAGACTTATTGTACTGTGTCAGTTACATCGTTATGTTCAAGTGAAGAAAACCTCTTTATCAGGCTGAGTAGCCTTTTCACCAGATTTTCTTTTGGAAAGACCTCCTATGGGTTTACCGACCCCAATAGGTTATACCTCCATTGTGTGAGTGCCTGGCATGGTATGATATGAGAGGCTGTTTCATCCTCCTCATTGCATAGTCTACATATGAGTTTATCTTGAAAGATGTCCATTTTATGTAGGTGTTCCCTAAGGTGACAATGTCCGGTTATTAGTCCCGTGACATGCCTTATTTGATTTCTGCTTAGATTCATAATATCAGCTGTCAGTACTTTTGATGGCGCTTTAACCATTCGTTTACTGTTTTGTTGGCCCGGCACGAGATCCCAGCATGACCGGTGTTCTTTGAACATCCACCTAGTCAGCGAGATGTGTACTGAGGATTTGGGAATGCCAAACGCCGGTGCAGGACCAGTAAATACAGTCGCTGAGGCTTTCCTGACCAGGGCGTCTGCTTCCTCGTTGCCTTTTATCCCTTTATGTCCTGGGACTCATCTAAGTGTTACCTCATTTTGGTTGGCCAGAGCGAGCAGGGTTTGTTGGCAGTTCCAGACCAATTTTGATCTGATTTTGTTACATGATAAGGCCTGTAGGACAGCTTGACTGTCAGAGTAAATGAGGATTGTTTTCCCTCTATATCCCCTGTCAATATTCTCCCTCAGACAAAGCCTTATAGCATGTACTTCTACTTGAAATACTGATGGGTAATTCCCCAATGGTGCGTTTAGGTTGCATCTGTTTCATTAGCGGTTTTTGACCCACCAGTATACCATCCATGTTCCTTCCCGATAGTTGTTTGTTTCTTCACCTTCCCAACTCAGCTGAACGCTGAAGGACTTTGTGAAGTTGTTTTTTGGTGCCATTTCATCACTTCTCATCTCCATCAACGAGTTTGTGATTCTGCAGTGTCCTTTTTCATAAGGATCCCAGTAGTCATTGCATTCCAACCTGAATGCCCCCATTCTCGCCTCCGTTCTGATACAAATATCTAGTGGCGGAAGGTTTGTATGGTTTCCATTGCTGCTGTTGGAGTGCTCCTCATGGCACCTGTAATGCAAATGCTGGAGTTTAGCAAGCTCCACTATCGCCTTGCTTTGTATTACTTTAGGCCACCACACTAAAGAGGTTAACATGGGTCTAACCACTGCAGTGTACAACCAGTCCATACGAGGTTTTAAGCCCCATTTAGTGCCTATGGCCCTTTTAGCGGCTTTCTACGGCTGCTACGAACACACACTTTCTACGAGTACACGATTTTTATTGTTGGATTTTCATTTTTAAATCCACTGTTATTTGATATTGCAGGGTATATCAGAATATTTTCTACAATACACTTTATTTATGTTCGCTATAGAGTTATTTATTGAAGTGGCAACGCGATTGGGCCCCACCAATAAATCCTGAAAAGGAACGATACTACACTGTAAACATATATCGAGTTACTTTGATGTCGATCTTAACACGAAGCATTAAATCCCGATAAAATTTTACTTTCAAATGTTTCGGTTCAGTGCCAAGTGCTTTTTCAGAAGATTTCCCGTTTTTTCATTCATAGTAAACGAAAAAATAAAAACACTTGTTTGCTCTTTTAAATATTCCTTAAATTTGCTTTGTTCGCCTTAAAAACCCTAAACTTTTATCCGTCTGGTGTTGTACATACATTTGTTTTGGCTCCCACTCGCTTCTATGAATTATCTGCTTTAAACACTGAAGAGTAGACATTTCCAAAGTGGAGACAACATAAAAAAACACGAGACTACGTTCTGCGAATGGCTCTCTAAAAGTAGTTAACAATTAATTGTGGGGTGTGGGTCGACTGGACAAGCCGGTTAACAGTATACATTATTATTTTGTATGATGGATTTGAAAAAGTGTCTAATTATTTTGTACAATTAAATTCAAATATGTTGACAGGAAATTTTTGGAGTGGTAAATTACCGTTTGCTCGAATAATGCAATGAATTTGCGTTCTTTAATGTGGATAATACCAACAATAACATGTATACTCTACACAGGAAAATGACTTATTAAGTAACAAAATAAGCTTTAAAATTTCATTTTGTTTCCTCAGAACTATGAAATATATTATAACGTATATAAATCAAAATATTATAATAGTTATAGTTCCGCGCTCATAACCCTCTGATGTTAATTGGGATTTTCGACAGTAATATCCCAAGACCTTGACAAATAGCCGACTATTTTTATTGTATCTAAATTTCGAGGATCAATTCGTCGAGACTTAATTTTGGCATTAATAATCTGAATAACTCCCGAGAGCTTTAGCTCGAGGGAGTTATTCTTTGATTGAAAGAAGATTTTTTGATTTTGAAAAACATTTAAGTAATAATAATTAATAATAAAGAAATTAAAAAAAAACAATAAAAGATGTAGTAAATGTTTAATTTTAATATGCACAAAAAGTAAACAAAAAAACTCTTATTTTTATTTAACCAAAATGTCAAGTCCATTACATGTGTCATTATTTTGACATAATAATTTCCACTCATTAATTTCGTCCGGAAACATTTTGGGTTAACGAAACAAAATAGACTCTGATTGGCGGCGTTAAATTTTCTTAAATAAAAAAAATGAAAATTTCGCATTATGTAAAAAGATTCTTAACATTCATACAGCCAACATTAAACGTAAGCCAAAACAAAATGCTAAACTAAAATTTTTCTTTTTTTTCTCTCGATTTTGTCACAAATAGAAAACATGATCTGAATATCTACAATTTGAAAAATTTTATACAATATTTTTATTTTCATACAATTTTGGGGCTGACCAAATAGAATTACGGGATTAAAATAGTTTTCATCTTATGACCAGTCGAAAACCTCCCGCACGGTGAATGCTGAATGCAATTGCAGTTTTTAAGATGAGTCCATTGGGAATTCCCGCAGTAACCTGCTTGCTACGTGGGTTTTAATAAAATGAATAAAAAAGCAGTTGATATTAATGGGTCTGTGACAAAAAAATGCTTACAGCTCTTTAAGAACAGGTCTCATTTATATCCAAGAATTCCGAAAATTATAAAACCAAAATTAAAAATTAGATCTTTAGGGGGTTTGAAATACTGATAAGTCTGAGTCTGTAATATATTTTTTTAATGTTTTTTATAATGTGAATTTTTGGGGTATTTTTTTATTCGTCAAAAACTGTTGGACGAAGTGTGTGGTTTTAAAACTATTTAAAGCTATAATTATAAAATTAAAACTAAAAAGATTGGCAAAAGATCCTTTAATTTCAACTACAAAAAAAATATTGTACCTTTTTTGCTTCATTAAAAAATATCTACCCAAACCATTGCTATAAATCACGACCTTCTATAAGTCAAAAACGGGAGCGTTGTGACGCCTTCTTCGCTCAGCGTCGTATCTATCGGCGCCAGGCGTCGCGTACGCGACGTCGATCACAATAACTGTCTAATAGAAGGAAAAAACGGTCAATTAACTTTGACGCTAGCCCATCATCGATGTGGAAAAGATGAAAAGCCAGTAAATGAATAATTATTGAGTGTTATTATTCGGTTTTCTGCCAGGCAACAAGGAACAATGTTTTTATTAAGGGCGAGGTATAGAAGTTACTTAGAATTTTTTGTATAATGTTTCAGGAAATAACATTGAAAATTTCACGCCGCCATTTTTAGGTCAGAGTCTATTTTTTTGTTTGGTTACCATGGAAACCCAAAATCTTTCCGGAAATTTTTATCCTCCGGGGTACTCTGAACGAAATTAATAAAGTGGAAATTTGTATGTCAAAATAATGACACATGTAATGGACTTTTTGATTAAATGAAATAATATATTACATAACTAGAGTTGTAAGAAGCTCATTACATGCGAGCAGAAAAGTTGCTAATTATGAAGAATAACTGGGTCTGTTAAATGACTTGAAACTGCATAACCGTCTAGTCTAAATGTTTAGAAATACGCCTGTTTTTGTTTCATTTAAATCAAGCAAGTACTGTAAAAGTTTCGACAATTTTAGTTTCCGCCTTATTCAAATATTTCGTGGCGTGCCATTCTCGCGTGACGTCATTGTACAACGCAACGTTCTCACCGTACACTCATTCATTGCTTTGCTATCGGATGTTCTCTATGTTTGACCACAATAACGTTTTTAACCTAAGTTTTTATGTGTATCAGTATTGCACTAGTGTTATAGTATAATATTAGATATGGATGACGGTTTTGAAAAAGGACGATCTGATAACTTGGATCAGCTTTCGTCATGATTTGCATCTAATAGCGTGTTTTAGAGGATGCTAAACACGATGACGGTATCAGAATTTCTCTTTAGGCCAGCCCAACCCCTAAAACGGCCAAAAACTATCCCCTAAAGGGGTTAAAAGAGCAGCACATTATTTCCCTGTGGTGTTGTTGAAGATTACTTGTGACCCTCACCAATCCCTCCATCGGCCACCCCGAAAGGGATGAATTTTTTTTAATATCGGCGGCTTCGGGGGTGAGTTTTGACAACAACACCGTGCTGAGAATTTTCGAAAACGGGAGAAAAACTTTTTTTTACAGGAAATGATGTGCTGCGCGTTTAACCCCTTTAGGGGGTCATTTTTGGCCGGTTTAGGGGTTCGGCTGGCGAAGAGAAATTCCGATATCGCCATCGTGTTCAGCATCCTCGAAAACGGGGGGAGGGAATCGATCCAGGTAACTCACACACATTTCTTTCTACTTTTAGGATCGAAAGAAACAATAAAAAACAACTTTTCGGATGCATTAGTAGTTGTATTTAAACACTTTGGTACAACACACGCAAACTTCATGCACAAAGCAGAGTACGCACTGACCGACCGTTGTACAGTGACGTCACAGCGGGCGATGACTCCGCTTCATCCCACCCTATCTAAAAAATGAAATATCTCGGAAACTATAAGACGTATCAAAAAAAAATTTTACGGAATTTTTTTATTTTTAATAGAGTATATTGTAAGGTAAAAATCAAAAGTTGCTGATATTCTTCATTCTGCAAGCATGTTTACAACTCTAGTTGTGTACTATACTTTTTCTACGAACACTTTCATTCAACAAATAAAAAGCATAAATAACAAGTAACATTTTTATTAAGTTAACAATATTCAAGAACAATTTATAGTCAAAATTGTTTAAAGTAATTAATTGTAAAATTTTGGCAATTATTTATTACTATACCCTTATCCCGGATTGGGGCTTTTTCAGAAGTACCCCGTGAATGGTCGGATGACATTGTTTGTTGTACGCCAGTCTATAAATTGCTGGTACACCTTTTCATTTCTTCCTTCTAGATTTTTCTGACAATAGGTTGTCAGTAGTTTCCGCAGCTAACTGAATAATATTGGGTGGTCTTACTGTTACTCAATTAATTTTCACTATCCGATGAACTCATTTTAGTTATTTGTATTCAAAATTAATGTATATTTACACTGACAGCGAGTTAATTTTAATCTGTCAAAATAATGTTTGCTAATTCGCTTCCAAGACCAATTTGACAAATTACATATTTTTATAGAACTGAAGCGTAATTTTTTTTATTACGTGCAAGTCATTACGTGTCAGTAACTTTTATGATACATTTACTTAGTATCCAAATATGAGGTAACATGCAATGTACTAGTATGGGAGTAGAAAAAAATATATTCAAGTCAACAATTTAGTTTGGGAGTACTCCCATTTTTTGTTGAATAATTGAAAATATAGGAGTCCTCGCGGACTCTCAGTACTTTTAAATCCTTTAAGAAGGCAAATAGACCTGCGGTATAAAAGTTACTATTATTATGTAGTCTGAACTTAGAATTGTCATTGCTGATGCTGATTTGGGAGGTCAGGAAAAAACCGATGTAAAAGACCAACGAGAACGTGGAGAAAGCTAGAAATCAGCGAAAGAAATGGGAAAGGATCGGAAGAGATAGAAAAAGTTTACAAGCAGTAGTAATCGATCGTACAGTGGAAAAACGAACATTGACAACTTAGAGAACTTTACATTTTATTACAGCGATATTTTTTACCCACCATCTCTCAGCCATCTGGTTTGTATATATGTAACAACAACCTGAGGGCTCGAGGGTTAACATGG
This sequence comes from Crepidodera aurea, assembly GCA_949320105.2. Classification (NCBI taxonomy): domain Eukaryota; kingdom Metazoa; phylum Arthropoda; class Insecta; order Coleoptera; family Chrysomelidae; genus Crepidodera; species Crepidodera aurea. The sequence goes on along the minus strand of OX439475.1, from coordinate 70,568,219 downwards.
TAATATCATTATTTATTATTGTTTTAATATTATTATTTTGAGCTAAACAATCGGAAGTGACGGTAACCCAATAAATTTATTTATTTTAAATGTAAAATCTATGACATAAAAAATTATCTATCATAGGCATCAAGGTCGAAATAAATGGTTGCTATAAATAAGAGCTTTGAAAAAATATGTTATTGCTAGTTTAGTTATTGACATTGACCTAATTAGGTAATTTACTATTATTGTGTAGCGATAATTAATGTTTTAAATCAAAGTTTTATGTATAATTCTGACATATTCGTAAATATACATAATTTTAATTTGATTAATAGAAAGGATATATCGATATCATTTTAAGAAAATTTACTTTTAAAAGGAGGGCAAATGTGGTTCTAAATGGGTAGCAGAAGATTAGTATGAAAGGGAAAAGTAGTCGTATATCACATAAATAATTACTCAAGTTTCAAGGGATTTGTTATTCAAAAAGGAAGAACGCAATTTATTTTAACAATTTTATTTATTATATTAGTATATTGTATAGATTAACAATTTTCCTATTATGAACACTCTCACCAGCATTTTAAAACAATTTAGATTTTTTAGGAATATTACTACGTATAGCCGTCAAATAACCAATGAAACAAATAAAATTTCCTCACAAAATTTTACTAAATTTTATGGGGGAATATTTTCAGTTTAATGGTGATTCAAATGTTCACTTTTAGTATTTCGATAACTTTGTTGTTTTCACTAAAATTGTTTATGTTAATGTATTTCACTGTTTAAAAACAATTTTTTTTTGGATGATTTATCGGACGAAATCACTGTTTATTCTAGAAACTACAAATATCCATTTATACATAAATCCAAAGTTGACATAAATAAATTCGTCCCAGTGCTGATCTATTATTTATTTTGTGAACATTCAAATCCAGCATCCGCACCACCAACGCGATATCCGTTATATACCTATCGCTCCCTATTTGTTCAAAGTGATATCTAAAAACCTTAGTGGCTGATATATCTTTGTAAGCGAAAAATTGACATTTGTATTTTAGCCACAGGGAAGGTGAAAATAATAGAGAGTTGAAGTGGTGCCAAGCACGTAAAGTTAAGTGCCGAATTGACATCTACGCACGCGCATTTGTCTGGAAATAGCGTTAACGTGGAAAATAGAATTACGTACGTACGTAAGCTTGCGTTCTCTCACGGATACCTTAAAAATCTACGTACGTTAAACGAAGATTATACGAGTGACACCGATAAATGGCGAATGGCCCAATTTTGAATTTTGACTTGAAGTAAATTATGCATAACTTCAAAAAGACTCTTTATTTTTTTTTGTTTAATATTTTTTTATTAGATTACATTCAGTTGAGAAATTCCGATAGAAGTAATAATAATAATCCTTTAATTTAGCTCTTGGCTAGTATTATTTTTACATTTAGGTTTACAAAAAAAAATAAATGTAAATGTAAAAAGTTTTTTAATTTTAACGTTTCGACTTTCTGCTCACAGAAAACAACATAAAAGCAAAATAATAAAAAATAAATAATTTACGGTTGACAGTTGACATCTACTTTACGTACGTAGATGAACACTTCAACTCAAATTTCATACAACTTTATTACGTTATATTTCGTACGCTATTTTCTACGTAAAGGTTTACGTACTGTGTTTACTTCAACTCTCTAATTACTGAAACGTTTGCAGTAGGACTGCGCAATAATTTGTTTTATTTTTTTGGGACACACGCTGGTGACCTTGCACAAATGCATAAAAAGAAAAAACAATAATAATTAATAACCAATTTTCTCAAGTAATTTGTTTATCTATGCCTTGCACTGTAAATGTCAAATATTGTACTGTCAAAAACACCAGTAAGCGACTGATAACATATGCGTGTGTTATGGTAATACAAATCGCACGCCGTGCGATTTTAATACAAAAAGTCGATTTATAAATTTTTTAACTGTTAATTTCTGAATGATTATTATCTTAGGATATTTATTAAGACATTACAATAATCAGATAGATTAATTTATCTACAGTTTTATTTAAAACATTAATAATGATAATACTAATTTAATCAATTTAGGCAATACACATTACATAAAAGTTTGACAGAAATGTACGCCAACCCCACATCTCCCGACGCGACATCTGGGCGACCGGGTTCGACAAAAATTGTGTGGTATATTTCCAAGATAAAGAAAAGTGACAGTTCCAGTACACAGGGTCGCATTATGGGTGTTATAAAAATAAGTATGTAATAGATTTCATAAAAAAAATTAATTTTTGATTCTTTAATAATACATTAAATTCTATTCTCATTGTAATATGTATTATATTATTAGTTTTACGAAAAAATTTTAGTCTTTATAAAAAGTTCTGCATGGTGTAAAACCCATGATGAAATAATAGTAATGTTTGGCATTAACACTTTGCAAATCGTATAAATAACGCTAATAAAATGTCTTCTTTTTGTCTCTCTTCTACCAGTCTTACATACTTATTTTTATAACACCTTTAATGCGACCCTGTGCAAGATCAGTGACGTTTACGTTTCTTTAACTTGTCATTATCTGTTATTAGAACTTATACAATAATTATATTGATTATATACGTAGCTCGATTGTCGGCTTGTAAAGGTTTGTTTTCGTTTTGGTGCTTAGTGCTTAGCGCAAAACAGTTCCTATAATCTCAGATGATCCATCAGTTTTTAACTCGTAGGCGCCAGAAACATAATGGCTTTCGACGAGTTTCTTTCCTTTAGCGAGGCTTTTCTTTCGAAAAATTGTTAAATTTTCCGGCTTGAACCCACATTGTGGACGGTTAATAACAATAAATAAGCGAGTTTTTTAATTAAACAAGCAATCGATTTAAATCGACAATCAATTATTGTTTTTCCCGGCCGGTAGAGCGGCGCTCGCGTCACGCTAGCCGATTCGTGGCTGGCCTATTCCACTCATACAGGGTGTTTCCAAATGACACTTACAACGTCTGGCTGTAGATATCTCTCGTAAAATTGGACAAAATGATATAAGGAATGAGGGGTCCAACTCGATTACTTTTCAAAATACAGGGCGTTAAAGTTAAAAAAAAATAAATGTTTTTATTTAAAACTTTAAAACGGATTAATATATTAATTTGAAATTTAGCAGGTCGTTTTTAAATATAAAAAGACATATTTTAGTAAAAAAACATGTTTCATATCTAGATCCAGTGGCGTGCAGTTAGAAGAGTATGTCCCCTTCTTCCCACCATTTTCTACGCCTATGGTATTTGAAGCTATTTTTATTTTTTTTTATTGCTTAACAGTTTTCACGTAAAAAACGAATAACCTTTACATACCGAAAATGTTGTGGTTTTTAAGATATTTAATGTTTTTATGAAGCCTGTAAGATCTTTTATTAATGAAATAACCAACAACATTTTTCTTAGATTTCTTTAATAATTTTTTCTTAATTTTTTTATAATCATTAGACTTGTGTCTAGTGTCTAGTGTCTAGTGTCTAGTGGTTATAAAAAAAATAGAAAAAAAATATTAAAGAAATCCAACAAAAATATTGTTGGTTATTTCATTAATAAAAGATCTTACAGGCTTCATAAAAACATTAAATGTCTTAAAAACCACAAGATTTTCGGTATGTAAAGGTTATTCGTTTTTTACGTGAAAACTGTTAAGCAATACAAAAAAAAATAAAAATAGCTTCAAATACCATGGGCGTAGAAAATGGTGGGAAAAAGGGGACATACTCTTCTAACTGCACGCCACTGGATCTGGATATGAAACATGTTTTTTTACTAAAATTTGTCTTTTTATATTTAAAAAGGACCTGCTAAATTCCAAATTAATATATTAATCCCTTTTAAAGTTTTTAAATAAAAACATTTTTTTTTTAACTTTAACGCCCTGTATTTTGAAAAGTAATCGAGTTGGACCACTCATTCCTTATATCATTTTGTCCAATTTTAAGAGAGGTATCTACAGCCAGACGTTGTGTCATTTGGAAACACCCTGTATGTAAAAAATGTCATATGAGACTTCAAAAATCGTAGTTTGCTATCGGATATTTAGCCTATGAGGAAGGAAGAGAAAATATAACTGGATAAAATACCACGTTGCCCGGTTAACGATGTGTGTTTGTTATTTGTGTGCCATGTCAGTTTAAATTCGTGGAATTATCTTTCCAGTTCAGATTTAAGGCAAGATATTTTTTGTAAGTTTGATTTCTCCTATTTACATCAAACTTATGAAAAATATCCAGCCAAATCTGAGCTCTAGTGGTATTACCTTTGACAATTATTGATATTCATTAATAAAGGTGTTATTTTAAAGATTGGTTTTAATAAATAAATATAGTACAAATAAATCAATTTAATCAACATATATAACACTTTTAAATCTGTCATTACTATTCCGTTCGTGCGTAATATGTGCCAATTTTGTAATGAATAAGCTTTTTAAATATATTTCGTTTAATTAAATACGGACTTTTTCGAAGTAAAAACCGAACATTTAAAAAATAATATTAAAATTCGGCACATACCCATTGTTGTGAAAGAAAAATTCAAAAATAAATGACTAATTCACGCGCTTGTCAAATGAACCAAATAGTCCTGCGGACTCGTGGTATTTTCAACTACTCAGTTTCGTTATGAAATAAATCGACAGACTTATCAGTAGTAATACCACAAGTCATTGAATTTTCGCGATGTCTGTCGATTTATTTTCATAACGAAACTGAGTTATGAAATAGACAGACTTCTGCAGAATTGGAGGAAATTAGCAAAAAAGTTAAGAAGTTGATCAGAGAAATTAATAACGTTTAATAAACAGGAAACATTAATTAATTAATTCGATGGACATTTTTAAATGCTGCACAGCGTGATTATTTATATTTGATGTTTAACTGTCACATACACAAATCTGAAATCACCGAACTTAACAAGCCAATCAGAGTCAAGAGTCAAGTTTGGTGTTATCGATAATCCGAACTTGACTGGAGCTCCTGATTGGTTCATTTGAAAACTGCGTGAAATAGTCCGTTTTGTGGGCCCCTTAATTTATATACACATATATTAAAATCCTTTCATCCGTTACAAATTATACATAAAATAAAATTTAAGAATTTCAATAAATTACGTATCCGGTAAATAAAATAATTTTGAAAAATTATTAAAAAAAAATTTGGAGGCACCCATTATTTATTACACAATAGATTTGTGGAATTATGTATACGAATTTAATATACATTAAATGTCAGGGTCGTAGTTGTCAGGATTGGATTAAGGTTTGAAAAGGACAAATCTTTGAAATATCAACGCTTTGTCAAAATTGACCATGATCAAATTTAATTTATTATTATATGAATTAAAAACCCTGACGTATGTTAAATTGATTTATATTATTTTTCCTACTTTCAAAAAGCTCATGTAATGAAATTATGTACAAAATGTTATCGTAAATCCTAGTAGACAGAAACTAATGATTTTTGCATTAGCTTCTGGATTTAGTTAACTGAAGGTTAGAGCTATCATTACTCACTTTAATTATTAAAATAATGATCTTAAGAATGTAAGTAAATGTCAGGGTAAATAAATAAAAAAATATTTATTCATTTATAACAGTAGTTTTATTTAATATTTTGATAATTTGCGTAACATGCTCATTAATCCTGATTTTTAAATACTGTTCTGTTTGCCCAATGTACACTCCACTGTATGTTTAACGTCTTTCTAGTTCAACAGAAAATTAAAGTTTTTATGATGCAAATAAAAGTATCAATTAAATTGCTGTAACTCTACAGTCTTAAATATTGCTGAATGATAAGCAACTAGAACGTCAAGATATTTTTGTGGTGTTAATTTGACAATTATGAAGGATTTGCTGAATTATTTTAAAATATGGAAATTCAGTTTTCCTTGATTTTCTCGAAAAAATTCAACCTGATTTAAATTTTCAGATATTTTGGGCTTTACACTATTATTTCCGTCCATAATTTAAAAAATGGATGGAAACGATCGCAAGATACAGGGTGACCCAGGGGTACGTGCATGCTTCATAACTTTTTTTCTATCCAAGCTATCGATTTGATTTTTTTTTAAACGATAAAACCGACAATGGGGCACTGTCTAAAAATATTTCTATTTATATACAGGATGTCCCAAATAAGATACACAACTAAGTTCTGGTTTTTTAAATGGCAACCCCGCATTTTTGTTACATTTTTAGATTCGCCATTAAATTGTCGATATAACGCACCCCGGTTTCTTAGACTTACCTGCAATAGTTTTTGACTTATGTCAATTTATGTGTCAAAATAGCGTCGTGCAGAGATCCACAAAAAAATTCAGAACTTCAGAACTGTTCAAGATAACTTAATTAACTTTTTTCCAGTCGATTCCTTAAGCTTCAGCGCATCTTCTGAGTTGTAGGCGAATTCGGAGTCGACGTTCTACCGCCTACTACGATTTTTTGAAAATTACAAATTACAAATTACAAATAGCAATAACTCCACTTTTTCAAATGCATCACCCTATATTTTATTACATCATTGCATGGCATTTTTTAAGAGCTTTTTGCTGATATAGGGTTTGTTGGGTATATTTTGTAAAATTTGCGAGATTTATTGCAAAATAAGAAATGTTGACGGTTTATTCGAGAGAAAAAAAAAAGGAATCGAGTAGGCCGCTGTCTTAAAATTTGACACATCCATATACTTTCAATAATTGTACGCGTCTAATTAAAAGAAAAAAAGAATCGAGTAGGCCACTGTTTTACACATTCATATAATTTTGAAAAGAATATGTTTCAACAAAAGGAAATTGTAATAGAAACAGAAATACATTACAAAGTAAACAATTTTTATAATATTTACAAGAACATGAAAGAATGATTAATAGGATACAATATAAATATTTTTGATTTATAACAAATGCTCGAATAGGTCACCATCATGTTCCACGCAAACTGCTAGTCTTCTAGTAAATGAGTCCCGAACTCTGGCAAGCATTGCTCCATCAACTGAACGGAAGGCTTCCGTGACCCTTTTTTTCATATCATCTGCAGTTGTTGGACGATCTCTGAAAACAGTTTCCTTCACGTACCCCCAAAGAAAAAAATCTATAGGAGTAAGGTCTGGAGATCGCGCGGGCCAAGGAATAGTACTTCTCCCTATCCAACGATTAGGGTAGGAATTATCTAAAAATTCTCGCACCATCCTATGGCTATGCACTGAAGCACCATCGTATTGAAACCACATGGTTCCTCTGGTATTCAAATCCACTTCTTCTTAAATATTGGGAAGATGTTCGCGAAGAAACTGTAAATACGTTTCACCATGCAGCACATTGTCAAAAAACAATTTCCTTTTTGGTATAAGATACACTACCAGTGAGTTCAAACCGATCTCTCAACTTTAGGAATGAAGACACCCGTGGAGTTCTTGCTTCTGGATATTTTTGCAGGTAGATTCTGCTTGCTAATAAAGGATTTCTGTCAGCTTCGCCAATACAGTAGACCATATTCATTAATTCCTCGCGAGTAAAACTCATGATTAATAATTAGATGCGTACAATTATTGAAAGTATATGGATGTGTCAAATTTTAAGACAGCGGCCTACTTGATTCCTTTTTTTTTAATTAGACGCATACAATTATTGAAAGTATATGGATGTGTCAAATTTTAAGACAGCGGCCTACTCGATTCCTTTTTTTTCTCGAATAAACCGTCAACATTTCTTATTTTGCAATAAATCTCGCAAATTTTACAAAATAGACCCAACAAACCCTATATCAGCAAAAAGCTCTTAAAAAATGGCATGCAATGATGTAATAAAATATAGGGTGATGCATTTGAAAAAGTCGAGTGATTGCTATTTGTAATTTGTAATTTTCAAAAAATCGTAGTAGGCGGTAGAACGCCGACGGAAGATCCGCTGAAGCTTAAGGAATCGACTGGAAAAAAGTTGATTAAGTTATCTTGAACAGTTCTGAAGTTCTGAACTTTTTTGTGGATCTCTGCACGACGCTATTTTGACACATAAATTGACATTAGTCAAAAACTATTGCAGATAAGTCTAAGAAACCCGGGTGCGTTATATTGACAATTTAATGGCGAATCTAAAAATGTAACAAAAACGGGGGGTTGCCATTTAAAAAATCAGAACTTAGTTGTGTATCTTATTTGGGACATCCTGTATATAAATAGAAATATTTTTAGAATGTGTCCCATTGTCGGTCTTATCGTTTAAAAAAAAATCAAACTGATAGCTTGGATGCACGTATCCCTGGGTCACCCTGTATACATTTTATATTAACAATATCTCCACAAAGTTTATACGTGATTTATATGTTTAAAAAAAATTATAATAATAAATTGAACAATTTGATTCCCATTAAACTTTTCGATTCACTAGTTAACCTCTAAGTCAAATTTATATCTGCAACATTTGTAAATAAAATACTATTTTATCAATGAACTCCTAAAATAATATCTTCTTTAGAATTAAGTCATAATTTCGGTTTAGTAAAAATAAAACATAATTATAATGATTTGATTAAGTGCATAAATGGTATTGAAATATGTAAAACATCGCTGGAGGCAATCTAATGATTTATTTAATGATTCAATAAATTTTCTGTTTGGCAATGGTAGTTGAAAAAAAGATTGATTATGTGATGGGTAATAAATAATAAATATTACTTATAAAAATACTATCACTAGTAATCTCCCTATAGCTTGAATTACCATCGGAAATGTTTCCGAAAGTATGAATTTTTTTAAAAAGAGATATTTCTAGGTAGTAATTCAAGATCATTGGAGATTCGGTAAGAAAATTTCACACCAAAGTAATATAAAAAATTATAACATGACATTTTCGTAAGATACCTATTTATGGCTCAAATGAAACGTGTTCCTTGAATTTTAGTTACATGAAATAATTCAAGACAAATTAATAGAACCTTTAGCAGTCCATTTAAATTTAAGTTTTGCTACTAAAATTTACCGAAACCACTTTTATTAAATTTATAATAATTATATTGAGTCTCCATATATACCAAAATATTATGTTCCTTGGACTTTAGTAGTATGAAATAAACATTTGTTGGTCTAAAATAATGTATTCTATTATAGTCTATTTTTATGTATGAGAGAGTATTAAAATAATAAAGCGTTCGTAATCCATAGGCGTACCACTTCTTTTAGTAGACAGTTAAAATATTTTGTGAAGTTATATCTCGAGTATTTTCGTATGAAATAACCTTTGTATAAATATAATAAATATATCGGGTGTACACTTATATTTTCACCTAATTAACCTGCTTATAACTTCTAAGCAGCTGAAGGTAAAAAAGTGCAATTTTTTCTAAAATATTTTATTTTTCCACAAGGTATGTTAAGAACATTGTGTCAAACGGGCTATGTAGGTATAAGGGTTTAAACTTTGACTTTTAAACAACGTTCATAAATAATAATTTTAATATAAAAACTACTTCTTACCTACAAATCCAAATCAGAATCGAAATCAGAAGATGAACTGTCGCAACCAATATTTACAATGAGTGGCTCGATCATTTCATCAGTAATATTGTCCAACTTCCACATTTTCTCTTCTTCTTTAATCGTATGATTTACTGCCTTTTCCCAGTTTTCAGGCTTCACATTATTTACAGCCTCCAAAAACAACTGTTTAACATCACTCATTTTAAAAGAATTATTTTTTCCTGAAACTTCTCCCTTTATCTGTGCCCATATCAGTTCAATCGGGTTTACTTCGCAATGATATGGTGGTGATCTAACCACCGTCATCCCACGATTTTTTGCAATTTCATCAATTTCATATTTTTTTAATTTCTCTTTATGAAGGGAACACAAATGATACAGTTCTCTTCTCACAGAACCGGGATGGAACTTAATATTCTTTGAATTTAGCCAATTCTGTAAATCTTATTTAACCGCTTGGTTGTGGGCATTTTTTCTGTAAGTCTCGAGTGATAACTTGCATTATCATTCAAAGGTCAATAAACCACCTTTAACAAAACCGTTTGAACTACCGATGTGTACTATTATCAGTCTGCGCCCCTTTCCTGATGGTGGATTTAAACCAGTAGATAAATTATTTAAAAAAGCCTGTCTTCGACTTGTAACAGTTTCATCTTGCCAAAATTTATTTGGTGTATGTCCCTCGTTGATCCATGTTTCATCTAAATAAAATATATTTCTTCTTTGGTTTCTCATTTCTTTTATAGTCCTTAGGTAATTTCTTCTCCATACTACAATATCGCTTCTTTCTATTAAAATAGACTTTCTGGAATGCTTTTTCCATAGAAAACCTATTTCTTTTAAAAGTTTCCATAGTGTGCTTCGACTCATTTCAGGGTAATCCTTATCATCTCGAACCGTGGCAAGAACTTTGTCTACTGTCGGAAATTCTTTTCTAAAGAAGAACGCATGCACTTTCCTTCGAAGTCTTTCTTTCAAATGATTTTCTATTTGAAATTTTGGTTTTCCTGGAGCTTTACGTGCTGTTTGAAACTCGCCACATTTCTCTTCTTTAACAACTCTGTAAATCGTAGATTTCGCAACACCAAGCGTACTACTAACTAATTCCACTGTGTCATCAACACTTTTACATAAATGTTTGTCTGTAAATGATTTAAAACAATTAAATATTAATGTTTTTTCATTAACTGTTAAAGGACCGATTTTTTGTCGTTTACGCGGTACTTCCAAATTTTCCATGATCACACTAGAATTCACAATAGACTGCACACTGCACCTTGCATGTTGCAACTAAACGACATTTAGTAAGCTGTCAAGAATACACAACTGGACCTCCTTACTAAATGGAAAACCTACAATCGCATTTTCGGTGAAATTTGTTGGTAAGGGATTTATCTACTTATAATTCGATTACTGTAAGAAATTCTTGGAATTAAAATAAAACAAAATTGGCAAATAGGTACTTATTGAAAATAATCTTAAGATACGGCTATGTTATCTTTAATACACAGGGCTTTTGGCCTGTCTAAACCTTTTTCTATTGTTCTGTACAGCTTATGGTTATAAAAGACCAATAAAAGACGCAAAACTTGTATTAGCTCAGGTACATTTATGACAATTTTAGGAAATATTTAGATTATTCCGTAAAAATATTTAAAATGACCGTACTAAGTTTTGCATTAGAAATGCTGTTTTATTACTCTCTCATACATAAAAATAGACCATAGCTATTCTGTATTATTTTTCAGTGAACGGAAGGGTGTATTTTTATAATTTGACACTTGACAGAAATACTATCGCTGTGGTTCCGTCCAGGGTATCCAGGAGGAAAATATTACCGCCAAGATTTGTGGTTACTACAGTAACGAGCTGATACGAAAGCTTCTTATTGGTTAAAAAATGTTGGTGTAAAATTTTCATCACCGTTTTATACGAAGAAGCTCATTTTGAAAGCACCACACTGTAGATTAGCACTTCGTTGTATATCCCTTACTCGCTACCTATATTAAATCCATATATCATAATAGGATATATTATATCTACAATATTGTGCCATGTTCTTTATGTGCCTCTGACAATAAACGGAGCGCCCGACACGGAACATCTTTTTATTGATTCTCGATTGCTTGCACTGCTGCCAATTCAACGTGTCTCAATTTCTTGAAACGTTATACGAAAGTCCAAAATAATTATTTTTTAAACAGCAAAGAAACCTGGTCTATTATAAATGACTTAAGAAATAAAACCCTTTCTTCAAACACTTTTAATCCCAGTCCTGATGGACTAAACAATTATTTTGTTAATGTAAGAAAGAATATCAGATCTAACATAGCTCCGGGCCAGGATGCTCTCTCTTTCCTCCTACCTACTAAAAGGGTCACTAATAACTTCTTCCTAGGACCAGTAGATAAGCACGAACTATACTGTATTTGAAAATCAAGAGAGAGTAAATTCCCAGAATAAAAAGTAATTCGGTATGCAAAACTATAGTACAGTACGTGCGGTAAAACTTCAATATTTGTAATGCATTCTAAATTGTTTTTGTTAATTTCAATACAAAATTTATTAAATTTCTTGGACTATCACATTATTTTATGATCTTTCATTGTTACTACAGTAGGCCTAAGAGGATTAACGTGCGTCATAGGCGTAACCAGAATAGAAAGGGATAATTGTTATTTAACGACCTCCGAATGGCAACAGCTTCTAATGACAGATATTTTGACTTAAATAGTTTCTAGTAATGCAGTTATTTGATTTTCGATAAACGTGACAAATAGTAGTGACTAAAAATGGAAGCAGTTTGTGAGTATACGCCAGTGAAAAAATTAAAACTAGACCATTTATGGCTCAATGAAAAGAGTGCTGTAGTGAATGTGTACCACTATTTTAAACATCAAAATCCCTCAAACACTATTGACAGTGTAGTTGAAACAACATCTAAGGCAATGGGATATGGAAAATCTACAATATATAGAGTTCTAAAGGAGGAAAAATCAGGTGGAGTAACCTCACCAAAGCCGAAACCAGGTAGACCAAAACTATTAAAAGTCAACGTGGACGAGTTTTTTAAAAATGCTATTCGTAAGCTTGTTCACTCATTTTTTATAAACAAGCAAATACCAACTTTAGATAAAGTTTTGCAAGCCATTACGAATGATGTTGATTTACCCACAATAAGCCGGGATAAACTATGGAAAGTGTTACATGAGTTAAACTTTAAATTTGAAAAAATGGGCAGACACTCAATGCTAATTGATTCTGAAGAAATTGTATGTTGGAGAAGACAGTACCTCAGAAGAATACAACAAGTTAAAGCTCAAAATAAAAACATTTATTATTTAGATGAAACATGGGTTAATGAAGGACATTGTGTAGGAAGAGTTTGGAAAGACAAAAATATAAAATCATCCCATCAAGCTTTTCTAGAAGGATATACTACTGGTTTTAAGGAACCTATAGGAAAAGGTAAAAGATTAATTATTTGTCATATAGGCAGTACAAACGGTTTTTTTGAGAATGGTTTACTCTTATTTGAATCAAAAAAAACCGTTGATTATCACGAAGAAATGAATGGAGACGTGTTTGAGGAATATTTTGAACAGATGATTCAATTCATACCAAAAGGATCGGTTATTGTAATGGACAATGCAAGTTACCAATCCAGATTACTTGAACCTTTACCAACCACTAAATGGAAAAAGGGTGAAATTGCAAAATGGTTATCTTCTAAAAATTTAGCCTTTGACAATACAATGCTGAGGGCAGAATTGTTAACTATTGCTAAAAAACATAAGCAAAATTATAAAAAATATAATATTGAGGAGATAGCCAAAAAACGAGAAATTGAAATCCTTCGTTTACCACCCTACCATTGTGAGCTGAATCCGATAGAATTAATATGGGCTCAAGTTAAAGGTTATGTTGCCAGAAATAACACTACTTTTAAATTATCAGATGTTAAAAATCTCTTCAATAAGGCAATATCTGAAGTAACAAGTGAAAATTGGCAAAAATGTATTAGACACGTTACAGAAATAGAAAAAAAAATGTGGGAGCTAGATAACATAATTGATATTACTATAGAGCCCATTGTAATTTCTCTAGAATCAGATGGTGAATCTTCTGACACAGAGTGCGAGGAACCATAATTTTAAAATTATTAATTTATGTACTTTAATTTTATTTTTAGATTTTTATTTTTTAAGATTTAATATTGTCGTATTTTTTGCATGTTGCTCGTCAAATTTTATCCTTGCGGTTGGTTTTTTTTTTCTCATATACCTACTTAATTGTTTTTTTAGCTCCTCATATTAATTTATAAATAATTGTAATTATCTGTACATATTATATACATATTTTGTAAATAAACATATGCCTAAAACAAAATGCCTAAAATAATATTGACTTTTTCTTCATTTTACCCAAATTAAATTACTACTTACGAATTATGTTTATCTATCTAAAATTGGTAATCTAGGTATAAATAACTCAAACAAATTAAATATTTCTATTTCCATATTAATTTAATTTTGAAAACGCACGTCTATGGTTTACTGCCTTTAACACTGATAACTGCAAAACATTTCTGGGAATTTACTCTCTCTTGATTTTCAAATACAGTATAGTGCATTCAAAATAAATCTTCCTGTGGAAATGAGGGCTTGTACACTAAAATATTTTAAAATTTTCCTGATTAATGAATTCTTCGAATCTGGTATCTTTCCGAACTGTCTAAAAACCTGTAACTATAGACCTATTGCTTTATTACCTACCTTCTCGAAGATAATAGAAAACAAAACTTCCTAACACCTCATCAGTATGGTTTCCTACCTAAAAAATGCTGACGCAATGTTTTCCGTTCTTAATGAAATATATACATCACTTAATGATAAACTTTTCACAGCTTCAGTATTTTGTGACATCGCAAAGGCCTTTGTGTTAATCATGAAATGTTAATTAAGAAACTACAAATTTATGGCCTACGGGGTTCTCCTTTGCAATGTTTTAAAACTTACCTAGAAAATAGAAATCAGCAAGTGCGTGCTAATGGTGAAGATTCTTCAAATCTGCCAATTGGCAGTGGAGTACCTTAAGGTTCAGTATTAGGTCCACTTTTATTTTTATTATTCATCAACGATGTTACAGACTTAAAAATAAGTGGAAGAATTAATTTATTTGCCGATGACACGAGTGTAACCTGGAGTAGTTCTGATATACAGACATGACAATTTAGCATAAACAAAGATCTAGTAACTATCAAGTCCTGGTCTAACTCGAATGGGCTTTGTTTCAACACCGTAGCAATATCTTACAGAGATACTTTACATCTATAACTCTAAGAAATAATCCGATTCTAACGGTGAACTCAATTAAGTTTTTAGGTCTTTATACAGACAAATTCCTGAAATGGTCCACCCATATTGATACCTTGGCAAAAAAATTATCTTCTGCAAGTTTTGCCATTAAAACTGTTTCTAAAGAGCTGACCCCTACTACTGCATTAATGACCTACTTTTCAGCCCTCCACCTTGTGGCCGGTTACATCGAAAGATCGCTGGACTCTAAAGAGTCCACCTTGGGTGTATTCATAGACATTGAAGGTGCGTTCGACAAAACCACTTTTCCCAAAATAGCAAATGCCTTAGCTAATAAAAATATCCCCAACACAATCAATGGATGGATATATAACATGCTCTCAAAGAGAGCAATAAAAATCAGTGTAGATGATGTTACCATAAGAGGCATGGTTGTAAAAGGTTGTCCACAGGGAGGGGTGCTCTCACCACTACTGTGGAACATGGTCCTAGACACCTTAGTCAATCGCCTCAACGATGACAGTTTCTACACTATAGCTTATGCAGACGACCTAGTGATTCTGCAAACAGGAAGATTTGAAGGAATACTCTGTGCTAGAATGCAAGAGGCCCTTAATATCATAGAACAGTGGTGCAAAGACCACTCACTGTCAATAAACCCAAAAAAGACAGAGATGGTTCTTTTCACGAATAAAAGGAAGCTTGCAAACATCGAGGCCCCAAAGCTCCTAAATACTAAATTGAACTTTTCTGCAGAGGTGAAATATTTGGGGGTCACCTTTGACAGCAAGTTAACATGGAACTCTCACCTAGAAAACAGAGTCAAAGAAGCATACATATCTTATGAACAGTGCCGTAGAACCATTGGCCGCACCTGGGGAATGTCACCTAAGGTTACGGCCTGGATCTACACTGCAATCATAAGACCTATGCTAACGTACGGTGCGATTGCCTGGGGAGTCAAAACTAGCCAGCGGACAGTCGTACGCAAATTGGATCAAATCCAAAGAATAGCATGCTTCAACATAACGGGGGGCATGAGAACCACACCAACTAGAGCAATGGAGGTGATCCTTGGTCTCGCCCCCCTTGATATATTTATTAAGGAGGCTGTGGTGATGACTATGACAGGTATACAACCTGACGTAGGATCTGGTCAGTCGAGGTGTAACTTGTGGCACGAGGTCCTTGGAGAGGTCCCACTGCTACAAGCCAACACAGATTCGATTGCACCAAGATATGCCTTTTACAGGCCCTACAGGGTAATAACAAAAAACGTACAAGATGCTACATTGGCAGCAGGTGCATTGTGCATCTACACCGATGGGTCTAAAACAAATGAGGGGTCAGGCTGTGGAATTTATTCCAGATCCCTGAATCTCAATATAAAATGGGCAATGGGTTCTAATGCCAGTGTAGCTCAAACAGAGCTCACTGCTATTTCAATCGCCGCAAAAGAGACTACCAGTAGAAACATTACTGGTAATAATATTTACATCCTCACGGACAGCAGACAGGCACTACTAGCTCTGGATAGACCACGGATTACATCAGGTCTAGTACTAGGATGTCACCAGGCCCTGATCGAAGCTTGCAACAACAACGTGGTCACGTTAGCTTGGATCAAAGGTCATGGAAAATCAAAAGGCAACCGTGCAGCTGACTCTCTAGCTAAAAACTTTTGGGACCTGGCACTTTTATAAGCTTATCGGCATCAGCTGTGGCTGACCTACTGAAGAAACACTCCCTTGACAAGTTTAAGGGTAGATGGGACGACGAAACAGATTGCAAGCTAGCCAAGGAACTATTACAGTATCCGAACAGCGAAACAGCCAAAAAATACATGACTATGAACAGACAGAACCTGCGCACAGCCACAGGTATCCTGACTGGCCACTGTCATCTACGAAAACACCTCTACAGGATGGGGTTATCTGACACTCCACTGTGTAGAGGATGTGAACAGGAAGACGAGACTGTCGAACACATTCTTTGCGAATGCCCGACACTCTCACAAATGAGACATTTTCTTTTCGGCGAGCGGTGGCTAACACATGCCAACATGAGGGAGCTACCTTCAGGCGACGTCATCGCCTACTTTAAACAAGTAGGCTGGCTGACGAGCTAGAAGGAAGGCTCAACCTCAGAAGGACGCACAATGGGCCAAATGTGGCCTACGTGCTGTGGGGTGACCCACCCTTCTAGATTTACAGAGACAGATACAGATACCTTGGCAAAAAAAATATCTTCTGCATGTTTTGCCATTAAAACTGTTTCTAAAAAGCTGACCCCTACTACTGCATTAATGACCTACTTTTCCTTATTCGGATCTCACCTTCGCTATGGTTTAGCGTTCTGGGGTTCTTGTAGCTTATACCACTTCGAATCTATTTTCAAATTACAAAAAAGAACAATTCGTTATGTATTTGATTTAAGTAGTAGGACATACTGTGAGAATTACTTTAAAAATTTCAAAATTCTAACCCTTCCTGCTCTATTTATCTGTGAATCCGTCTGCTTAGTTCGCAAGCACCTTCAAAAGCACCGGAAAGACCAACTCGTAGATATCCTTCAAGAAATTTAGATACTGATGTTTACTTAACTATTCCCACCTCTGACCTAATAAAAAATTCTATTACCTACAATGCAAAAAATTGTATAATAACAGTTAAAATCTATTAAATTCATACTATAAGTTCAGAAGATCGACTAGGGCTTTTCTTCACACTGTGGCAGGATTCTATAACGTCCCTTAGACTTTTGGGTTGCAGCATATATTGCATATCAAATGCAATTGTTATTCATATTTTGTTTGTGTTTTGTTTTGTCTAGTAATTTATTTTTATTATAATTAGTTTTAAATTCGCTTTGTCTATAACATTTTTGTAATTTTTCTTTGATAATAAAGCATATTCTCTCTCTCTCTCTTTCTAAATTTTTAGACGTGAGAGCTGTGGGCGAGAATCAGACGTGGTGATCATCTTTCAATATCTGTCCCTCCTTTTTGAACTCTGCAAACCAATTAAGGAATGTGAGTCACTTAAAGTTCCACCACACATATTTAGACGTATTTTGACAAGAAAAATATTTTCGCCCACCCTATTTTTGGGAGAATTTTCTTCTCCAACCTTGCATTTCTCTTATATGTGAAGCTTTTTTTGTTGGAAAACACCACTGGATCTAGTTTGCACATTTTCCTCTTTTGACGAAAATCGAGGACGGAACCAATCAGCTCTTAATACCATTCTTTCATTCCTACCGGTATAATTAAATACACACAAAATACATAATCCATAAATCGGTTACGTATTACCAAGCATAATATTTCGTTTCGTACATCGTCAGTCGATGTTTATTAAGTATTTATTTGAAATTCGACATCCGGTTGTCATCACAGAGGTCAAGGGTTAGTTAAAATCCATTGTGTAACGCCGTAAATGATGCGAAATTCGCCTGTAAACTATTGTTATTAGTTTATTACGTTTACTGGTCAGAGATTTTACGAGACTATGGCGCGGAGATGACATTGACTTGAACTTCAAAATCTTCGCTGTACATTGGAATGATTATAGTAGTCAGTATTGTAATTGCAGAGATTTATTTAAATGTAAATTATTTTAAACTTTCTAGGTTCTCCACAAGAGTGCCTAATTCACTATAGTACCTAACGCGAAAATAAAGCACTTTTTCCTTAAATGGTAATCCGAAGAACTAAGTGTATTAATGGTGAATACCAATAAATAAAATTCTTTTTCTACACCCGCACTATAATAATACACCATAATCATACAGATTTTTCATAACGATACAGATTTTTAATCAATAGAAACCCATAATTTTTCAATCAAGCATGCTGTGCATATTTGACGTGTGTCCTTGATTCCTATCTAATTGTTCTATTTGTTTGAATCAGTAGGTTTTAAATTTTCGTAGAATATAGCTAAACTTCGATAATTATATTATCAAAATGTCTGATATCAGCGATATAGAAGAATTACCATCGACTCCACCACACTTATCTTAGAAAGCAGAAAATGCAGTACAGGGTGTCCCAAATTGGTGCGTTTTGCAGGGTATCTCGTAAACTAGAAGAAATAGAAGAAAAGCAGTTAAGATGTTATGACTTCTTTTTTTGTTAAAATAACGATAGCCTAATTAAATCTTTAGTAATTCCCTGCAGTTGGAAGATACAGGGCTATTATTGAAAACTGACGAAAACTACAAGGTTCTATAACTTCTTAATTAAGAAAAATATAAAAAAACGTTAAACTTTTGATATATATGATATAATAATATTAAAGAGTTCAGTGGCGCACAGATTATTTTTTTTAGGGGGCTCACTAAGGAAATATAATGCAAACTTGGGTGATTGTCATGAAATGGGGGTTTTTGAGATTTGCTGGTGAACAAACAAAAAAGTGCTGTGTGCATGTGTTTTCAACATTATTTTGAAGTACTTTCTGTATATTTCCACATAAATACACACAAGGAATAGACAGTGAGAAGTTTATATAGAAATTATATGGCTTCGGAGGCGACACAAAATCAATGGAATTCTATTTCATAATGTAAGCGGAGTCCCGCGTTGTTTATTAATTATATTTATATTTATACTTGTTTTTTATGATGAACATAATATTCTAAATCTTAATAGGCGAGAATTTTTATATTTTGATGGGAGGAAAATAAAAAAAAAGGTAATTATTTTAATCTACAAAATGAAGACCCTGGAGGTTTATCTGAGCCATTGGGGTGACGCAGGGTGGGTTATCATCTGATTCCCTGATGATCAGTTTCGGCTATCGTTTGAGACCCTAGGCGCGCGGCAATAATGCGCTGTTTTTCCGTAAACGTAGTGCCGTGACGTAAAAGCGGAAAATGGACAGGTTACGGAGGCGACAAAAACCCCCATTTCATGACAATCACCCATTTATGTTTTTTAAATGGGACACCCTGTATATTTTGACGTTTTTTGTTTTCTTTTTTAATTCTCATTCACCTGATATGACATACTATATATCTATTTTCAATGGTTGGAGCTACAGTGCAAATAAACCATTTATGGATGTTATCAGGTGAAACACCCTTAAAAAATTGAACACTCAGTAACGAAATTTAACATTTTATTATAAGGATACTGATGTGTGACAATTTTATTTATCAAAATTATAATTAATAAAATATAAAACCAGATTAAAAAAATAAAAACAATAAACTTATGAAACAACAAGAAACATTGTAAGAACTAATCTTATTAGAATGTGAAAATTACATTAAATGTTCAAAATGTCCTCCATTTTGTTGTAGTAATAATTGACACCTTTTTCTTACTGATCTTACACAATTGAGTATGTGCACTGGCTTTATTTTTCTAAATATTTTGTAATAAATCTTCCCTACTTTCGAAGTTAGTCTTGTAAATATTATTTTATGATTTTATTTTTGGTAATGCTGAATTGGTTGAAGATTATTTAAACGAAAAACTTTTTAATCGATGAAAACGGAGAGCATTTTGAACATTTAATGTAATTTTTACATTCTAATAAAATTAGTTATAGGTAGATTAGTTGTTACAATGTTTCTTGTTGTTTCATAAGTTTATTGTTTTTATTTTTTTAATCTGGTAATAATTTTGATAAATAAAATTGTCACACATCAGTATCCTAATAATAAAATGTTAAATTTCGTTACTGAGTGTTCAATTTTTTAAGGGTGTTTCACCTGATAACATCCATAAATGGTTTATTTGCACTGTAGCTCCAGCCATTGAAAATAGATATATAGTATGTCATATCAGATGAATGAGAATTAAAAAAGAAAACGAAAAACGTCAAAATATACAGGGTGTCCCATTTAAAAAAACATAAGTTTTCTTAGTGAGCCCCCTAAAAAAAATAATCTGTGCGTCACTGAACTCTTTAATATTATATCTATCAAAAGTTTTTATAAGGTTTTTTTATATTTTTCGTAATTAAGAAGTTATAGTACCTTGTAGTTTTCGACAGTTTTCAATAATCACCCTGTATCTTCCAACTGCAGGGAGTTACTAAAGATTTAATTAGGATATCGTTACTTTAACAAAAAAAGAAGTCATAACATCTTAACTGCTTTTCTTCTATCTCTTCTAGTTTACGAGATACCCTGAAAAACGCACCAATTTGGGACACCCTGTACAAAATAATATTTTGCCCCAAAAAAATCCAAGAAAGTGTACGAAAAACTATATCAACGGTTTATGGACTGGAGAAATACAAATAATATTTCGACATTCTCCGAAAATGATTGCTTATTTTCAGGAATTGATGGAAACTATGAAATCATCTAGTACATGGACACATTATTCAATAATAAAATTGTTTGTAAATATTAACTATAATATAGACATTTCTAAATATAAGAAACTACAATTACTGTTATTGTGTTCAATATAAATATAAATAGAATATTTATAGTTCTTCATTATTTATCGGGTGTAGAAAAAATAGCGTATGCAACTCTCATGTAATGGTTATTAATACACTCGCATAAACCATACGATCATTACATGATCGTTGCATAATATACTATTATATAGTCTAGTCATTATGGTTTAAAGATTAGTGAATTTCGAAGAATATTTTGAATGTTTTGAGAATGCTCCGATTACATCAGAATTTAAACTTTTTATAAAATGAATATCTAAACTCTTTTTTCAAATCTAAAAATTTCCAACCGATCCAAATTTAGCCTGGCATCTTTTAAAGATCATTAAATGATTTTTGACCCCTATTGAAACTTCTCAAAATAGGTACAATAAACACGGTAAAACAATTAAAGCTTATTGCATAGCCTTTCAGTTGCCAAATATGACGTCATATCATGTTTTCGGCATGTCTTTGATTACTACATGACATTTGATGGCGACTATACAAAATTTTGACAGTTGTCAGGATCGTATTCAGCCAAATAGGAAAAGGCTTTGAAATTAATAAGAATTGTGATCTCAAAACATTACAAAATAAAACAAAATGTATTTTTAATTGATATTTATTATCATAAATAATATAACATTAGTAAATAAATTCCTAAAATAAGACAACAAGGATCACTTGCCGGATGAAACCTACAATAAGAAACTAGATGTGTTTAAAAAATCACATAAGTTTTATTTGATAAACTAATTACCTTGGTAATCATTGAAATTTAACAAAACTGGTAACGTTAAACTTGTAGAACAACAGCCATTTTTGATTACAATACAATACACGTTTATTATGCGGAGTTGTCTTCCCACAAGTCCCAATCTGATTCGTGGGCAATAGAGTTTTACCGGCTTGTTTTTCTAATTGGAAATAAGCAAGTAGTTTCAATACTAACGCTATACCTCAGCATGTTTATAATTATCAAAATAAATATATAAATTAAAAATAATAAATTAACTTCTAAAAAATGTGATTAACCACAATAATTACAAATGGAAGTACTGTTCTGATAAAAACGGTCAGGCGTACACTTTGACGTTTATCAAAAATAACTAAAGAGCGTGTTCAATATTTCAATTTGACTATGAGGCCATGACGTATAGCAAACGGCAGCCAATGAAATGCCTGTATTGTGTCAATTGTGGTTATTTAATATCTACGTGTAGATCTCTCATGATGTTGCCTTACGAAAATTTATAGTGGACGTACCGTTTTTTGCATTTCTCTCAACTTAATACGATAAAGCGAGATAGATGCCGTATGACGTGCAACTGAAAGGCGATGCAATGAACTTTACTGTTTATTTTACCCACAAAAATTAAAAAAAAAATCTGTTTATTTTTAACGGTTTTCCCATGCAAGTACTCAACAGACATCAAGTCTTGCACGCTTTTGAGCTTTTTTTGGTGGTTTAGTTTCTGGCAGCGTTAATTGGGTGGTCTCAACGCCGCGCCACCAGACCCTACTCCTTTTTTACTAATATGATTGTAAAATTTTGATATAAAATAGATATGCCCGAAGATCAGGAAACGTGAAAGTCTCTAAATCACTATATTCACTTGATGAGTCATTATTTATCGATATTATTAAAGGTGGCACTGTAGTATCGACATCCAAGATTTTGTCCAGATTCCACATGTTTTCTTCTTCTTTTAACACATGCTCGATTGCCTTTTGCCAATTTTCCTTCGTAACAAGTGATACGGAGGTTTCTAACAATGCTTCTGCATCTTTTAACTTGAATGTCGTATTATGTCGACCTACATATCATTTAACTTGTGCCCATATCAGTTAAATAGGATTTAATTTGCAGTGATAGGGAGGAAGACGCAAAACATCAATACCATGTGTTTTTGCAAGTTCATCCACTACATAACGTACTGGAGGCTTATTTAATTTTACAATTTCTACTGCTTCTATTTTTATTGGCACACGTTCAATTAGACGGGAATGGTAACTAGCGTTATCCATTACTATAACTTAACCCTTTGGTAAATGCCATCTATGATTAGAAGAGAGTATTGACAATTACTAAAAGCAAAAAATTCCCGGTGTATTGGGGTTGCATACACAATTTGCATTGTGTGTTGCAAAGCTTTTATTTGACTGATTCTAGTCAAAATGTCACTCTCTTCTTTCGTATCCCTTTCAGAGATTAATACAAAGTTAGAAAACGAGTAAGGAATTTAATTTATCAGACTCGACATCCTAAGACCGGTTTCTGCCTTTCGGCTTCGTCAGTTACTCGTTTTCTAACCTTTGGTAAATGTTCTATCATCTGCTGAAAATATTCTTCAAAAACATCAGCGTTCATATCTTTATGGTAGTCTCCGGTTTTTTTAGATTGAAATATTAAAGAACCACGTTTGGAAAATCCGTCATCACTTCCAATATGAGTTATAATTAGACGTCGTCCTTTACCGCCTTATCTTCATACCAAATCCTAGGTAGGTAATCATCTTATAATCCCATCCCCTTGTTATCATTTTGGTTTTTCCATGGCATTAGTAATCTCCCATTTACATTTTTAATAATAATAGTCACATTTAATGATGAATAACGATTTAAACAATTTAATGTAGGTATACCTAATAGTCAAATTTATAGGTCTTGAAAAATATTTGTTATATACCTTGTTGTTAATTTACTCAAACAGATAACTCTACTATTTATATAACAATTGCAAATAACTCAAAAAACATTTTGTAAAGTACTTACATACCGAAATAATACTCAATAATCCATATTAAAAAAAATATATTTTTAAATGATGATTTTATGTACCCCGTAAATAATATATAGGCACCCACATCTGAACTTTTCTGTTCTGACAGATATATTACTCTTGCTCGAATACGATTTAGGTATATAGTAAGGATGTTTTATATTCATATAGTTGTGTCTTTGTGTTACCGAGAAAAAAAAAGTGGCGAGTTTCATGATATTTTAAAATATTTGTGGAATACATATTTTTGGCTCATACTGTCAACAAATATATGCATTTAAAACACATTAAAGCTATGGGAAGGAATAATTAAAAGGTAATTTGGATAAAGTCGAATATATTACAGACGCTCGAGGTATAATGTCAAAATATTCACATAAAACATTGTGCATACTATTTAAAGTTGATTAAAAGATTTATTTTTGATTAATTAATGACAAAATATAACAGGATTTATTTAATCTATTTTTTTTTGTTTCAGGTATGGATCAATTTGCTTGGATTCTGTGGTAATAGGTATTTACAGTGACCTCATTTAATAATTCGTTCCTTAATAAAATTTGCAAAAAAAATATTTAATTTTAACAACAAAAAAAAATAATTCTTAGAAACCTTTACATTTGCCAATTTTACGTATTGAATTGAAGGATTTTTCTCGGTCTAGATGTATTTAAAATCATTAACAATACCTCGGAAGACCCTGTATGTTACAAACTAACTGTTAAAGGTCATCTGAGTTCCGCTTTTCTGTTTACAAACACAGCCGACACTTCTACTAAATTACAGTGTCACGCAAAATATTACGCAAGACTAAGCACGAACTTGAACTTGAAAACGATTCGCAGTTTGTCCAAAATTCTAAAATACGAATTGATGAAAGGGTTTTTCACTAGCAGACAAAGAAATAAAGCGGAATTTCGGGACTTCCCCAAGGATTTATCATTGGCCTTATTCCCTAGTTATTTTCTTATTATCTATCACTAGAGTGGAAAAATAAAAAGGTTACAACAAATAAATAATGTGTAATTCCGGCAGTTCCTCAAGGATCTAATATTGGGATTTATTTTTTTTAATAGTGTTTCCGATTTCTTCAAATTTACACTGTTAAACAATATTGTCCTGTAAAGCGCGGATTGAAAGAGAAAATCGAGATTTCCGCAAGGATCTAGCATTGGCCTTATTTCTTATTTAATTTTCTTTTATTGGTCGTGGAGTTGAAATATCTACGAACAAAATGCCAACTAGTGTGGAAAAATAATGAGGATATATCAAATAAATAGTGTGTAAATCCGGCAGATATATTATTGGCATTCTCCTATTTTAATTTTTTTTAATGGTGGTACCGATTTCACCGAAGCTACTGATTGGTTTGAAATTCAAAAAGAGGCCAGTCGATTAATCAAAACTGCAAAACTTAAATTGGTTACAGGAAAATTCCAAATAGTGAGGAAAAGCAAAGAATTTAACACATTCGTTTTCATAAAAGTATCCCTTTTACAAAGCATTTTTTTTCTCAGATGAATTCACAAAAAAATATATTTTTTTAAAAGCGTCCCATTTTGTTAATGTTTGATTTTCTTTTGTAAAGTGTGGTATGTTTTTTAGTCCCTAAATAAAATATGCCGCCGGATGCTTCGAGAAGTAGACACTATAACGCAGCTATTAAAAAAAAATCGACTCGTAATTTAAGAATCACGCGGTATCTTTTTTTCATATTTAATATTGGAACTTCGTTTAAGGTATCCAAGTGATTAGAATATTTGTAAGAAAAATATCCGGGTCCGGATTAGTCATATAATTAATATAAATATCACTAATCGAGACTATTAAAAAATAGAACAGATTACCATCCTAAATCGCTTAAAGGTTTCTTGTAATTTTTAACAATTAAAAACAAATTTACAATTCTCAAAATCCCTTATGATGCGGACGTTATGTGTGACACAGTATATCATATATTATATTATGTATATCTAAATAAATATTTCTAACCGACTGGTTCACTAACAATGAATGTAAAATGCATAGATTATTTATTTGTTAGAATTATTAATAAGATTTTCAAAAGGGTATTTTGGCCAGACCGTAAAAAAATACTAAATTGGCAATTTTACAACTTAAGTAACGAATTAAATTATTTTCTCCACGGCCGTGATTGTTTACAAAAATAAGGTTTGCCATGAATGTCAAATTAACTGTCAGTATTAGTTGACGTGGTCTTAATATTGGTTTGTAAAAACTTTTAATTTATTAAAAAGGAGAAGAAAATCAAACGATTCAGATGTAGAATTTGAAAATACTCTTCCAGAAATAAAAAAATTGCCGATAATATAACTCAAAATTTGCTACCGCAAAAATCTAAGCTTGAATATAAAAATATTACATACACAATGTTGAGAGATTGAGGTTTCATTTTACTATATTTAATTTCTACTTTCTGTGTCCGTGGAGAAAGTACAGTCTGTTGGAATGAAAACCCGACACTCGTGGTTCCTCACGCTCGCATTCGCTCGCGTTCGGAATCCTCCACTCGTGTCAAATTCTCATTCCAACCTTGTTACAGAATATACTATTATTACAGACAATAAATGAGTTCAAAGTTCATAAAATATCTAAACCACTAGGTACTGTGATGGAATGTAATAGTATATTATTCAGTGAGTTTGTGTGGGTTATTTTATTACATGCGGATGAAGTACGAGCGAGCTTGCGAGCGAGGATCGAGTTTTAGGACCTCGCGCTCATGGAGACTTTATCACCATCGATATTTGTATAATATCCCCGAGTTTCAAAGATTTTAACCGGGGGCCAATTTCCGTAAGGTCCGTGCGAGGTACTTTTGACATGGTATAATTTTTGACATACCAACAAACGTCATCAACCAAACTAGCCTTTGGTGTGAAAGAACCCCGCAACAAATCTTATGGGAATCCGGTCAAATTGGCTGAAATTTGGATATGTTGTTCGTTTCGGCATCCTGAGGAAAAGTCTCAATGGGCACAAAGCTCAATTTTGCGTATTTCGGCTCCTACGGAGCTCCAAAGCTTCACGGATTTAACATTATTTACTACTTAAAAAGGTAATCTTTTCAAAAGTTTAGTATTTGCTGCGTTAAAAAAAATACCCTCTTATGTTTTCAAGGTCGCTGCATTCAAATCTAATGCCAATATAATAATATTGACAGTTAACAACTGTCAAGCAGCATGTAACAATCAAAATTGATAAAATTAATATGTAAACATATGTTTTTAAAATTGCTTAATTCAAATCTGTTGTCAAAAAACGATATTAACAGTTGACAGCTGTCAAACAACAAGCAATAATCAAAATTGATAAAATCCACATGTAAATACAGGGTGGTCCTTAAGTAATTGTACATAGAAGTACGGTAGATTCCTCATTTTAAAATATTACGATTTGACCCAACTTGCTCTAATAAAATGTTGCTAATAAGGAATATACAAGGTGTTAAAGGTAAAATTTTAACATTTATTTTTTGCAAGAACTTTAGCATTTTTGGATATTTATACATAAAAATTTGGAACTGGGGGTTTTTGGGCACGAGAAATCATAATCTGGTACCTACTTCGATGTAATTTGTAGAGGGCGCTAGTTATGCTACATTTGTGATATAAATGTGCCATAAACTTTTTTGCTATTTAAGTTAGTGCTATTTTTGTAAAAGACTATAAAATCCACGTTATTTTAGTAGAAAAAAAGCATACTTGCATACCTCCTGAATCCGAATATGACCTTAGTTTTCCCCCATCGCTCACCGTTTTCGTTGGGGTAGCCCTCCCACCTATTTTTATCGCTTTTCGATAATTTGGAGGCATGAAAAAAAACAGTGGGTGGTGGGGGGAAACTGAGGTCATATTCGGATTCAGGAGATCATTTTACATAGGAATCAGCAAGAATGGTGTCAAGACCAGAAAAAAAAATTATTTTTTGCCTACCAGTGTAATCATGCAGCTGATCCCTAAAATGCGATTATCTCGTAAACCATTAAGTTTCAAGGTTAATAACAGGTATGCTTTTTTTCTACTAAAATAACGTAGATTTAATATTCTTCTACAAAAATAGCCCTAACTTAAAGAGCAACAAGGTGTATCGCACATTTATGTCACAAATGTGGCATAACTAGCGCCCTCTACAAATTACATCGAAGTAGGTACCAGATTATGATTTCTCGTGCCCAAAAACCCCCAGTTCCAAATTTTTATGTACAAATATCCAAAATCGCTAAAGTTATTGCAAAAAATAAATAGTAAAATTTAACCTTTAACACCCTGTATATTCCTTATTAGCAACATTTTATTAGAGCAAGTTTGTTTTAAAATGAGGAATCATCCATACTTCTATGTACAATTACTTAAGGACACCACCCTGTATATGTTTTTGAGGTTGAGATTCATGGGGATTCGATAAATCCCAAAAATTGTAATTCGTTTTATTTTTGAAGTTCATTTAGAATACGTTACTTATTTTGATTACCCAGGGAATTATTATTGTGAATAATCCCTAACCTCAATCATCGATGTATGTTTCCCTTCCCCGAGAGAAGTGAAGCCGGACAAAGGTAGATAAGGGCAAAACAACTCCGGAAAATTGGCTAAGGAGCCCTAGGAAATTACAACGTGACAATCTAATGTCAAAAAATTGTTAAAAGCTGTCAAAACTAGCTGCCAAAAAGCAAGCTACAATCAAAATGGATGAAATGCACAGTCAAATATTTAGCGATAGTACTCAACTGTCAATATCGTCTTTTTGAATTAAGCAACCTTAAAGACATATGCTTACATGTCAATTTTATCAATTTCGATTGTTACATGCTGTTTGACAGTTATTTGACAGCTGTCAATATTGATTTTTTTGAACTCAGAAACCTCAAAAACATATATTTACATGTGGATTTTATCAATTTTGATTATTGCTTATTGTTTGACAGGTAGTTGACAGCTGTCAACTGTCAATATCGTCTTTTTGACAACAGATTTGAATCGAGCAACCTTAAAAATATATGTTTACATATTAATTTTATCAATTTTGATTGTTACATGCTGTTTGACACCTGTCAACTGTCAATATTATTATATTAGCATTAGATTTGAATGCAGCGACCTCGAAAACATAAGATTACAAGTGAATGTTAAACTTTTTAAACGGTATAATTTCAGCTGCTTTTGCTGAATAGGTGAAGTGGACTCTCACTTAGATGTACACAAAAATAAATTCTTGATTTTTTACACCGTTTTATCCAATCTCAATCCTTTGCACTTGTGAGTGGATTATGTCGTGGGCATTTCGATTTTTACTAAATATTTACCGTCTCTAAGCAAAAATATTATGCCAATCCGATAACAAAATCACTGCGCAGTCTAATATACTAATTTGACAAACTCCCGGTGATTTTCTCTAACCGTTTTCCATATTTTCATTTGCGTTTGGCCGCCAAGATTCATCAAAACTTTCCCAATAAACACTATAGAATGGAGAAAATGGTGAACATTTCCTCGAAAACTAGAAGCAGCGAAGAAGGAAGTGTGAGTGGCTGCATAACAAGCAAAGTTTTCGCGAAACATCTGCACCTAAGTTCATGTTCTGGGGTCGTGTTATAGGTACGTTGAACTAGTCGTAACTATTGATTTTCTATTTTGAGATAAAGTTTTTAGGTTTATTATTCTCATTCCGTAGTTCGTTTATAATTCACTTACTTCTTTTTCACGTTTATTATTTATTATTACGAGCTCTTTAATCTAAAATAAGTTTTTAAGTAATTTTATAATTCTATGGTGTTGCCCAACGAATACCAAGCTGATAAATTTATGATCCTTTAAAAATGTTTTTTCTTTTTTGCTTAAATTTAGCTATTTTTTTTCTACAATTAAAACATATGTAAAAATTATTCAGATCTTTTATTACGTAGATGGTCCTCCAAGTTAAATTAACAGTGTAGGTATTTCCCAAATAATTTTCAGAATTCTTCACTAGGTATATTATTTTCATAATTATCTATCTTGAATTATTTATTCAATTTATATACCAAGAACTTTTAACTTTAACAGACAAAAACAAAACAGTAAATCGTTCTAAGAAATTAATAAATAACACGAAGTTTGCTAATAACTGTAAGCTTGTTTTTTAATAAGTTAAAACTAAAAAAAATGGCGTGAAACAAATTGAGAAACGATTTTTTTTATTTTTATTATGGGCAAAGGCATAAAATTAAACAATCAAAAAGGTACTTTCGCTGTACCACAGAAAGTTTCCGGACCAATTGGGGCACATCTTGTTCCTTTTTGGGCTAGTGAGTCAGCCTCTTCATTGCCCTTGTAACCTGTGTGGCCTGGTACACAAACTAAAGATTGTCTGTTTTGACTGCCAAACTCTTGAAGGGTTTTTAGGTAATCCAATACAAATTGGAGTATATGGCAATGGTCTTCTTCTTAAACTCTTACCTTACTAACTCTTCTGCACAGTGATGTATTGCTGCCATTTCTGCCTGGAATATCGTCTTGTTTTCCGAAGCTCAGTCAGACTCTTGTCTTTGGCTTGACTATATAAATTTCTGCTCCTACAAGTTCCTCGGTTTTTGAGCCGTCTGTGTAGCCAGGCTAACGGTATCTGTAGAGTAGGGCGGGTGAGTTAGTCCCACAGCACTTAGGCCACATTTGACTCCCGAGGAGTTGTCCTTCTAGGTCATCGTCCATCCTGTCCGTTCCAGGAAAGTGGACAAGTCACTAGGAGACATCTCCTTTATATCGGCAGCTAAAATTTCTTTAACATTTATTAGTAGATACTATTTTGAGACTAGCCTACTTGGTAAACGAAATATAATCTAGCCTACTTGGTAACCGAAAATATGGCTTGATTATATTTCGTTTACCGCCATAATTTTCATTTTTACTCAGATACTAATCTACATTTGTTTCGTTCTACGTCCCAAACTAAATGGCCCATAAATGTATGGGGAGGAATCGTAGTAGATAAAGTTATAGGACCATACTTTTTGAAGGAAGTCTCACTGGTATTACACTTTTCTTAAAAACGATTTGGGTGTTTGGAGGAAGTTGATTTAAGACATGAAAGAAAAAATTCAAAACGCATTTTCCACAACAACTCCAGCTTTGTTACAAAGAGTAAGTAAGATCCTCGTTTATGAAAAGAATAGAGAAATGTGTGGAACAAAATGGTCGCCGTTTTGAACATTTAGTATAAACTATACCTACTTTTTATAAAATGTCATTGTTTATTTATGTAAATGTAAGTTTCACAAATGTAAGTTGTTTAATAATTTTGATTCCATAATTGTTAGTTTTTTTTAAATAGAAAAATTAGAAAATAATATAGAAGCTTTCATTTTATTATACAGGGTGTCCCACGACGTACTGTACACAGTCCAATCATAAGTACTATCGTATTAAAAAATGCCTTGTTTCGTTTTTGACGGATATACAGGGTGATATTTGAAAATATGTAAATTATTCTACGTTAAGTATATATCTAAAAGTAAAAATCTCAGACCAATCAAATTTGGCACACTTAGTGTGCTCCCTGAGCTCAATAAAATAGGATTTAAAAAAAATTTAATTTCAGGTCCGGACTTATTTTTTTTTAGATTTTTATTGGTGTTTTGAAAACAACACCCTGTAAGCCAGATCAGACAATTTTTATTTTTCTCACTTTAAATCTTAAGGATGATACTAAGCAGCAGTTAAAAAAAATTGAACGCGCAACTTTTTGTTTTCTGCAGAAAAAAATAAAACTTTGAAAAATAGTAGAATTTTAATGGATTCACATTCTTCTTATGACTGATGCGGCACTACATTGATAGCACACCATCATTTTTCAACAAAAATCATAAGGAAAGTTCATTTTACTCGATATAAAGTATTATTCAATCAACCGTTGAAATTCCAGGGCAGTATTTATTTTTTTAAGTTTTTATTGATCCTGTAAAAACAACACCCTGTAAAGCGAGCTGTACACATTTTCTTTCTGTAACGTCAAAGAAAAAACTATTACTTTTGATAATTGTGCAAATGCAAGTAGGCTTTGAATTCGCTTTGACGTCAATTTTGACAGTTTGTGACAGAACGTGGTGAGCGACTGACAGAAGACCAAAAAGAGGGTATTTTGGAAATGGTAAATCAAAATGAGAAGATAAGTACCCGCGAATATCCAGTATTTTGAATATTTCTAAGTCCACGGTTTTCAGGACGTTAAAGAAAGATCTCCTCCATCCATATCACCCCCAACTGGTAGAGAGACTGCAAAAAATAAATACGGCCCTGGAATTTCAACGGTTGATTGAATAATACTTTATATCGAGAAAAATGAACTTTCCTTATGATTTTTGTTGAGAAATGATGATGTGCTATCAATGTAGTGCCGCATCAGTCATAAGAAGAATATGAATCTATTTTCCAGTTTTATTTTTTTCTGCGGAAAACAAAAAGTTGCGCGTTCAATTTTTTTTAACTGCTGCTTAGTATCATCCTTAAGCTTTAAAATGAGAAAAATGAAAATTGTCTGATCTGGCTTACAGGGTGTTGTTTTCAAAAAACCAATAAAAATTTAAAAAAAAATAAGTCCGGACCTGAAATTAAAATTTTTTTAAATCCTATTTTATTGAACTCAGGGAGCACACTCAGTGTGCCAAATTTGATTGGTCTGAGATTTTTACTTTTAGATATACTTAGCGTAGAATAATTCACATATTTTGAAATATCACCCTGTATATCCGTCAAAAACGCAACAAGGCATTTTTTAATACCAGATACAAAATGGCCTCGGTCCATAGTACTTATGGACAGTGTACAGTACGTCGTGGGACACCCTGTATAACTAAAATAATAAATATTTAAACCATTTAATTTGTGTACGTAAAATACATGATTTTCCGTTATCATAAAATATTTCTAGTTTTCCATTAACTTATACCCTAACTATACTATATCGTTTGAAAGCTTATTAATTGTACTAACAAATTGTAAAAAGACTTATAGGGTGATCCATTTGAAAATTTTGAGGTATTGCTTGATTTGAACCCTATATTAAAGAAGCCACAGTTAAACAAAGTAATTAATAGTGATCACAGCCAACGATATGAGAAGGGCATTTTAATACAAAGACCTGTTGATTTATTTTGATATACTGTTTTACGGAGTGTTAAAGATGGGTCATTTTTTATAATAATTGGCCATATCTTTTTGAAATACCCATATAATATATTAATATGCTATATTTTTTTAACGCTCTCGGTGAGATCTTTTCGATTCTTGAATAAAATACAGTATGTTTTATTTAAAATAATGTAAGTTTGTGCTGCCACGAGTTTTTGGAATACCCTATATAATCAAAACTATTTTCAAAATGTGTACCCAGTAAATTTTATCTCTTACCACAACGACGTAATCCTCCGAGGTCAGAAGTTTGGCCCACTCTATAAATTATAGTGGAGAGTATCCACCGGCCCGTTTTCGCTTCCAAATCAAGCTTTTGAAGAAAATTATTTAGGAACGCCTAAAATACTTTACCTGATATGAAATATTACCATTATCGATTTTTTATGTAACGTATTTAAATAAGTTTTTGTAAACTACATATTTTTTATCTCTAAATCTACATACCTAAAAGTGTTCACAGATAAGGACAATTATTTTAAATACTGGTATGGAAATTATTAATATAATATTAGATTTTGATGACGCAAATTAGTTACGCTTGTTTTTTGTGTTTAATTATTATTTAAATTATTGAAGCTTTTGAAATTGTGCATACCACTTGGTTATGTATTTAATCTATCATCATAGATTACGGCACAAAAATAGTGCATATACATAGGAATTTTCAAACATCTGATTTGGAAACGCCACTTAGACATGAAATATTAAAAAAATATAACAATTACCTTGTGTATTTATTTTCATTCAAATCAATATATTCTTTTTAGATGTGCTGCCATCTATGATTAGAAGAGAGTATTGACAATTATTAAAAGCAAAAAATTCCCGGTGTATTGGGGTTGCATACACAATTTGCTCTGCAGTGTGTGTTGCAAAGCTTTTATTTGACTGATTCTAGTCAAAATGTCACTCTCTTCTTTCGTATCCCTTTCAGAGATTAATACAAAGTTAGAAAACGAGTAAGGAATTTAATTGAAAGGCAGAAACCGGTTTTAGGATGTCGAATCTGATAAATTAAATTCCTTACTCGTTTTCTAACCAATATATTCTGTTTTAAAATTACTAATAAAGAATTATTTCAAAATCAAACAGATACTTTTACATCATTATCAATCTGTTTAATCCTACAATATGCAACATCAGATTTCATCCATTTCCATCTTAACTGAATTAAACTATAGACAATGGATTTACCACCAGACTGTGAAACTCCAACTCCTGGTAACACCGTTTCGCTAACGCTCTGGAGCAAGTGAATAAAATTGCATTTATAGGAGAAAGCAACTTACAACTTGTCTTATAATTCAATTTCACACTCCAACGTAAGCATCAGCCATAAAGTACGAGACTACGTGTACACAGAGTCGCAGTTTAGGTGGGTATTAAAATAATTTAAAAAAAATATGTTTAGATGGAATGAAAAAATAGAAGCAGCCAAACCGTTTCCAAATCGTTCCTTACTATTGCTGAAAGTAGGAGTAAAATAAAAATTAAAAATAACGTATTATATGGCGAAGTTGACAAAAAAATTGGGATGTTTAACAATAAGTATCCGAACACTAACGACGGTGGAATTTTTTGTAACCATAAAAATACCAAAAAAGACCATGGGCGTACCAAAACTACCTAAGGTTGTGAAATAAATCACACTTGTTCCCAAGAACAAAGACATTAAATGTCCTACACTGCACCAGCGTCTGAACTTCAACAACTACTCCTTGGGCTACATGTCCCCCCAAGTATTGAATTACGAAAGTCGAGACGTGGTTTGGCGCCCGACCAAGTCGGGGCTTTAAACCAAACACTTTGAAGTCCAGACGCTGGTGCAGTGTAGGACATTTAGGTAGTTTTGGTACGCATGGTCCTTTTTTGGTATTTTTATGGTTACAAAAAATTCCACCGTCGTTAGAGTTTTGCAAGCTTTGATTTTATTTAAAAGTGAAGAGATGGCGTTGCACTCACCTCCTCTTTCTCGACTTAACCGTTTGTACTAAGAGTTGGTGGGTTCAAAGCGATCTTCAGAATTTCTTTAGAGATAGAAGTTCGAGCTAGCCTGCTTCTTACTGAAGAGGAACAATAATTTCGAAACCGGTCTAAGAATGGCAAGCTCCTTTAATAATAAAATCAAAGTTTTTGGTTTAAAGCCAAACCACGTCTGGACTTTCGTAATTCAATACCTGGGGGGCATATAGCCAAGGAGTAGTTGTTGAAGTCCAGACGCTGGTGCAGTGTAGGACATTTAATGTCTTTGTTCTTGGGAACAAGTGTGAGTTATTTCACAACCTTAGGTAATAAGTATCCGAACCAAAACACAGTTTCTTTTTTTTCTTTCTTATCTCCACATCCAAGCCCTTCTTTATATCTCTATTAAAG
This sequence comes from Crepidodera aurea, assembly GCA_949320105.2. Lineage (NCBI taxonomy): Eukaryota > Metazoa > Arthropoda > Insecta > Coleoptera > Chrysomelidae > Crepidodera > Crepidodera aurea. The sequence continues at coordinate 70,532,654 of OX439475.1, read as the reverse complement.
GTATTTTTATTTCAAAATGCATTATTTGTATTTAAAAAATAACAACGTTGTCATACATTGCTATTAAAAAATAGAGGTGAAGTTTTATTTAATACTTTACATGGCACTGTATCAATAGAGGAAAGTGTTGATAATTTCCTGTGTAAACCAACCTTTACGACTTGCCATTATTCTCCGACTGACTTCAATTGTTGCACACCAATTGCCACTAGTTGCTTCCGGGAATAAATCCCCCCAGTTTGACAATAGAATATATATCGGTGTGACTGCACCCAATATTAAAGGTTATTCCAAAATACAGATTTTGCGGATGTCGCTGTGTTCTGTTTAGTTTATTGATCGATTGGAATGTGTCAAAAACAAAAAATGGGGGCTACAACCAACAATGATCACATGGATATATACCATGATAGCATATGGGGCGTTCCGTAGGTTAAGTGGAAACCAAAGGCAAGCTTGCTTGGCTGCCACGGGAGCTATGAGGACAACCCCAACAGCCGCTTAGAAGTCTTGCTGAACCTATCGCCACTTCATGTCCACATACAAGGCGAAGCCAGGTCAGTCACTAGTAGATTGTCCAGAGGACAAGCGGCCATAAGTAGACTGGATGGTAAGAGGTACAACGAGCTATACAAAGAGTTGGAAACCGACTCCATGATGGGAATGCCATCGGACGACGTGCTAAGTATAGCTTCGGAAAAACTTCAAAACAGGCAGAGAGGGCACGAAGTAATGGACTTCCATTAAATGCAGAAATAGCCTCATATGCACTTTTTGACCTACAAAGCAGAGCAAAAAGAGCATATGTGGCTTATGAGCAATGTCGGAGGACAGTGCGGCCTCTCTGGACCTGCACGTCAAAGAGGTTGCGATGATGGACATGTTACGATAGCGCACGCTGGTGTAAACCCCGAAGTAGGAGTGGGTCAATTGAGACTACGCCTATGGCGAGAAGCGCTTACTGTACTACCTCTGCTGCAGGCGGTCAGCGATGTAATTGAACCCAAGTTTGTGTTTAACAAACCCTACAAAATACAAATAAAACAAAACACGGAGTCAGATGCTGCAAATGCAATACTCATATACACAGACGGCTCCAAAATCAAAGAAGGCTCAGGATGTGGTGACTACTCCAGATCACTAAGCCTAAGAATTAAGTGGGGAATTGGAAAAAATACCAGAACTGGCTGGTATCTCAATTGCCCCAAAAGAACTAACCAGAAAAGGAATTTCTGGCAAAAACATAATAATCTACACTGACAGCAGACAAGCTCTACTAGCCTTAAATAGACAGCGTGTTACATCAGGGCTAGTATTAGAGTGCCATCAAGCTTTAGCTAACGCTTCGGTAGATAACAATATTATCTTGAGGTGGGTTAAAGGGCACGACAGGAGTAAAGGTAACCGCATTGCCGATTCCTTAGCCAGGGAAGCGGCTGGACTAAGACTTCGGCGGAACTAGCTAAACGTTACACCCATGCTCAATTGGGATGAAACCAAGGGATGTAGTTTTGCCAGGGTCACCCTGGGCAACCCTGGGAAGCTGGCGTCGAAGAAATACTTGGCGATGACCAGGAAAAACCTTCGTCTAGCAGTAGGATTTCTGACTGGCCATTGTCAACTAAGGAAACACCTCCATACAATGGGGCTAGTGGACACACCTCTATGCAGGATGTGTGAATAGGAAGACGAAACGGTCAATCATTGCCCGGAGTTATCGTCAATATGACTGGCCTAAAAAGACAACTTTTGTGTTTAAAGTAGTCTAGCTTTGAGGAATTCAGCTGCGATGTTGTCGATTCCTATTGCTTTTTCTGTTTTCAAAGACTTAATAGCGTCTTATTTCTTATTTCGTCCTTTGTAAAGATTGTTGTATGTCAACTTCAATTTATCATTTTCTTTCATTTCCTGCTCTATTATTTTTTCCTCACTAGTTTTTTCAGTATTTTCTCTCGATTATCGGTTACATGCACTTTGTGTTTATTATTTGGATATTACTCGGATTTTTCGTCTTTTTGTAACAGATCCCGTTTAAGCCCAACTGACGAAGCCAAAAAAACAAACCGAATAAACAATTAAAGTAAAACCAGAAATATTGTAAGGTCATAAATCACCAACCTCTTCATTTTTCAGCAGGCGGTCTACGCAGAGTCGTACCTGCTCCAGCCATTAAGCCCTCTTCTATAGGTATAATAATATGTTTGCGAATTTTCTGTTGCCGACTTTTTGCTGTACCTCAAGAGTTTGTGCAAGTCGGGGGGGGGGGGGGGGGGCGAGATTCAGAAAATGTGGCTGGCTCTCTAACTATTTTGAAACATACTGTTTTTAAATAGTTTATAACCATTGAATTACAAAATTTACAGAAAATTTTACGTTATTTCTTACGTATTTCATCAAATTATTCTCCGATGAATACTCGTGTAAGAAATAATACAAAAAATGTTTTATTTGTAAATTATTTATCAAAATGTTTGAAATAATTCATGGAAATCCTCTGTTAGAACCAATTATGTAATTAAACAATATGTATTTACATACACCTATAACATTAAAAATAAAAATGCTTTATCAAATATTTATTTATCATTAACAATAATTTATTTACTTTAACTATATTGCTACTCATAAAATATGGGAATTACCTATGTATTATTGTAATAAAGTACAAACTAAAATTACAATCTCTAAAATAGGGTTTTTACATTTTTTTTTATAAAAGAGAGAGAGAGGGTCATTTCCTTTGTATATACGTACTAGCCCCTTGCCGAATTTTGTAAAAAATATTTAAATGAATCAAGAAACCTCATTTTCTCCGATTACGTATTTAAAATAGTTATTTTAACAGGTAAGTAAATATCCATTTTATCGTAAATATGAAATATGATGTCATCTTTATTTAGAAAACACTGTTTACTTTTATTATGTCAACAATACAATATTCATGAGCTAGATTTTAATGAGGCAAAAATAAATAAGTTCATTTTGAATGTTTTAAAAGTAAAAACAAAAAACATATTTTCCAAACAAACCTTATTTAATATAATTTATGCTTTAAAATTTCATAAAAAAAGTTGAGAGAGGTAGTTGTAGTAGGAAATGTCATGAAAACATGATATACATTTACTACAGAAAGCAGCTCAGGTGCATCGATAACATGGTTAAAAATATTGAAGATGAATGAATGTTTTTTATTAAAAATAATGCAAATAGGCCCTAAATCTGGTCAGTAATGGATAGATAAAGAAGGTCTAAACATTAGCCCCTCCAAATCATCCATTGTAGCTTTTACCCGAAGAAAGAAGTTAGAGAGCTTAGAACCTCTGACCTTTCAAAGCTCCCATATCCAGCTGTCGGGGGAAGTTAAATATCTCGGTGTGACTTTAGACTCGAAACTTACCTGGAACCAACAGCTGGCAAAAGTAAAGAAGAAAGCCGAGGCTACATTAATGACAGTCAGATGAGCACACGGGAAAACATGGGGCTTAGTACCAAAATGGTGTATTGGATACACAACATAGTGATAATATACATGATCACATACGCATCTTTTGTGTGGTGGACAAAGATAACCCAAAAAATAGCCGCCGCTGAGTTGAGCAAGGTATAAAAACTTGCCTGCCTTAGCATAACGGGGGCTATGAAAACAACACCAACATCAGCCAAGGAAGCACTGCTGAACCTCCCCCCCGTTTGTCATAACAATCATGGGGGACAAAGGATGGGACTTCTAAGGCAACAAAACACGAGCAATAGATCGGATCATAATAAGATAAAGGAAATAGTGGGAGGTAACATTCTTGAACTGAAACCAACGGACCACATGAATCCTATGTACTTCTTTAACACTAACTTCGAGTTGATTATGTAAGATCGAAGTACGCAATGCACGGATCAAAATATGCAGACAGCCAGGCTCTTAAGGCTCTTATGATTCCAAAAGTGACATCAATACTAGTATGGGAACGCCGTGAAGGACTCAGTGTCCTTTCAAAACTCAACAAAATAACTTTGATATGGGTTCCAGGACACTGTGGCATCGAGGGCAACGAAAAAGCTGATGAACTAGCCAGAGATGGTTAATCAACTACATATATTGGTCCAAAATCCAAAATCCGAGGACTGAGTCAAACGAAAACAAAGAGAAAGGTGGAATGAAGCCCTCTCAAACACAAAGCGGAAGAACTACTCAAGATGAGCAGGAATGAACTTAGAACAATAACGGGCCTTCTCACTGGTCACAGTCCAAACTGAATATTATTGGTAGATGTCTAATCTCTCTGAAATCGCAAAATCGGCAGTCATTATGAACCATTCATAACAACCTTTTGAAAAAAGACAAAACTAATTTGTACACCCAATATTCTTCCAAATATGGCTTTAAATCCTTTCGAAACATGAAATTGTATTTTAGATTTCAGGGCAACGAACATGAATTTCAGATTATTGTCTGAAAAAACCTCCCACATTGTTTATGACGAAAATTTCTTGTAGGTAGATTAATTTCTTTTTTTAATTATTCAAGTTTTCCTAGAACAAGACAATAACACATGCGTCAGTAAATTTTTTATTGTTTCCTTGAAGAACTTTTACGCAGAGGCGCAATTAGATTGTTTTTCGGATGAAGCGGGTAAACTGAAAAAAAAAATTTACTTATTTAATCTAACGTATTTTAATCTAAAAAGAAAACGATTTAGCCATTGGTAAATTTCAATCCAACCATAAGCGTTTTATTGTATCATTATACATCATTTTTTAATTTTTTAATTAGTTAAATCTGGACATTCTGTTTCAAGAAGGGAATTCGGTATTTTCTGATCCTTTCGATGCAAATTGTACCCAGTGCATTCAATAAACAAGTGGTTCCAATTTTATTATTTTTTCAGGATAAAGTTATTGCAGAATTATCACTGAATTCAAGGCCTCTGTAAAAATTAGGCTCTGAGTATTGTATTGCCTCGTATAAGGTATTCGCTTTTTTGTCCAGCAAATTCCCGATTGAAAAGTTAAACTATATATCTATAAAATATTAAGTGGATACATTACGCTGTGATGTCATCAAGTTTGATTTCGAAACTTCCCTCCTCCTACCACTTCATCATTTAGTTTGTTGGCATGCATATTTTGATTTCAATTCACAAGGTACATTGTGGCAACGTTCTATTTTCTGGCTCTGAGCTTAAAAAATACGTTTTTCTTACCGATTTTCAAGTTATACACATAAAAACGAAGTATCAATTCAAAAAAAGTATTCTTGATGTTGTCTTGGTACATCTTTAGTCATGATAATGCTGCTTAGATCATAATTTTATCGTTAAGATTAAGCGAGATAATTAAAAAAAAGTTACATGATGTCACGAGGTTCCTAGCAGTCCTCGACATTAAGAGACCGATTGAACCTTTATGCACCAACCAGTTCAGAATAGTCCACATAAAAGTAAACAATATATTGTACTTTTCCCAAAAGTTAATCAGGCCAGTCGAATATTACAGCTATGTGCTCATTGTACTGGATATAAGTAATACCTACCTTATTTTTATATCGTTATACATTATTTTCTACTAATAAAGTCTCTCCAAATGTCTTTTTCCTCAGTAAAATAGGGCTATACCTAATTTTATTTAAGTTGTAGTTGGGTAGACTTACTGGCATATTAGGGACACCATTGACAAAAATAAAATCTACTAAAATCGATTCGACATTTTATTAAATTACAGTTTTATACGCTCTTCTCTTTTCATTTTAAAAATATTGTTCTCAGTTCAATTCCCCTGCTAGCGGAGTGAAATTAGAATTTTATATGGATGTAAGAGCTAAGTCAAAATAACTCATGTGCTTTGGGTGGATCCAACTGGAAGCAATCGACTTTAGAAAAGTATTATACAAAACAATATGGACTTATATAGTGGAGTGAAATTAGACTTAAAAAGGGATGTAAGAACTAAGTCAAATATTTTTTCGAATTTATACATAAAGAGAAGAAATTTTGCCCACAGATACTGTGTAACGAAAAAAATGGCAACACAAAATAAAATTACATGCAAAAAGTTCTTATATATTTTTAAAAACAATATTTGGTTTGGCGAAACTTTCCAACCTTCTATCTATCTGGAATTACACAGCGTCCGACAGATCTTCTTCTTCTTCAATTCTTTTTATGGGCTGTGTCCATAGGACAATTTACCCAGCTTAACTCGGCAGGATTGTTTATAGTCTTGCTCGAGGCAATAAAACAATCCTAAAATTCAAACTTTTGATTAATCACAATCACTCTTCAACTTTGTCCTTTTTCTTCTTTCTTCTCTATACTATATTTGAAAATCAAGAGAGAGTAAATTCCCAGAATAAAAAGTAATTCGGTATGCAAAACTATAGTACAGTACGTGCGGTAAAACTTCAATATTTGTAATGCATTCTAAATTGTTTTTGTTAATTTCAATACAAAATTTATTAAATTTCTTGGACTATCACATTATTTTATGATCTTTCATTGTTACTAGAGTAGGCCTAAGAGGATTAACGTGCGTCATAGGCGTAACCAGAATAGAAAGGGATAATTGTTATTTAACGACCTCCGAATGGCAACAGCTTCTAATGACAGATATTTTGACTTAAATAGTTTCTAGAAATACAGTTATTTGATTTTCGATAAACGTGACAAATAGTAGTGACTAAAAATGGAAGCAGTTTGTGAGTATACGCCAGTGAAAAAATTAAAACTAGACCATTTATCGCTCAATGAAAAGAGTGCTGTAGTGAATGTGTACCACTATTTTAAACATCAAAATCCCTCAAACACTATTGACAGTGTAGTTGAAACAACATCTAAGGCAATGGGATATGGAAAATCTACAATATATAGAGTTCTAAAGGAGGAAAAATCAGGTGGAGTAACCTCACCAAAGCCGAAACCAGGTAGACCAAAACTATTAAAAGTCAACGTGGACGAGTTTTTTAAAAATGCTATTCGTAAGCTTGTTCACTCATTTTTTATAAACAAGCAAATACCAACTTTAGATAAAGTTTTGCAAGCCATTACGAATGATGTTGATTTACCCACAATAAGCCGGGATAAACTATGGAAAGTGTTACATGAGTTAAACTTTAAATTTGAAAAAATGGGCAGACACTCAATGCTAATTGATTCTGAAGAAATTGTATGTTGGAGAAGACAGTACCTCAAAAGAATACAACAAGTTAAAGCTCAAAATAAAAACATTTATTATTTAGATGAAACATGGGTTAATGAAGGACATTGTGTAGGAAGAGTTTGGAAAGACAAAAATATAAAATCATCCCATCAAGCTTTTCTAGAAGGATATACTACTGGTTTTAAGGAACCTATAGGAAAAGGTAAAAGATTAATTATTTGTCATATAGGCAGTACAAACGGTTTTTTTGAGAATGGTTTACTCTTATTTGAATCAAAAAAAACCGTTGATTATCACGAAGAAATGAATGGAGACGTGTTTGAGGAATATTTTGAACAGATGATTCAATTCATACCAAAAGGATCGGTTATTGTAATGGACAATGCAAGTTACCACTCCAGATTACTTGAACCTTTACCAACCACTAAATGGAAAAAGGGTGAAATTGCAAAATGGTTATCTTCTAAAAATTTAGCCTTTGACAATACAATGCTGAGGGCAGAATTGTTAACTATTGCTAAAAAACATAAGCAAAATTATAAAAAATATAATATTGAGGAGATAGCCAAAAAACGAGAAATTGAAATCCTTCGTTTACCACCCTACCATTGTGAGCTGAATCCGATAGAATTAATATGGGCTCAAGTTAAAGGTTATGTTGCCAGAAATAACACTACTTTTAAATTATCAGATGTTAAAAATCTCTTCAATAAGGCAATATTTGAAGTAACAAGTGAAAATTGGCAAAAATGTATTAGACACGTTACAGAAATAGAAAAAAAAATGTGGGAGCTAGATAACATAATTGATATTACTATAGAGCCCATTGTAATTTCTCTAGAATCAGATGGTGAATCTTCTGACACAGAGTGCGAGGAACCATAACTTTAAAATTATTAATTTATGTACTTTAATTTTATTTTTAGATTTTTATTTTTTAAGATTTAATATTGTCGTATTTTTTGCATGTTGCTCGTCAAATTTTATCCTTGCGGTTGGTTTTTTTTTTCTCATATACCCACTTAATTGTTTTTTTAGCTCCTCATATTAATTTATAAATAATTGTAATTATCTGTACATATTATATACATATTTTGTAAATAAACATATGCCTAAAATAATATTGACTTTTTCTTCATTTTACCCAAATTAAATTACTACTTACGAATTATGTTTATCTATCTAAAATTGGTAATCTAGGTATAAATAACTAAAACAAATTAAATATTTCTATTTCCATATTAATTTAATTTTGAAAACGCACGTCTATGGTTTACTGCCTTTAACACTGATAACTGCAAAACATTTCTGGGAATTTACTCTCTCTTGATTTTCAAATACAGTATAAGGGATTGGTAGTTAATATAGGTAAACAATACAACAAAGGAGATAACTTTTCTCGCTTAGGGGTAGCCACTAAGCTTAACACAACCAGAAATGCTACCAACGGTGATAGTAAGAGCACCCAGGACTAAAAAGAGGAAAAGAATTGATTTTATAGGTTAATTTTAAAGGTATTAAGAAATTTTATTATTAGGTTTAATCTATCTTCATTAATGTTGGAAAGAATTACACAAATATCAAAAGGAGCAGGAAGGTTGGTTTTAATTATTTCTTGATATAAGTCAAACTCTGGGGTTAAGTTGATTGGACATTCAAGGATGGTATGGTTTAAGGAGCCAACTTGACCACACTCACAAAAAGGATCATCTTTAATTCCTATACGGAACAGGTGATAGGGGGTTAGACAGTGTCCTGTCCTCATGCGAATAATAGTAGTCAAATGTCTTCTATTAATATATGAAAATCTATAAAACCATGGAGATGGATACAATTGATTAACAATTTTAAAATAAAATGATTGTTTATTACTATAATTTGCCAACCAGTCTAATGACCAGCTACTCCAAATTTGCCTTTTTTTTTAAAAAAAAATAGGAAATTAGAAAAATGCAGGGAATTATAGTTAGTGGAGTGAACGTGATAAAAAATTTACTGGAAGAAAGAAATTAATATTCCGAATCGTCGGAATAGATCATTCCTTCTTCTTGGGAATTCTTTTTATATAAGGATCTTGACGAGGGTGAAGCAACATCTCCTGAGCATTGTGATACATTTTGGGGAGGATAGTAAAAACTATTTATAAGATTACCTATATAGGACATTACCATGTCCATATGTTGGGGGGAAAGTCTTGAAATAACTTGGATAAAGTCAAAATACCTTTGTTTTTCCTCTTCCTGGCGGGGGGGGGGTTAGAGGTTGATTGGCCTTGGATTTTTATGGGGTTGCAGGGGACTCTCCCTGAGGGGTTAATAAGCTGGGATTCATGAGCTTTCTTGTCATATCCATTGTCATGGGACCTTCTTCTTTTAGTTGTAGATTTAATTGACTGGCTGTAGGTTGAAAAATTATTTGAAGAATTTATTATCGCAGCTCTTCTCTCATGAATAGGGATTTGGTTACTTTCGCTTGATTGTTTACTTAATGGGGGAAAATTGGCTTTATCCACCGGTACGTTATTATTATGATACTTGGGAATCTGCTGATTTGCCTCGAAGTAGGAGATATTGGCATGAGACATAAGGAATTTGATTTCTTTTTGCCTCTGAAACTCTTTACATTTTTGATCTTTAGATGAATGGTCCTGGCTTCTACAATGAATACAAAAATAATTGCAAGGAGTGTCATTTTCCTCATGAGCAGGCTTGCCACATTTCATACATTTAGCCTTACCTTTACATTGATTAGAACTGTGTCCATATAGTAAACAATTTTGACATATATTAGGATTTCTTTAGGGATAATTTTACCAGAAAAAGTTAAACATACAGTTCCAGTTGGAACATAAACTACTTCTTTACCTTCTTCAGCGACCCTTCTATTAAGTCTTTTCACATTTAAAACTTTGCAAAAAGCCAGTTGTGTATCAATCGATTCCTTAATTTCATCCTCTGAAAATTGATTTACTACATTTCTAATTATACCTTTACAAGAAATATTATGGGTGGGTATAAAAACCTCGTAATTTAATGTTTCCCATTTTTTGTCATTGATAAAGTTATTTGCAGACGAATAATCAGAAAAAATAACACCAATCCGGTTTTTACCTTTTCGGTTGACCTTGACTATTTGTTTTAAATTTAGGTTGAAAATTGTCAGTAGTAATACCCCTAGGGCCTTGATAATACCGAGATAATTTTGAGGATTTATCAAGGCCCGAGGGGTATTCGATAAGATAATTTTTTACTTTGTAGATTTCAAAAAATTGGTTGTCAATCTGACGTTTAATATTTACTCATTTTTATTTAACAAAACTAAAAACTACAGGTATTAAAAGTATCCTGCTGTAATCTTTTACGTTTTGCATTTCTTGCATCTCGCGCATTTTTGAATATCACACTGGTAAACGGGTCGAATACAATTTTGAAGTCATTGAAGTATTTTTCCTGGAGTAGCTTACTCGTAGTATTCCAAATTGTTTTTAAGTCGCTTCTTTATATTCAGTTCCGTCAGCTTTTCTCATATTTACCACATAATCTCTCAATATATTAGCCAAATTAGGAAAACTCGTTTCAGCATTCAGTTCGTATTCTCTGGTCGCACGAAACTCGAGAAATATTTTCCATATATATTTTTTTGATTTGGTTGTATTTTTTGGTATATTACTTGATATAATATCATTAATTGCATCGTCAGATGCATTACCAAATCTTAGCGACATTTTTAAACTAGTTGTCAGTTTGACGTTTAATTAATTTTTAATCAAAAACTTGACTTGTTGAAAACACCAAACTGAAAACACCACATGTAGGGTGTTATCGCTGTAATCCATAGCTGATTGGATGAAATTTGACACATGACTCTAAATTAAGTAATTTGATTGGTTACTATAGTTAGTAAAAAATTATCAGTAGTAATACCCCTAGGGCCTTGATAATACCGAGATAATTTTGTCATAGAGAATGCTGTAAGCGTGTTGCTTGATAATAGCCCGAGGCCGAAGGCCGAGGGCTATTATCCTTAAGCAACACGCTTGAAGGATTCTCTATGACAAAATTTTGAAGATTTATCAAGGCCCGAGGGGTATTCAATAAGATAATTTTTTACTTTGTAGATTTAAACATTTTTAAACTAGTTGTCAGTTTGACGTTTAATTAATTTTTAATCAAAAACTTGACTTGTTGAAAACACCAAACTGAAAACACCACATGTAGAGTGTTATCGCTGTAATCCATAGCTGATTGGATGAAATTTGACACATGACTCTAAATTAAGTAATTTGATTGGTTACTATAGTTAGTAAAAAATTATCTTTGCAATACTCAAAATGTGTAAATTCCCTACATTTCCCTCATTTCCCTGAACATAAACTTCATAAGGGCCAGAGTCAGAATTTGAATAAAAATTTTTTTGTTTATCCTGTTTTTCCTTAATTATTTGACTACTACTATTACCGCTATTAGGGGGGGGGGGGCTCCTCCGAATCCACCATTTTTAGGTTGGAGGAAACCTGATAAACAATTTTATTTTATAGGAATGGGTTAGGAAGTAATAAGGTTATATAGAAATAAACAAACAAATAAATAGTTAGTAAATCCCTTATAGATACCTTCAAGATATTTCCAGCAGTCGAGCGATGTGAACACTTCAAATGCCAAAAACCGAATCCGCCCGACAGATCAGCAAGCGTGTGAAATAATCCAATGTTGCCAATTTATACTGTAACTAGAAATAATCGTTTTAAATAGACTGGCTGACGTTGAGCGGCGTTTTTTCTAGCGGCATATATAATTTTGGGAACTTCTCATTTAAAATTGGTTGATTATTTTAAAAAACTTTGCTTAACAATTATTTAGGTATTTGCGTATAGCAGACCGCTACAGAGAGAAAAAAATATTTGATCAAAAAACATCTTATAAACCCACATTTGGGGAATATTTATTTTTCTCTCTGTAGCAGTCTCAAGTATTAATTTTTACACCTACTGGTGAAATATTGTATCCATGCATGTACTATTAACGACATGAGAAGTAATCAAAATTTTTGGTGAAGGCGTATGCGTCCTGTATGCTCTTAAGTCTTAAGGCCCGAAAATTCGACCAATATGGGTCTGCACCTGCTAACTTCGATACTGTTAGCGATGGCACATAAACGTAGTTGGGTGGATAAAGGAGATACCTATATAGGATAATTTAGTATTGAATACATAAAACGGAGAACTCCAATAAAATGTGTTCGTTTTATAGAATCAGACAAGTAAATACAATCTAATTATCTTTTAATCGGCTTGCATCCGTGTATTTCCCGGCACTATTAGAATTAATCGGAAGTCGTTTTCAAAATGACATAACAAAATATATAATAAAAAATTTACTATAGAAACAGAACACTTAGTAATCTTACAAAAATATGACATCAACATAGGACACTTAGAAAAAGATTTTGAGATTGTAGATGTCATAAATGTAATAAATTTTATATAGGAGAAACATCTAGACCTTTTCATATTAGACTTAATGAACACCAATCATACGTTAAAAATAAACAATTCGAAAAATCAAAAATATATGAACATGCATGGGATTTTAGTCATAAAATACAATGGACTTCTACAACTAGATTATTAAAAGAACCTAATAATTATAACTGCAAAGTTAAAGAAGCAGCTTTGATATGCTTAAATAATAACGAATGTGTTTCTACTTTTAAAAAATATAACTAGGAAGTATTCAAATTGTTGCACTGTTCCAGTTTTACCAACTAAAAATCTACAAAAGCAATAAAATAAAAATTAAATTTACTTTCTCAATGCTATTTTGAATTTTATACTTCTTTAAAAAATAATGTGAACTCCTAAAGACGAAAAAGTAATAGATCCTGCCCTTGAATATGGTCGAACTCCTATTGCTGTCATACACTATGCCGATACACTAGTAGCTTCAATATTTATTTAGTTTTTGCAATCGTTATTCGTTTTGTTGTTTAAAATAAATATTTTATGTTGTTTCAATCTACAATATTGGTGTACTGTCTCTATTAGTAAATGCTAATGGCAAATATCACTGAATAATAACGAAATAATACTCTCCACGTTTTTGCTGTCCTCAATATTAAATTAAATACCAACCAATAAAAACTTTGAAAATGTGTTATATATTTCGATTATTGTTTGGGAAATATTTTTGCTTTTTTATAAAAAATTACTAACATAAACTAAAAAAAAATCCTATTGGTTACGATAAACGAAAAGTAAATTCTGGACTATTCTACTCCAGTTTGTGAAAAAACAGAAAAATAAAAATTCTACTTTTTCCCCATGTGGATACGCTGGATTTATGGTCAATTTTGATTATACAAGTCTCGCATTTTAGTTTTATTTCTAACGTCAGCAATTTTCATGAAGCCATGAAAATGGTGTTCATTTTTCTCTCTAAAAATAAAACAACATATTTTTTTAAAAGTACGTGCGTGGATGAGATGAAGAAGAAGCCACTAATACGCATATTACTGTATATTATGTAAGATAGAAGGTCTAGATATACGTTTTGTGCTAAAAACATTATTTATTTCAGAAACGGTGACGTTAAACAAGTGCTTAAACTATAGAAAAAGTATACTTTACGTAGTCATATTTTGATACATACAGGGTGATTCATAACTATTGGGATACACCTAAGGGCAGGTTACTTGGACCAAAATTTGACGATAGGACCAAATATACCTTAATAAAATATTGCTGTGGAATAAGATACAGATAATTTCACTGTATATTTATCAATTGTTATCAAAATCAGTACAGAGGCACAGCATTGGACAAGGAATATTATTTTTTTACAGTGGGTGCCACGTGAATGATTTCTGATGATAATATTAAGTGGTAACTTTTTTGACGAAACTTTTCGTGATTTTCTACGTAATATTGGTACTTTAGACACGATAATTTCACCCGTTTTAGAGAAAAACTCAATTCAACAGTTCAGAGCCTCAGTAGTGGATTTCAAATAACAAACAATAAAAAAACTTGTAACGCAGAATTAAAAACAATCTAACATAAAAAGAACAAACTTAAACTAAATGTTCTATGTGGCTTCCCCCGACTTCTATGCCTTTTGTAATTCTTGTAATAAAGGACTTTCGGTTATCAAAGATAACATTATTCTGGCCCCTTATAAAATTAGTGAATTAATTTCATGGGCATAAACTAAGGACTTCATATTTCCCCAAATATAAAAATCGAGAGGGTAAAAGTCAGGACTTCTTGGTGGCCATTCAAAATCACTTCCTCCAATCCATAATTGAGGAAATATGCCACTTAGATGATTTCTAACAACTAATGGGAAATGAGGTGGAGCTCTATCCTACATAAACCTTCCTTCAGTATTTTGTGACTTTGCAAAGGCCTTTGATTGTGTTAATCATGAAATCTTAATTAAGAAACTACAAATTTATGGCGTACGGGGGTCTCCTTTGCAATGGTTTAAAACTTACTTAGAAAATAGAAATCAGCAGGTACGTGCTAATGGTGCTGATTCTTCAAATCTGCCAATTAGCAGTGACGTACCTCAAGGTTCAGTGTTAGGTCCAATTTTATTTTTATTATTCATCAACGATATCACAGACTTAAAAATAAGTGGAAGAATTACTTTATTTGCCGATGACACGAGTGTAACCTGGAGTAGTTCTGATATACAGACATTACAATCTAGCATAAACAAAGATCTAGTTACTATCAAGTCTTGGTCTGACTCGAATGGGCTTTGTTTCAACACCAGTAAAACCATAGCAATGTCTTACAGATGTACTTTACAGCAATAATCCGATTCTAACGGTTAAATTAAGTTTTTAGATCTTTATATAGACAAATTCCTGAAATGGTCCACTCATATTGATACCTTGGCAAAAAAATTATCTTCTGCATGTTTTGCCATTAAAACTGTTTCTAAAGAGCTGACCCCTACTACTGCATTAATGACCTACTTTTCCTTATTCGAATCTCACCTTCGCTATGGTTTACCGTTCTGGTGTTCTTGTAGCTTATACCACTTCGAATCTATTTTCAAATTACAAAAAAGAGCAATTCGTTATGTATTTGGTTTAAGTAGGACACACTGTGAAAATTACTTTAAAAATTTCAAAATTCTAACCCTTCCTGCTCTATTTATCTTTGAATCCGTCTGCTTAGTTCGCAAGCAAATTCAAAAGTTATCGGAAAGATCAACTCGTAGATATCCTACAAGAAATTTAGATACTGATGTTTACTTACCTATTCCCACCTCTGACCTAATAAAAAATTCTATTACCTACAATGCAAAAAAATTGTATAATAATCTCCCGATACAGCTACAATCTATAAATTCTTATGATAAGTTCAGAAGATCCACTAGGGCTTTTCTTCAAGAAAGACCATTTTACACAGTGGCAGAATTTTACAACGTGCCTTAGACTTTTGGGTTGTAGCATCTATATGCTCCTATGAGCAATAATTAAATTAAGTTAATTTGAAAATTTTAATTTGAACAATAATTTATAGTGACGGATATTGCATATCCAATGCAATTTTTATTGTTATTTTGTTTGTGTTTTGTTTTATCTAGTAATTTATTTTTATTTTTTTAATCTGTCAATACAGTCAGATTTTGTGGTTTCAGCCAATAACAGCTCAGGATCCTAACCAATCATTGTGTTTTATACTGACAAAACCGCTTCTTCGTATTTGTTTCTTGATTAAACTGTGTTTACCTTTTTTGAAATGTCAAATGTAAACCTTTAACAATTTTTATTATACTAAAATGTATTGCAAATCTATGTTAATAACCAAATTTCAAAATGTATTTGTAAACTAACCTGTTTTTATTAGTTTATTTCAAAACGCCTTTAACATTTTTACATACCTCACTTTAACACTAAACTTAAAATTAATTAAATTAAGAAAGACTTCATTTCATTCTTCTTCTTCGCTTTTATTTACGGCGCCGTTTCGCGGGGTAGCCAGTCAAAAAATCGCCTTGGTGGCCCTGTATGTAAAACTATAACAGCTCAGGTTTCAATTTAAATTGGTAAAGAAAATTTTCAATATTTGTGTGTAAAGTGTCTTTTGCATTAAAGACTATGTTCTCTGTTTTTAATACAAAATGATTCAAAAAATAATCCTTTCAAATACGACTCGTCCTCTGAAATTTTATAGATTAAATTTTTGATCTTCATACTCAAACGCCTTTATTTTAGGCAAAACCACTCTAACAAACTGATTTAAGATAAAATCACGAGTCCGCAGGACATATCATCCAAAATATCACTATAGCATTTTGCAAAAAATTTAAATTTGGAGGAAAAATACATGGCCCTGTAGTTGCACGCCTGTAATGTCACACCAAATATGATTGTGAGGAGGCATTTCAATCGAAAAAGTTTTAAAAAATATAATAGACTACAATCTCACAGCAAAATGAATTCACTGGCAAGAAATGGCATTTACCAGAAACAATTATCTGACAGTCCAAAGCACACTTTTCATAAATGAAATAATATTTGAAATCCCCTTCTGTGGCTCTGAAGTACTCAATTGCGTTTTTCTCGCGCAGAAACTAATTGATATACCGAAAAGAAACAAAACCGTTTTATTTGATTTAAAAATTGCTACAATTAGAAAATACTTTCATTTATACAGAGTAGGTAGGTACTCCATGTTCATACATTTTTGTATTGGTGTCATTTTATAAATAACTTTACTGAAGGATGGCTGATGCTGACAAAACAAAAATGGGTGAAATTCAAAATTCTTCATGCAATAACTGTAATTTGTAAATACAATTTTTTTGTTAGAAAAAAATTAAGATAAAAATATTTTCCCGTTCACCAGTTCTGAGAATAAAAAAAAATCGCAATAGAGTTGTTCAAACTGTTTTAAAAATGCCATCCATTTATTATTCTGTAAATAAAAAAATTAGGAAAAACGCAATTCGCCATAACATCGCGTCCAAGGTAATGTTTTGAATTATTATAATAGCTTGTTTTCATATTGTTTATTGTGTCTATTTTCAATAGCGATCCGTTTCCGGATATACCTATATTTTTCGTAGGATGATTTTTTTAATTTGATCTAATAATTTATTATATTATCAACTTACGTCACCTATTGTTGATCATATTTTACGTTACACATTATAATAGGAATTTTTTATGCAGGTTTTCCCAAATTCCGCATAATTCAATTTTTAACTAATTCACTATGTTATTTTTATTTTATTAAATTATTCGGAATTAATTTTTAATTTCAATAATTATAATTGATTTATTTGGTAAAAATTATTGTGAGGATACAATTCTATACAGGGAAAAATAAAATTTTGGTATTGATTTTTAAATTTTGTCCATTCTGTTTCTACAATATTCCTACAATTTTTTTTCTTCCATTTAGAATTACCTCTTTGTTGACCTTTTTGACTGCGTAATATTTTTTTTTAGATGTGCTACCATCTATGGTAAGAAGAGAGTATTGACATTAAATTTTGACTGAATCTAGTCAAGATGTCACTCTCTTCTTTTTTATCCCTTTCAGAGATTAATACAAAGTTAGTAAACCAGTAAGGAATTTTAATTTATTAGATTCGACATCCTAAGACCGGTTTCTGCCTTTCGGCTTCATCAGTTAGGCTTTTCGAATCCAATAAATAAAATTCCAAACTCGTACATGTCAATAGCTATATCCGCTATAAGATAACATTTTTAGATGTGCTACCATCTATGGTAAGAAGAGAGTATTGACATTAAATTTTGACTGAATCTAGTCAAGATGCCACTCTCTTCTTTTTTATCCCCTTAAGAGATTAATACAAAGTTAGTAAACCAGTAAGGAATTTTAATTTATTAGATTCGACATCCTAAGACCGGTTTCTGCCTTTCGGCTTCATCAGTTAGGCTTTTCGAATCCAATAAATAAAATTCCAAACTCGTACATGTCAATAGCTATATCCGCTATAAGATAACATTTTTAGATGTGCTACCATCTATGGTAAGAAGAGAGTATTGACATTAAATTTTGACTGAATCTAGTCAAGCTATTGACTTGTACTTTATTTATTGGATTCGAAAAGCCTAACTGATGAAGCCGAAAGGCAGAAACCGGTCTTAGGATATCGAATCTAATAAATTAAAATTCCTTACTGGTTTACTAACTTTGTATTAATCTCTTAAAGGGATAAAAAAGAAGAGAGTGACATCTTGACTAGATTCAGTCAAAATTTACTGTCAATACTCTCTTCTTACCATAGATGGTAGCACATCTAAAAATGTTATCTTATAGCGGATATAGCTATTGACTTGTACGAGTTTGGAATTTTATTTATTGGATTCGAAAAGCCTAACTGATGAAGCCGAAAGGTAGAAACCGGTGTTAGGATGTCGAATCTAATAAATTAAAATTCCTTACTGGTTTACTAATATTTTTTTTATTGGATTTTTAAATTTCTTGTAAAAAACTCTATTATATTCGCACCTCGTGCCTCTAGTATATATTAAAATTTATTTAATTCATAATAGAATTATCTATAGGAATTTTGGTTATCGTGAAAATATTCATCAAAAAATAATTTCCCCCAATCGAGCCCCAACCTTTGTAATCATAAATATATATTTTATTCATATTAATATATAACCCTAATATTTGCATACCAATTCTGGTTATATTGATTTCTTTTATGAAGTAGATAATTTTTTTTTATTTAGATTAAATTCTAACATAAAAAATAATGACAAAAATAAGACAAATGTTTTTATTTGGGTAATTATCATAAATCAGGAAGAGATTAAGAATCTACAAGATTCTTGCCCCTAAGTGCACCTATAGGACAACTATAGGAAATCATTTTTTATATTCCAAATATAAATGTGCAGCCTAAAAGGTTATTTTAAAGTAAATGGTGAGCTGCCATATCATTACTTATTACACACTCTATATAAATATAAAAAAAATTAAAATTTTGTTTTATTTCCTGCAAACTAAAAAACTTACAGAAGACGTAAAACTCTAGAGGTAAATTCTACTAAATTGTCTCATGTGAGTAAAAAATGATGTGTGGATTAACCCTTGCTAGGTGGATACAAAACTGTCCCACCTTTTCGATATTTGAAGATGCACGGTGGGACAATTTCCATACCACTTCAGACAGTTCAAATTTCGCAGCTTATAATGGTTAAAATTTTATCTGATCTAGTTTGTGTAGGTTGTCTTGACACAACCAAATAAACAAAATCGCGCACAATGACAAAAAAGATTTATTTACGTCAGAATACGTCGTATGTATGAGTTACTTTTGAATGTTAATGATTTTTTAGTCATTTCATGTAGAATAACAGGATTTAAGTAAAATAAACTTGTTTTACCTTTTTTTTATTATATTTTTTTTCCCATCATGTGGTTTCGAAGGTTTAAAAATACACCTGAAAATTAAATCAGGATTAAGGTAAATTAACTTTTTTTTTAGTATTTTTCGTAATAAAAAATTTCTCTTGATATTTTTCCTGCTTATAAATAACAATCTGACTTCCGTAAATAAATTAACCATGTGTTTAATAAAATATACATATCAAGTTATGTCACAATAATCTTCCTTTCTAGAACATACAAAATTTAAAATTAATGCATGGTGTCGAAATGTTTTTCTATGTCCATGTTTACCTTAGGAAAAAACCAAATTATATAATAAAACTAATATTTAACTTCACTAAAATTAGAGAACAATCAGAATGTCAACATTTAATTAAAAGCATTTCCAGACCCGTACTCGAGAAATTTTCAATTTTGTTTTCTTTGATTTTTGTACGTGACTTTGTAGGTAATAAATTTAGAGAAACATTGCTCGTCTTCTTGCAAGTCTGATGTAGTATTAGTCAATTCTTCAACACTGTCATCACACGTGTAATGAAAATTTATGAGAAATGTCAAAGTCAAAGGTATCTAAATAGTGAAAATCGTGTTGTAAGGATTTTGGCAGTCCTAAGGACGATAAACATTACTTTCGGTCTGATTTTTAGGGATGATATAATTCATTTTTACTTATAATAGGCGAAAAACGTTTTATATTTACTATTAAAGATTTTATCTGATGACATGTCATAATGACAACGCTATGTCACTTAATTTTGATGACATAAAGAAGTTCATTATGGTACTGAGTCCCATAATGAAATTCTATATAAATAACATGTGATGGCGAGATCAAAAAAGTTTATTCAAAATGCATAACGTACAAAACTATTTATAATAATTGGTAAAAGAGCAATTACTACAATTTGCAATATTAATTTCAATGGATTCTAGAGTTTTTACATCAGTAGTTAATGCTTTTTGGTAAACTTGTAATCCTGCTTGGTTGTTGGCACCAAAAATTGCTTTTGATATTTTTTTCTTTTGCTCTTTCGAATTTTCGATGTAACCTTCAGCAACAGTATTGCTTTTCCATCCGCCATGGCGTTTCACGGTACACAGATCAGCTCCAGAATCGGCCAAAAGTGAAGCAGACGATCGCCGAAAACAATGTTCGGTATATTCTTCAGGGTGAGGTAAATTCAAAAAAGTGGCAATAACTTTTGGCATTTTACCAAAGATGTGAATTCCAACGGGTTGTTTCGTGCATTTCTTATTTTTATAAGTGACAAAAAACGTCGATGGTTTGTGTTGCAAGGTCGTATTTTCATATATTGTCTCACAAGTTTTACCATATTCAATCCTGGGATATTCCCCGATGTTACAAAAAATTCTCCCATTACCTTTGTTTTTGTATTCGGTAAAGTGATTCTAAAAACGGATCCTTCATCTATCACATTTTCAACAAGCATATTTGTCAGTTCCTCTCTTCTATGCTCCACTTAGTCCAATTATCATAGCAACTTTTTTAAATAAATATGTATCATCTGATGCTTCCGTTAAAAACTTTGTGACATCTTGTTTAGTAAAAATTTTGGATTTTTTACCGATTCCCTACCTTTTTCCCGAATCGTTTTTTCCGACGACCTTTTTCCCGAATTTTTTTTCCGGGTCCATTTTTCCCGAAGTCAATTATACCGAACGTCTTTTTTCTTGAAACTTTTGTTCGATGATTCCATTACTATGAATGTGTTGCTATGGCAGTTATTGTTTATTATTGACAGAAGGCGTGAAATGGCTGAAGAGGAGATCCCAGTAATTATTGGCGAAATCAAGATAACATTGGCCGTATCCTTATATCAAAGATAAGTGGTGCTATGATGTATTGGGAGTGCAGAAAACCTCGCCGGAGTGAATGCAGATGTCGTGCGCGGACGATTATGGGGCCTGTGAATCCCGTTGTTGTGAGTGTTAAGGACCATGATCGTCCCCCTCACCGGGAGCAGCTGGTGCAGAAATTGTTAGGCACAACCTAAAAAGGAGAGCAAATGAGCACTCTGAACAACCTCCGGCTCAAATTATCCGTGAAATGATAGCTGGTGTTTCTACTGGAGTAGCAGCACAATTGCCCGAGAGAGAAAATTTAAAAAAGGCGATGCGTAAAGTTCGGCGCCAAAATCTCCCAGCCAACCCCAAATCATTACTAGAACTGGGAGAATTGCACGATCAATTTAAAAAAAAATCTAAGTGAGAAAAAGTTGTTATTGTTCGACTCAGCTGATTCCTGCGATCTAGAAGAAGGTCGTGTCCTTGTTTTCGCCACCTCTCACTACCTTAAACAACTTTCTACATGTGATGTTTGGTACGTAGATGGGACATTCAAGACAGCTCCATCCATCTTCACACAAATTTTTACAATACTGGGATCATTCGCTCAAAATAAAGGTGGAAAAACTCAGATATTTGCATTGCCATTATATATATTATCTCTCATCTAAAGAGACAGTGCAGTACACAGCAGTACAAGCAATTACTGATGCTGCCGAAGATCTGGACATTGATGATTGTGCACCGAACAGAATAATGGATGATTTTGAAAAAGCCATAATAAAAGCTTGTATCGACGTGTTCCCAGATTCAACATATGCAGGTTGTTTCTTTCATCTTAAACAAGCAATTTATCGCAAAATTCAACAAGTAGGACTACAAGTCCCTTACAATGACCCAACAGATAGAACCCTCAAAACTACAGTTCATATGATGGCAACTGTAGCGTTTGTTCCAGTGGAAGACGTTGAAACAGCTTTCGAGCTTCTAAGAAAACACGCGGTTATTGGTGTAAAAGCTGTTGGCAGAAGACGCGCTGTTCCTCCTCGATACCCTCCTAGTCTATAAAATCAACATGAAGCTACAAAAGCAAGTTATGCAACAACAAATAATGCATCTGAAGGTTGGCTTTAGGTTACTAGTCGGAAAAAACCACCCGGATCTGTACTCAGCTCTAAAAGAGCTGCAGAAAGAACAAGCTGACACAGAGATTGCCTTGATGGAATTAAGTGTTGGGAAAAGTATCAAGGGCAAGCCAAAAAAGAAGTGGTACGACATGCACGAGAGGCTGAAATCGGTTGTTGAAGAATATGAAGATTACAAGAACGATGGAACTCTCTTGAATTTCTTAGAGCTATCGCGCACAATATAATTTTCTAAAAAAAATTATGTATCTTGTATATGAATATATTTGGATATCAAAAGTATGAACTCATTTTTATACAATCGGGAAATAAGGTGTTCGGTAAAAAATGTTTCGAAGAAAAGGCTGTCGGGAAAGAGGACACGTTACGACTCGGGAAAAAAGGTTGTCGGAAAAAACGATTCGGGAAAACTGTCGGGTACGTTTTTTAGCACTTAACCTTCTGATTTACGTTTTAGTAATGTAACCAGCTGTAGGTACTTACTAATATCGAAGTTTTTTCTTGTCGCTTTGCCCAATAACATTCACGACTTGTATGTACCATAATGATTGTCTTTATGATCCTTATTACATAAATAACTATTAGTGTATTATTTGTTTGAAAAACTGTTCTTAAATTAAACTTATTGCTAATTCTTCTAATGTTTTTCGATAATATTTCCACAGTTTTCACATGCAGTAAAAATTAATTAATTCTTTTAATGCAACTAAAAATAATTTCGTCTAAAAAAAGATTCTATAAAAATTACTTAACAGATTAGTCATTTTCACTTTCAAGCAAGTTGTTTCCGCCTCTGCTATATTCAACTTTAATGAAATTCGTTTAGCTCGAATTTTGTTTTTATGCAATTTGACGGCTGCAAATGAATTTAAGTTACAGAGCGCGCCTTACATAACATTCATGATGATTCACTGATCGCCATTTAGAATTACTGTAATAATTGTTTTTATAATTCTAGGAAAACTTGATAAAAATCGTAATGTGATTTACGACATAGTTGTTGTTTCATTCAAGCCTGTGTTTACATACGGATGGTAAATACGGATGGTAATTTAATACTAGTACTAGGAATTACATTAAGAGGTAATCATTTTTAATTCTAGTACAAATACTTATATGGATATGCTTTACTGAATAAAAAACGAAAATACTATTTATACGGAAAACAGGTTTGATTTAACTTTGAATAATTGAAATTTAAAATTGTTAACTTCAAAAATATAAATGCAAGAGGGCAAGGGCGGATTTAGCTTTTTTTTATGGGAGGGGTAAAACTTAACAAGTAGTCCAAGAAAGCTAGTGAATTTTTTTGTAATATCGAGCAGAAACTAGTGACTGATCAGATCGACTTAAATTTTTTTGCAAATCGCTAGTAAAGGTGTCCAGAAGTAGAAACCTTTCGTTAGTTGCGTTTTGAGTGAGGGCAGGGGGGGGGGGGGGGTGAAAAAAAGAAAAGAAATTTTTGCAATTGATAAATTACCTTTTTTAATGAATTAATGTTACCTCCCGAGTTATAGTGCGCAGAAAATTACGATTTTCACCACAACAATCGTACATTTCTAAAAAAAATGTATTTTTTGCCCGTAACTTTCTTTTGGCTGATAATATTAAATAATGTACATTAGGATATCGCCGAAATATCATGTTATGACAAACTTTTTCATTGGAATGACCGTTTTTTCAATATTTGACCCAAAAAAATGACATTGACGGTTATAAATGCAAAGATAAAAAAAATGGTAATTATTCGGAAGAACATTTGCTCAAAGTCTTGTCTCTTTAATTTTTTTTCAAAAATCAATACTTTTCACGGTATTGACCAAAAATTGAATAAAAAACAAAAATTTAGCTCAACTTTAACAGACCAAAACTTAAAAAATAATTATCCATAGGGCTAAAAATTACTATAGACCATTGTAAAAACATACGTTACTTCTTTCTGCAAAAGGATTTTTTTGTCAAAAACTCGGTTTGACTACGCAATTTTCTGAGCCAGGTCAAATCAAAGGGGAAAAAATGGAAATTATTCGGAAGAACATTTGCTCAAAGTCTTGTCTGTTTAAATTTTTTTCAAAAAACAATACTTTTCACGCTAGTGACGAAAAATGGAAAATGTCATAAAAAACAAAAATTTTGGTCAACTTTAACAGAACAAAACTTAAAAAATAATTATCCCACAGGACAATTGTAGAAACATATATTACGTTTTTCTCCAAAAGGATTTTTTTTTCAAATACCACAGTGTTAAAAAAATGGCGTAAAAAAAACTATTTTGGCCATAAATTTTTCTGCTCAAGTTAAATGATTCTGGATGCTCTTAAAATATTCCCAATGTTGTTCTCTCATTAAGATGTTATATACATTTTTTTGTGGAAGTTATATTTCTTCAGATATTTACGCTAGAACAGCGGTTCTCAAACTTTTCAAATTTTGTACCACATAAATATGAAACAAAAATATATGTACCACCATAAAAACATTTCGCCGTTAAAAATCAATGTGTCGCGAAATAGTTCGAAGTTTTTGGAAAAGTCGTAATTTCAATATTAAAGCTAGAGCCGTTAAAGTCAAAAACTTGAAGAAAAATATATGTGTTTCTGAAAACAAAATGTTAAATATTAAATTGTACCACTAAAACATTGTAATGTACCACAGTTTGAGAACCCCTGCGCTAGAACGATACAGTTTCTTTAAACACCCATTTTTCAATAGATCTTCCTTCGTATTAATCGTAGAAAAATAAAAAAAATAATTTTAATTGTTAGCTCAAGGCCATAAAATTAGTTCATATCAATTTTTACGTAATAATATCAGATTTTCGGTTATATTTAAAAAACTTTTAGAAATGTACGATTTTTAGGGTAAAAATCGTAATTTTCTACGCCCTATAACTCGGGAAGGGTTTATTTTCATGAAAAATTGTATTTAACATTAATTCATTAACAAAGGATAATTTATCGATCGCGCAAGTTTATTTTCTTTTTTTACCTCACTTTTTGATGAAAAAAACGCCACTATCGAAAGTTTTCTACTTCTGAACTAAACACCTTTCCTAACAATTTGCAAAAAAATTCAAGTCGATCTGTTTCTGCTCAATGATTTTACTTCATTTCTTGGACTAAAGACAACATGCTTAAAAAAACTTTATTAATACTAAATTATAATCACAAAGAGAGAGAAAGTACTTAGAAATGGTTGAAACAAAAAAAAAACTTTTAGACTGCTACTATTAAAAGTCTAGTAAAATAAGGAAGCTGCATACATTTTTTTATCGCGTTATAAGAAGCACCACTTTCTTTATTATGTAAAACAGTTTTGTGTGTATTATGTTTTAAAATTTTTATATAAATTATAATCATGGGGGGGGGGTAATTACCCCTGTACCCCCCGTAAATCCGCCCTTGCAAGAGGGGGTCGTGTGACACCTCCTTTTTAAGAGTAGTTAGATTCTCTAAACATGAGGTTAAACTTGATATTAATAAAAAACCATTATTTGTATCATATCTTACAAACGTAATAAATTGGGCACTATTAGATATATCTGTGTATTCGTCCATTTGAAGAGAGAAATACGTGTATTTATTAAGATTTTCCACAACTTGCGCTTGAATATCTTTTGTCATATTATCAATAATTATTCTTTGGATAGTATTAAATTGGGAAAATGGAACCTTTGTTGACCTAAGTTGAAATACTATCGTCGACCAAAACCAAAACACAAATTTTACCACACTCAACGCGCGTTTCGCCAACTATGTTGGCATCATCATGAGTTGATGATAGACTGATATGATATGATAGTCTATCATTAACTCCTGATGATGCCGACATAGTTGGCGAAACGCGCGTAGAGTGTGTTAAAATTTGTGTTTTGGTTTAGTAGTCGACGATAGTATTTCATCTTTGGATAGTATTATTTGACACGTGGTAAAAATTAGCAAACCACCTGCACCTTGGCTTACTGACATTATAAAACTAATGATGAAGCAAAGGGATCGAGCGTTTACCAGATATAAAATGACAAATAATCCGGTGCATTGGGAGTATTACAAACAGCTTCGTAATTATACCAATAAAGCTATTGACCGCGAAAAAAAAGCGTATATTGAATTTTCCATGAGAAATAAATCTAATAAAGATATGTAGAAAAGATTAAGTAACCCAGGTGTGCTAGCTAAAAGAAAACAAACCCTAACTTCTTATGAACATTTAGGTAAAATCTGTCTGAAATTAATAATTACTTTATTGAAAGTTCAAATACTGTCAGACCACCTGATGAGGAAACTGTATTGTTCTACAATAATAATAAACTTGGTAGCGTCAGTGATTTTACATTTAAAAAAACTAATGATATCTAGGTTTACAAGGTACTTCTTAGTATTAAATCGAATGCAAAGGTACTTGATGGTATTACCCTTATGTTACTACTTCGTGGCTGTCCATATCTTACCCTTTATAAAACGTTCCCTAATGACTGGAAGAAGGCCAAAGTAATTCCGATACCTAAAATTAGTAACCCGGAAAACCTATCAGACCTCAGACCAGTAAGTATATTGTGTACGTTGTCAAAGGTATTTGAAAAAATAATGTTCGAGCAAATGAGGGATTTTGTTGATTCTTATAATTTAATTCCTGAAAACCAGTCAGGTTTTAGGGCAAACAACAGCTGTACTACAGCGTTACTAAAATTGAAATGTTAGTACTAGTTCTTTAGACTATAATAAAGCCTTTGATTTAATTAAACATGCATTACTTACAACAATACTGCACTACTATGGCTTTGACGTAAGTGCTGTTGCAATTATCTGTCGAATAGAGGGCAAAGTATATCTTGTAATGGAGAGTCTTCTGAAATAGCGACAGTAGAAAATGGGGTTCCATAAGGCCCTATTCTTGGTCCCATTCAAGAAACATCTCAAATAATGTCAGTATCACTTATATGCAGATGATACTCAACTGTATCATGTATTTAAACAGGACGAAGTGAATGAAGCCTGCTTGTATATGAATGAGGACATTGAAACAAAATTAATGCTTTTTGGTAGAGCTAAAGCAAAGAAAAACATTTCAAACCGGATTCTGATCAATGTCAACCAGGACAAAAGTGAACCAGTCGATAAAGCAAGGAACTTGGTTTAATATTAGATGCCAATTTAAATTATCAGGATCATGTTAATGAAATCCTTCGTCGGTCATTTTCCAATTTAAAATTATTATATGGCCATAGATTTCATTTGACATCTAGAGTTAGGCAAATGCTTTGCGAGTCACTTATTCTCTCTCATGCGAATTATGGGGATGTAGTATATGGGCCTTGTATCTTAATAGTAATAAATTACAACGAATACAAAATTGTTGCGTGCGCTTTACTTGTGGTATAAGAGGTAGACAACCTACAACTAGACACCTCCGGCAATTAGGTTGTTAGTTTATTATAAAATTGTTTATTTACGTAAACCTCCATATCTATATGAAAAAATAAAACCCACAATATTAATATTAGGTTTAAAAATACACTAACTCCACCGTTACGTCACACGTCTCTGCTTAAAAGGTCATTTTCGTATCAAGTGAGTGACAAATGCATATAACAGGATACCAAACGAATATAAACAGCTCACAAGTACTTCCTTTAGGAATACAATAAAAGTAGATTTGTTGCAAGGTCAGTTTGTGGAAGTTTCCACTATAGTAAGGTGCCAGGAATGTATAATTCTCCAAATAACACATTAACGTGAATTTTCAATTTTTAGTTTTCAAATTTCACTTTTCTCGCCTATTTTTTTTTTCTGGATGGTTCTTATCTAAGTACACAGTAAGTACACATAAATTTATTGTTTGTACTAAAGATGTTCTTTATTTTATTGGTTTTTTTTCTTATTGATGTAAACTGTTTTTCTCACAAAAAGTACTATTTAGTTTCTGGTTGAGTGGAAGAGCCTAAGTATTTCAAAGCTTGAACTCTGCCTTTTGGTAACTACTTTATATTTAAAAGGTATTAAATAGAATTATGTTATACAATATTAATTTTCTATAGTAGATTACCAATAAAATCATTTATTATTATTATTATTTAAATGTCGAAGTAACTTTCATGTTTTCATTTGACAAAACTTCTGCATAAATAACACATTGTGGTTTATTGAAAATAACGGTAAAACCATATTTAAGATATTCATCATCAGTGTAAAGTCTGTTTTTCTGTTTATTACTGCCACTTTCAAATGAATATCACTTGTAAATTATGCACGTTATTTTTGTCGTTTGGGAAACACTGAAACAATATTGGAACATGGAGACAACTAGATTTATTTAAATATATAATAATATGTATCAAAATGTGGACAATTAGACGAAAAAAATAAAACAAAATTGTGGGAAAAAGAAGAAAAAAACTGCGATTAAGAAACCCGAATTTTCGTCTTTAATATGGAAGGAAACGTTTACAATTTTAGGTAAATGGGCTTGTAACAAATGATGAGTGGGAAGAATTTGAAATGAATTTTTATGAGCGTGGATAAAAGAATTACCTCATTCCTTATCAAACAAAAACCCATAAATTGTGTAATACTATTCAGTTTTACGTCGAAACATAAAATTTTTTTTTTAATTATTGTCGTCAATATCTATCAATGCAGTTTTTTGAATATTTAACAATTATTCATTTAACGACTTTGGCATAAAAAATATATTAAAATGAATGTTTATACTGGGTGATACAAAACTTTTTGATGGTTTTGAATTATGGATTTGTTTGTAGACTGGGTGTCCCGTTGGTACGGAGATATTTTAAAGGTAGGTACAGGTCACAAAGGGGATTTTAAACCTTTTTAAACTCTTTGCTTCCATAATGGGGTTATAGGGTGCTTTATTAATTATACATAATTATTCATTTGGCCAGAACTTTTGAATCTTTTCCATTTTTGGCTTACACTTCTCACGAATAATGTACTGAAATATTGAGAGAAATTTTACTTTCAGTTTCAAAATTTTCCTCGAAATTTTCCCATTCGGATCGCGGTGCGGGATAACAACAATAACTTGTTTCAATTCAGTTTTTCCCCTCTATTCAAATCTAAAATGGAAATATTAAAATTGTGATATACAGGGTGTTTTTTTGATATTTTTATTATGTTTCAATTTTTCCTAAAGCCGAACCTGGATTTTCATATCTCTCAATATTTCTGTACATTATTCATTAGAAGTGTAATCTGTATGCCAAAAATGGAAAAGATATACTAAGTGATTAAAAAGTTCTGGCCAAATGAATAAGTATGTAACTGCGTTATGGGTTATTTAGAATCGTCTTTGTGACCTCTACCTACCTTTAAAATATCTCCGTGTACCAACTGGACACCCTGTATACCGTGTTTGCCCTTATTACGCGATCTTATTTTTCTATTGAGCGATTGAAAATATCCTTTCAACAAAATCTGATGTAACATCGTCATAAACTTGATTGCTAAATTTCATTTAAAATCAAAGTAAAGTGAATGTACCAAAATTAGACAAGGTGTTAACAAGGTCGGGTGATGTCACTTCAATCTTATTTAATAAAACTTCGATTTGTTTTTCAAATGTTACTGTTATAATGGTCGAGGTTATGTCAAATTACGGTTTGCAAGATGTTCAATATATGGGAATAAGAAAGTTATTTTTTGATTAAGTGCCACTAAAGAAAAGTTGCGAATTTACTTATACATTTGTTTTGTTTAAATGTCAAATTGTTTACCTACCGTGATCTATTGGTAAATAGGAGTTTTTTTGAAAGGTATTTTATTTAAATTAAATTTGCAATTTGTTTATTCGTTCGTACTATTTACTTTAACGGAGCAACCCAGTGTAAAATTTTCAATTAACTATAAACCGTTTAATTTTCTAAACTAAAAACTTTTGTTCTCTTTATTCCAGACTTTGACTTTACCCTGACGTTTAATGAAAATGTATCTGAACTTTTATGTGAAACGTCAAAGTACGCAAGTGACAGGTCAAAGGTGTCGGGATAATGACAGTTTCTAGATACCGAAAGAGATAGGTTTACTAGACTCTTCTGAAAAAAATATGCTTTCTTATATTTACGAATTCTCAAATCTATAATTTAATTTTTTTATACTGGCCCAGTTTAAATTTTCAATGCCAAGTTTCAATTTTATTTCTGTCTATCTATTGCACGACCCATCAAGCTCTAAATAGCCCAATAAAAGTTATTATCAATCTTACGAGATACCTACGATATAGCAACGCATGATCAGGCCGACGCGTCGGCCAAAAATAAGGTACGGCGAGATATCCAGTTCCATAGAAAATTGCGTTTACCGACCTTGAATCACGCAACGTTTCTTCGGTTAATTGATATTGTTAGAGTATAAGAATTTTTTCGAATGTCAAAGGCGTGTACAAATTGCGCGTTCGATTTTAATATTTTGTCTTAGTTTTGTAATGAATCTATTTTTCACAGATTAAATAATTTGAATAATTTCGGGATTAAACGAAAATTTATTTAAAATTAAATAAAACGTTCGATTTTTATTTGGCTCACCGTATACTGAATGGTAGGGAGTCAGGAAGACTTCAGAGCTTAGTTTTTTATTTTCCCACTTTATTTTCAATCTGTTACAGATTTTAACATTAACCAAATGGTTTGTTTATAAATGTGTCATGTAGGAAAAATGTCCTGTGATATACTGTATTTGAAAATCAAGAGAGAGTAAATTCCCAGAATAAAAAGTAATTCGGTATGCAAAACTATAGTACAGTACGTGCGGTAAAACTTCAATATTTGTAATGCATTCTAAATTGTTTTTGTTAATTTCAATACAAAATTTATTAAATTTCTTGGACTATCACATTATTTTATGATCTTTCATTGTTACTACAGTAGGCCTAAGAGGATTAACGTGCGTCATAGGCGTAACCAGAATAGAAAGGGATAATTGTTATTTAACGACCTCCGAATGGCAACAGCTTCTAATGACAGATATTTTGACTTAAATAGTTTCTAGAAATGCAGTTATTTGATTTTCGATAAACGTGACAAATAGTAGTGACTAAAAATGGAAGCAGTTTGTGAGTATACGCCAGTGAAAAAATTAAAACTAGACCATTTATCGCTCAATGAAAAGAGTGCTGTAGTGAATGTGTACCACTATTTTAAACATCAAAATCCCTCAAACACTATTGACAGTGTAGTTGAAACAACATCTAAGGCAATGGGATATGGAAAATCTACAATATATAGAGTTCTAAAGGAGGAAAAATCAGGTGGAGTAACCTCACCAAAGCCGAAACCAGGTAGACCAAAACTATTAAAAGTCAACGTGGACGAGTTTTTTAAAAATGCTATTCGTAAGCTTGTTCACTCATCAAATAATATTAAACGAGCAAGGTTTGTATGTGTGTATGTGTGTCCAGAGGATCTCAAAATCCACTCGTCAGAATTCAATGAAACTTTCAGGGTAGACTAATTCCTATCTAAATCGGCAAAAAATACAGGTCTCATATCTGTGAAAATTCGATCTTCCGAGATATTTACAAGAAAAGTTAAGCTTTTAGTTTATTTCCTAGCAACGGCAGACAACACAACCTGTTTCTATAGTAAATTTTTTATTATATATTTTGTTATGTCATTTTGAAAACGACTTTCATTCAAGAAAGACAATACATCAATTAAACCCCCTTTTCTTTAAAATAAGTGGTTTTATTTCCATTAGAAGAGAAACTGATAAATATTAGTTTAATTTGTCAGTTTTTGGCATTGTCAAAAGTAGTTAATTGTCAATCATCGATCATCGATGGAAATCACATCATATTTTAGTGCGAGGGGTGTTCCAAAGCAACATTCAGTAACGTAGTCGCGATACATGATGTTGGTCTAACAGTGGTCGGCGAAAACGTTGGTGGAGTGATGATGGAAAATAGTCATAAGAAAATAACCTATTTTTGTAAAAATCTACGTCACTGTTTGACTTCACCATAATAACCTACACATTTTGACAACTACTGACACGCACATCTCTGGGTTAACGTTAAGAATATGGGGCGGCCGGGATTTTCATGAAATTTTCACAGATACTATAAAACATGATAAAATCAATATAGCGATAGAAATTTGTGCGCGGAAAAATATTTTTCACAATTTAAAAAAAAAAAAAAATATATATATATATGTATATATATATATATATATATATATATTGGGATACTCACTCCCAAGACAAACAAATTCAGTGCGTCGAAACAATTATTTAACATATTTCTCCAATATAAACGCATAGATACATAACTTTTCTACAAGTGCCCAAGTAGCAATTTATAACCAGAATAAGCCCGAAAAGTATTAAAAAAAGGAAAAAATGTTCATTTGACGGACATAAATAATTTGTTTGTCAAATGCCATCTCATAAATTCAAAGTTGAAAATACAACGTTGCCAATTCAATTTCACACTTGTCAAAATGTGCTAAACATATGTGTAATAGTTTTGGTTTTAATCATCTTTTTCCGAGTTAAATATTCGTATGTCTATGATAGACTTTAATATTGAAACTCGGTTTGTTAAATGTAATAAATTTTCGGGCAAATATCGTTGTGGGGAAGAACATCGTGACTTACGTGTTCTTGCAATTTTTGGGGAAGCAATATTTCTGTCTTCATGAGATGTAAGGATGACTGTATCGTCTGCGAATGTTGCTGACAGGCTCTTGTCGCTTGTAGGTAAGTCTGCGGTGTATAGGAGATATAATAGTGGTCCTAGTACGCTGCCCTGCGGAACACCAGATTCTATTTTTTTGCAAGGGTGTGTATTCTCCATGGTGTTTAACTAGGAAATGACGGTTTGTGAGGTATGAGTTGAGGATGGTAAAGTAATTTAGAGGTAAGGCTTTTTTAAGTTTGTACAGAAGGCCTGGATCCAAAACCTTGTCGAAGGCCTGCGTTATGTCCAGGAAAACCGCAGCGCGGAACTTTTTTCTTTCCAGATCTTCACTGATCTTCTGGACGACCCTGTGTATTTGTTCAATAGTTGCATGTTCTTGTCGGAAGCCAAATTGATGGTGGGGTAACAGTGGTTTTTCTTCGATTATTGGTTGTAATCTTTCTACAAGAAGTTTTTCAAATAGCTTTGATAATATAGGTAGCAAACTTATGGGCCTATAAGATTTAGCATCTGTTTTGGGTTTACCTGGTTTCGGTATTAAGATTACTTCGGCAACTTTTCATTGCGTTGGAAAATAACCTCTCCTGAGACTTGCGTTTATTATACTATTTATTTACCTTTTGTTTTTCCGAATTTTTTTTATCCGTCTGTTTGATTTATCATTTAGTAATTTGGGAATAGTTTATTCATTTTTGGGGATCCGTAACTATTTTATTTTAGAAGGAGAGTTATTTAACTTCTAAATTTAGAATTTTCATTACCATTTCATTTTTGTTTTTGTTAATTATTTTTCCGAAAAATTAATTGAACTTGATTCATTTCATTTTGATTTCTTTTCGCGGCCGAATTTTAGGAGAGTTATTTAAGTTCTCAATTTAGAATTTTCATTAAGGTTTCACTTTTATTTTTTTTACTGTTTTTCGAATAATTAATCGAAGGTGATTCATTTATTTGTGGTTTTCTTGAGTTAGTTTGCTTTTAGTTATCTCAATTTAGCTTTTTATTTCTTTTCACATCACAAATTAAATCCTGGTTAACGTTATAATCATTCAGACTGAGTTATAGTAATTGTCAACGCTTTGGGATCAGATCTTGTCTTTGTTGGTTGCTTCGGCTGAACCCTTAAACAATATCTCCCCAATTGCGAGGTTAAGTCACCGTGTAGTAATTTTCAACGCTTTGGGATCAGATCTTGTCTTTGTTGGTTGCTTCGGCTGAACCCTTAAACAATATCTCCCCAATTGCGAGGTTAAGTCACCGTGTAGTAATTTTCAACGCTTTGGGATCAGATCTTGTCTTTGTTGGTTGCTTCTGAACCCTTAAACAATATCTCCCCATTGCAAGCTTTATTCGAAATATTGGGACCAGAGCTTGTCTTTGTTGGTTGCTACGACTGAACCCTTAAACAGTATCTACCCTAAAGTTTCGAGCGGGTTGTTTTAATATTCACAGCTTCCGGAATGATCTTGTCTTTGTTGGTTGCTTGGGCTGAACCCTTAAACAATATCAGCTTCTGCGAGCTTAGGTCCGTGAAATTCGTTGTTTTGGGACTGATCTTGTCTTTGTTGGTTGCTTAGGCTGAAGATAAGAAAGCTAACTAACTCACCTGGTTTGAATTAAAACAATTTAGTAACATTAATTAACGTTTCCGGTTAATTATCGCTGTTTAAAAAAAAGGGGTAATCAATTTTGCCGATTTTTATTTCAGAATTTAACAATTTTGATAAAATTTACAAATAAATTTCATAAATAATAAGATTACCTCTTTTCAGGGCTATTAAAGTTAAAAATAATTGAGTCTGAAATAAACAAGACCCCTGGAGAATACCGTATCTCCATATGAAGTTACCTGTCCCCCTAAGACGCCGTTTCTAAGGGTCTTGGACCATACCACATAAAAAAACTGGCGCTCGAGCAATCTCCGTTTTAAAGCGTCACTTGTAAGGCATATTTTTCTTAGTGGCAAGAAAAAGTTTTACAGTTTTGAACTTTTAATTTTCGTCAAAAAAGTAGTATCAAGTCCAGTGGACATGATGGTCATTATGAACCTCTAAAACAATATAATTGCTTACTTTTCTATAATTTAAGGCAAATTAAAAATATTTTCAAGTGCAAATGCAGAGTCGTAACGTGGTTGCTCATATTTTCAGTAGTAATACCCCTAGGGCCTTGATAATACCGAGATAATTTTGTCATAGAGAATGCTGCAAGCGTGTTGCTTGATAATCCTTGAGCAACACGCTTGAAGGACAAAATTTTGAGGATTTATCAAGGCCCGAGGGGTATTCGATAAGATAATTTTTTACTTTGTAGATTTCAAAAAATTGGTTGTCAATCTGACGTTTAATATTTACTCATTTTTATTTAACAAAACTAAAAACTACAGGTATTAAAAGTATCCTGCTGTAATCTTTTACATTTTGCATTTGTTGTATCTCGCGCATTTTTTAATATCACACTGGTAAACGGGTCGAATACAATTTTGAAGTCATTGAAATATTTTTGCTGGAGTAGCTTACTCGTAGTATTCCAAATTGTTTTTACAGTCGCTTCTTTATATTCAGTTCCGTCAGCTTTTCTCATATTTACCACATAATCTCTCAATATATTAGCCAAATTAGGTAAACTCGTTTCAGCATTCAGTTCGTATTCTCTGGTCGCACAAAACGAGAAATATTTTCCATATATATTTTTTTGATTTGGTTGTATTTTTTGGTATATTACTTGATATAATATCATTAATTGCATCGTCAGATGCATTACCAAATCTTAGCGACATTTTTAAACTAGTTGTCAGTTTGACGTTTAATTAATTTTTAATCAAAAACTTGACTTGTTGAAAACACCAAACTGAAAACACCACATGTAGGGTGTTATCGCTGTAATCCATAGCTGATTGGATGAAATGACTCTAAATTAAGTAATTTGATTGGTTACTATAGTTAGTAAAAAATTATCAACAGTATTTTATTACATTCTCGTTCTATAAAATCCTAATATGATGGAATTAGAATGTGAGTGACCGATTTAAAGCTAATTGATGGTACATGTTTTTATTTTCTGTATTTTTTATTTCGTTTTTGTCGCAATTTATTTGATTTTTACGTTCCTACACTATCTGTTAAATTTTATGATTAACACATTTTAAATCGACGCGAATCAGCAACCTTGATCTAGACCTAGACGGTTTTTAAAATTTTAAGAAAATCCATTAAAAATGATTTATTGAGAGTGGTAAACTGAAAAATTAAAGATTTCTACTCCTCTGATTATCTCGATATAAAAAAAATTACAACTTTTTGTCTAAGTGATATCATTTATAAAAAAAAAATTGGCATTGAAGTAGTCGCAACAATAATCGTTTCGATGTAATTCAGAATAAACAAAATAATAAACATATCAAGAATGCTGAAACAGATGATCACCATCATAAAGATCGTATATATTGTTTTTTAACGAATATGACGCGGCGTTAGTGCGTGGAAGTCACATTAAATCATTTATAGTAAGAGATAATAGTTATTTATGCACCAAGTGCGTTATATTGAACCTAACGCCCGGAGTGAAACATTCAGCCAGAGAGCCTCTGGCCCGAGGGATGAGAGTTTCATTATATTTAGTAAACGTCATTGAACCTTTGTGATATGTACGTCTTATAAAAGTAATGGAAATAAATATCGATTTTTCAAAAAATATCAATATGCACCCAAAGCAACCAAAAATGTATTGCCGGAGTAATCCAGACCCTTCTTGTAGAGTTAGCGGGCGTTATGGCCATAACGCACGCTCATTATTATGCCCTAGGGCATTATATGAGTGTATTTATAGCAACCGTATCCAAGGCAAAAATAAGCAAATAATATACAAGTGAAAAATAAAAAAATATACAGGGTGACACAGCAACCATGTAACAGGCTACAGTATCTGTGTTTCTCAAGATAAAATTATAAAATTTTAGTGCATTAAATGGGACCTTAGTGGACTCATTTCAGTCAGTTTGTTTCACTTTTACTACTTCCGGTTTTACCGGAAGTGATACCAACTTTTGAATTTTAAACGGGACACCCTATAGATTATTACATTTTTGGAATCTACATGACAACCTGATTTCATCGATATATCATACTTGGTATCTCAAGTGAATAGTTAAGGAGCTACACACAAAAATACGAAAAATCAAAATTGGCTCAAATAACATACCAAAGAAATAACCAATAAATAATATTTATTCTGCATTTGATAATTTTAATAAAAAAATAGTAATCCTTAAATACACAAAAAATATTTACAAACTAAATCAAATTTTCAAAATGTTGTCCATTATTTTCGACACACAGTCTTGCTCTACTAACAGTTGTCTCATAGGCTCGATTTATTTGATCTGCTGTTATGCTGTTAATAGCATCTCGAACAGAAATTTCCAATTGTTCTCCTTTTATAAACAATATTTTTTAAATGTCCCCAAATAAAAAAAGTCTATTGGCGTAAGATCAGGTGATCTTGCTGGCCATCTGATAGGACCGTTATTTGTAATGTAAATGTAAATAATTTTGAACTAGACCAAAATTATGAGGGCCAGCCCCATCTTGTTGAAAGGTAACTCTTTCATTTACTTCATCTGGAAAATGGTCGAAAATATTCTCAATTTCATTTTGTAAAAATTCTAAATATCTTTCTCCTGTTAAAGCTCCATCAAATATAATGGGACCAAAAATTCTTCCCTCTAATATGCCCAACCAGACATTAAATCCAAATCTTACTTGTTGATGTCCTTGTCTTATTAGTCGTGGATTTTCTGTAGCCTCAATACATTGTTTTATTTTTATTAAATATTCCTAAATTCGTAAATCTAGACTCGTCAGTAAATAAAATGGAGTGATGAAAGTAGCAAAATCATTTTCATACAACTCTTGATGAATTTGTTACTTGAAAGATTTATATATTTTTTAAATTCTTCTAACAGATTCCCTCCTTACATCAAACTCTCTTTCTATTTCTCTCAAGGAAGATGTTTGGTCTTAATTTATATATGCAAGTACATTTGTCTCAACTTCTTCACTTATTATAGATTCGTCATTCAGCAATCGGTTCCATTCTTAACTGAGTTTCAAGTATCCAGAAATAATTGTTGCTTGGATGATTCCTGTTGGGAAATCTATTTCTATATAACTCAGCAGCAGCCATTGAATTTTTCGACATTCACCAAATATTAGTAACATGTCTATTTGTTCATTACGAGTATACATTTTTTATCAAAAACGATTTTAGATCATTTACTTTATTTTGCCGTTTAAATCACCAGCTCTATGATAGCTAACTGTCAAATTCACCGTCACCTAAATAAGTCAAAATAATGTCATAGTCACCGCCGCCTTGATAATATTAAAAAATTATTTAATGTAATGCTTTAAAGTATGATAGTTTTCTCATTTGAGAACATTAACTAAGAAATGTACAAAAAATGTCATTTAAAATTATGCAGTTAATTAGAATAGAATGCGTTTATTGTTTTAGGAAGAAAAAAAACAAGGGTTGCAATTTAAATAAGGTATTAAAACAGGGGGGAAAATGGGTTAAATTAAAAAAAAATAAAAAATCGTACAATTCAGTTATGTTGTATTAAATTTATATATTTTTTGAATTACATTAAATAATTTAATGTGATATTTAAATTAGTGCCGTTTTTTCCCGTTGTTTATTTCTTTGGTATGTTATTTGAGCCAATTTTGATTTTTCGTATTTTTGTGTATAGCTCCTTAACTATTCACTTGAGATACCAACTATGATACATCGATGAAATCAGGTTGTCATGTAGATTCCAAAAATGTAGGGTGTCCCGTTTAAAATTCAAAAGTTGGTATCACTTCCGGTAAAACAGGAAGTAGTAAAAGTGAAACAAACTGACAAATGAGACCACTAAGGTCCCATTTAATGCCCTAAAATTTTATAATAAAAAGAAACACAGATACTGTAGCCTATTACATGATTGCTGTGTCACCCGATATATTAAAAAACTTCTGAAATTTTATTAGTGAGAGATATTTCCTTTCTTGGAAAATCAAACTGTACCTTGTATTAATAACATGATCCAAAACTAGAAAAGAAAATAGTTTAATGTACCTAAGTACCTAAATCCGTCCCCAGGATTAAAATTACCCTCGATTTGTTCCTATGGGAACTTCATTTGCGGGGAGGGATTATCACCCACTGCTATTTTTCACAATTCAAAAAAAAACTCCATCATCAACAAAAAGAGCATGTGCCAAAAATGGGATTATTTTACTTCCTTGCAGAGTTGCTACGGCGTCACTGACCGATATAACCATTAATTTTTGTGTTTGACATTTTTTGTATTATTTATATAATAATACCAGTGTTATCTTATCGCTAAATGTATTTTTGCTCAATTGTTAAGATACCATAAATAATTAGAAACTTAAAAATTCAATGTCATGGTTAATTCCGCAATTTATCTTTTAAAAATTTAACTTCCAAGTTGAATTTAGTCTTAAAGAGTTTTGTTTTTTGAAAAACTATTATAATTTTTTTGTTCTAGGTAAGCATCCTGATTACTAATTTCTATAAATATTTTGGGTAAGTGATTCGAATTAAATACAATACCTGTTTATTTGGAATTGTTTAATGTATTTTAAATTA
Source organism: Crepidodera aurea (assembly GCA_949320105.2). Taxonomy (NCBI): domain Eukaryota; kingdom Metazoa; phylum Arthropoda; class Insecta; order Coleoptera; family Chrysomelidae; genus Crepidodera; species Crepidodera aurea. The sequence continues at coordinate 70,492,856 of OX439475.1, read as the reverse complement.
ATATAAAATACTTTTAAATTCCTCTAATCTAGTTATAAGTAAATAATTATTTAAATGTGGTAGATGAGTAGCAGATGATTTAGATAAAATTAAATTCTTAAGATAACAATTTTTAAAGATTTTTATATTTTTGCCAAATATTTTGACTATCTCTGATATGCCAATAATAATTTTATATAAAATAAAAATTAGCACTCTTTTTAAGAGTTTTTTATTTATATTAAAAATAATAAACGAGTAAATAGAATAAAAAAATTGAGATGGTATAAAAGTTAAACAAGTATCAAAACAAACTCGTGAAATTGCTAACATCGGTAACCTTAAAAAATATATTAATGGGCCTTAAAGGACCCCGCACAAAAAGATAGGAAATGGCTGCTCGGTCAAATTGTCTGAATTTTTGATATGTTATACATTTTGTCATTCTAAACAAAAGTCTCAATGGGCACTAAGCTCCAAAGTCCATGGTTTGGCTGCTATGGAGCTCCACCAAAGTATAGAAACCTTAAAAACGGATATCACCTTTTTAAAAATCATATTTTAATTATTTTAATATATGCCCTTAAGTTTTTGAGGATGCTGAATTTAAATACGATGTCAAATTCATAATATTGACAGTTGACAACTGTCAAATGCTTTAAAAAATAGAAGTCTTATATTAAAGAATGTTATCATATGTTTTTGAGGACGCTGAATTCATATAAGATGTCAAATAGATAATATTGACAGTTGGCAGCTGTCAAATGCTCTTAAAAAAATAAATCTTACACTAAGGAATAAGAACTTTATGTTTTTGAGGACGCTCAATTCAAATGTGATGTCAAATCGATAATATTGACAGCTGACAGCTGTCAAATGCTTTTTAGTAATAAGAAATCTTATATTAAAGAATATAATCATATGTTTTTGAGGATGCTAAATGCAAATATAATGTGATACTAAAAAATTCTCAGTTGGAAAAAATCAGTTAACTGTAAGGTAACAGCTGCCAACTGTCAATTTCATTGGTTTCAACAAACGTATTTTAAAATCATGTTTGAATTCAGCGTCTTTCAAAACATAAGTTCGTATTCGTTAATGTAAGATTTATTTTTTTAAGAGCATTTGACAGCTGTCAACTGTCAATATTGTCGATTTGACATCACATTTGAATTCAGCGACCTCAAAAACATAAACTTCTTATTCCTTAGTGTAAGAATTATTTTTTTAAGAGCATTTACAGCTATATGACAGCTGTTAACGGTTAATATTATGGATTTGACATCATATTTAAATTCAGCATCCTCAAAAACTTAAGGCATACATTAAAATAATTAAAATATGATTTTTAAAAAGGTGATATGCGTTTCAAAGGTTTCTATACTATGGTGGAGTCACGGAGCTTTGGAGCTCCATAGCAACCAAACCATGGACTTTGGAGCTTAGTGCCCATTGAGACTTTTGTTCTGAATGACAAAATGTATAACATATCAAAAATTTGACCGAGCGGCCATTTCCTACAGGGTGACCCAGAGGTGTGTGCATGCTCCATAACTTTTTTTCTACCCAAGCTATCGATTTGATGTTTTTTTTAAACGATAGGACCGATACTGAGGCCCATTCTAAAAATATTTCTATATATATACAGGATGTCCCAAATAAGATACACAACTAAGTTCTGTTTTTTTAAATGGCAACCCCCCATTTTTGTTACACATTTAGATTCGCCATTAAATTGTCGATATAATGCACCCGGGTTTCTTCGACTTATTTGCAATAGTATTTGACTTATGTCAATTTATGTGTCAAGAGAAAAAAGGAATCGAGTAGGCCGCTGTCGTAAAATTTGACAGATTCATACAATTGTGAAAAGAAAATGTTTCAACAAAATGAAATTGTAATAGAAAAAGAAATACATTACAAAGTAAACAATTTTCGTAATACAATTTGCAAGAACATGAAAGAATGATTAATGGGAAACATTATAAACATTTTTTATTTATAACAAATGCTCCAAGTAAGTGATGAAATTACGGGTAAACTGTTCATAGAAAAATGTACATTGTAGAAATCAAAAGTCGACGTGTCTCGGCGATTTTCCTAACAAGAGTCCAATAACGAAGGGGGGGGGTAACACTTATGATCCTCACCTCATTACTCAACAGCAAATTTCAAATTTTTTGCACGGTTGAATGGAGACTAAAACCCCCTTTCAATATTTATGATCCTCACTGTATACATCTACCCGTAATTTTTACGTTATGAATATTTGACAACAAATTTTCGTTCCAACAATTATTAATTGCGCCATCATCATTGCCCTTGATTGACTATTAGTAATAATTGCCCCAAATTTTTATCACGTTCACAAAAATACACACAAATGTTATAATTATTGTGTACGTTCAACCCTGTAATAAGTTTCAATTAAAGCCATATGTACAAAAAATTTCCTCGGAAAAATGGGTCGATGAACCTTTTACTGAAAGTGGTTCAGGAAAATTGTTAGTGGAAAACTCGGAACTATAATTATCTTTTGTGAAATAGGAAGTGGGGTAGCTTTGAAATAACTTATTAATATGGTCTGGTTTATAAACCCCCAAAATTTATATCATACAGTTAATTCACTTAAACTGGATACCTCAGATGGTCATAAATTTCTACCTCTGCAAGGTTATGAAGTGTACCCCTGATCTATCAGCGTCTGGTTTCTTAATCTAATTCGCTGTTGTTTTTTCTTAGTAGTGAAGCTCTTGAACAATCAAGCCAAGCCTTTGAAAAAACAAGCCAAGCTTTCTTAGTAGCCAGGCCAAGCTTTCCTTGCAAAAAAATCCCTAGTAGTAGTAGTAGAGATTATTTCTGTAATCATTGCATGTTCCAGTTTACCTTAGATTTTATCATTTCTAATGCGAGATTTTCCAGAGTTGTTTTTATTTTTATGATTGCTATGTTACTTGTAGTAAACCGTCTTCTACACACAAATACATGTAGGAGAGTGTAGGATACGTTTTTTGTGATGCATTATCCAAAATTCCATGATCCTCTTTGTCTAATGACCGTCATTATTTCCAACCCATAACTCCGGCCACTTGCCCTCAGTGTTTCCCTCATTTTTTGCATACGCTTTCATGCAGTTTTTTGGTCTTTTCACTAACATTACATTTAAAAATGGAGCTTACTGAAAATGCTACAAAATTTTATGAAAAGGATCAACTAAATTAAAAAGAAATAAAGCGACGGTGTTGAGAAAAATCCAGTGTCCAAAAAGTACAGGGTGGCCAAATAAGAATGCGAGGTACTGTACTGTACGGAAAAAAAGTTATAACTAAAACGGGTAAGAGAAAAATATTTTCAAGTTTCTTAAATGGCCGCTAGGGGGCGTAACTGCAATCTTGAATCTAAGAAAGTGATGTTTCTGTGAATTCCGCTATATTAATCTAACAAAAAAATACCTGATCTTTAAAGTAGAGGATAACTTACCTTTTTTGTTTGACAATTTGTACTGCAGGTATCTCTAAAAATAAAGTGGTGGGGGTATTCAAAGGTTTCAGTAAAAACACCCTGTATATTCGAAACGGCTGAGCCGATTTTAACAAACTTGGGCGAGTTGAGAAGAGCTATTCTTGGGCTACAAATGTTATAATATTTGAAGTTTTGTTAGTTTCACGTGTCGCCGCTAGAGGGATTTTTTTCGACATTTCGATAGAAATGGTTAATTTTCTCAAAAAATGAAATACATTGGTATGATTTCTTTTTCATGAAAAAGTAGCTAAATGATACCTAAACGAAAACCGCATCACGATATGTTGTTCCTGTTTAATTTTCAGATAATTAAACATGTAAACTCATATTCGTTCAACCGGCAACGCCGCACCAAAATACATTTGCGAACGGCGTTCAAACCAGGAAGCGGTTTCATCAAAAGATAATTTTTTTTACTCTATTTCACAATAAATATCACGCCATAAATTCTAACCGTTTCGTCTAGACAATATAAAAAACCCACGCTAACGAACTTTCTAGAACAATCGAGCCAGCCGGGGAAGGGATAAATCTGAAACCGACAAACTTCGCCGAGCTTAAACTCAGTGTGTTTCGAGCTCTCATTATGAGCGCATACTCCGGGGTTACAGAAAACCTCGTAAAATAAATTCATTTTTCATAATGCCTCTTAGTACGGCAAATCAGTGCGTCTCTAACTGCGAATCAGGTTAGACCCTCCGTTGACACCAGCTCAACGTAAAAATATTTTGTTTATCACAGTGGTACTTAGCTGCAATCAGGCGGTACACTTTATTGTTCACTTTATATTTTCAAAATCAAAACTCAGTGCTTCGAGAATTTAAACAGTGCGTCTCTAACTGCGAATCAGGTTAGACCCTCCGTTGACACCAGCTCAACGTAAAAATATTTTGTTTATCACAGTGGTACTTAGCTGCAATCAGGCGGTACACTTTATTGTTCACTTTATATTTTCAAAATCAAAACTCAGTGCTTCGAGAATTTAAACAGTGCGTCTCTAACTGCGAAACAGGTTAGATCCTCCGTTGACACCAGCTCAACGTAAAAATATTTCGTTTTACACAGTGGTACTTAGCTGCGTATCAGGCGGTCCATTTTATCGTTCATTTATATTCAAATTTAAACTCAGTGTGTCTCTAGCTGCAATCAGGCTAGGACCCTCCAGTGTCTAATTATCACTCACGCAGAACACACGCAAAAATAATATTTTCTGAATGATGTGATCATTTCTTTTAATTAATTATAATACTTTGTTCATGATTACTAGTTTAATGTAATCTTTGTTACGTTGTTGTTTTATTCATTTATTTATTTAACAAGTTTAATAAATGGTTAAATAAAAGTGTTCATTGTTTTTGTTGGATGAAGTTGAGAAGACAAACCTACTACAGTACACATATCTTCAATCTAAAAAATACAGTCCATTTTACGAATACAACGATGCGGTTTAAAAAGGCGGTAACACATTGTTGGCCGTCCTGGGAAACTGGCACAACATAGGGTTTATTCCAGAACCCTCAACAGTTCCTAACCTAAAATTTAGGCCAAAGAAAATTTTATACGGAAATCCCTTAAATTTTTAAAAAGGACCGATTTAAAAAAGAAATGTTTTTAATGCCCCCGTAAATGCTCTAAATGCTGACCATCACGCTCTATGCATTGCTGAAGCCTCTCATGGGTAGACAAAACTGCAGCTTCAATTTCGGCACTCGGTATGTTACGTAATGCATTACGAATCCAGTTTTTCATATCTCTCTGGTCGTAGGTTGAGTCTGAAAATCAAGACAAGTTCAGTCTGGTGATCGCGCAGGACATGGAAACAGACTTCCTCTTCTAATCCACTGCTGTTGTAATACTGCATTAATATACTCTCGCACAATAATAGCATAATATGCTTGGCAACCATCCAACTGCAAAAACAAGTTTTGACGTGTTTCCAGTGACACATCTTCCAACAACAATAGTAATTTATTGGCCAAAAAGTCAAGAAAGATATTGCCGCTTAGGGATTGCTCGAAAAAATATGGCCCAATAATTCGGCCTCTGAGTATGCTACACCACACATTTAAGCTCCAACGTCCTTGGTGCTGAACTGCGGATTTACTGCAGACCAATAATGCAATATGCAGATTTTAAAGGTGGCTTCAACGGTCCAAATAATTTGAAATAAAAATTCTCCATTATTGTGTGAGAGCACATTAATGCAGTATTACAATAGCGGTGGATTGGAAAAGTCTGTTTCCATGGCCTGCGCGATCACCTTAACTTGTCTTGATTTTCAGACATCCTACGACTAGAGAGATATGAAAAACCGAATTCGTAATGCATTACGTAACATACCGAGAGCCGAAATTCAAGCTGCAGTTTTGTCTACCCATGAGAGGCTTCAGCAATGCATAGAGCGTGATGGTCAGCATTTAGAGCATTTACGGGGGCATAAAAACCTTTCTTTTTTAAATCGATCCTTTTTAGGGCCACAACTTACATAATAAAAGGAATTAATTAGTTTAAAAAATAAAAATTTAACGGATTTCCGTATAAAATTTTCTTTGGCCTAAATTTTAGGTTAGGAACAAGATATCGAGATGCGGTTTTCGCGAGCTTGTTTAGGCATCATTTAGCTACTTTTTCATGAAAAAGAAATCATACCAATGTATTTCATTTTTTTGAGAAAATTAACCATTTCTGTAGAAATGTTGAAAAAAGCCCTCTAGCGCGGACATGCGAAACTAACAAAACTTCAAATATTATAACATTTGTAGCCCAAGAATAGCTCTTTCCAACCGGCCCAAGTTTGTTAAAATCGGCTCAGCCGTTTCGAATATACAGGGTGTTTTTTACTGAAAAGTTTGAATACCCCCCACCACTTTATTTTTATAGATACAGTAAAAATTGTCAAACAAAAAAGGTTCAGATTATCATCTACTTTAAAGATCAGGTATTTTTTTGTTAGGTTAATATAGCGGAATTCACAGAAACATCACTTTCTTAGATTCACGATTGCAGTTACGCCCCCTATCGGCCATTTCAGAAACTTGAAAATATTTTCCAGGTTTTTCCATTGGCCGTTTTAGTAATAACTTTTTTTTCCGCAAGCCCCTACGATGGATAGTTTCCCAGATACAGTACCTCGCATTCTTATTTGGCCACCCTGTACAGAATAAACATTCTCATTTGTTTTCTCTTTAAATTTTAGCTTTTAACTAAGTAATTTTAAATGTAACAAAAATCTTCCTTTTACGACTCACTTAAACTGACTTTGACCTTTCATAAAATCATTTATATTCCACAGGTCTTAGGCGTTGCGAAAATAAAATCCTTAATGTACTCATTAGATCCATTGAAAGATTTTTTATTTACTCTTCCAGCTGAGGGCTCCTTTAAAAACCCGACTAAATCGATGAAGTTAAAATGAGTTCAATAGGGACGAGTTTCTTCTTCTTTAGTCCAGTAATTTAAAAATTTTATAAAAAAAATAGATATGAATATTTCTGTTTATTTTCCCATACCATCAAAGCGTTTTGTAAAACAACATTTAAAAATTTTACAATTAATTTTTCTAATTTTGATATATATGACATTTTTTAAACTAATTAACATTATCATAGGGCATACTTTACGTAACTGGTTGCGTAAAGTAAAATATTACATAACTAGTGATGAAATCTATATTTCATCACTGGTTATGAAAAATAAAAGACAAAAATTAAGAAAAATTAACGTTTAATAACAAATATCTACCTGTACATAACTTATTTGCTTACGAATTATAAATATTAATTAAACAATTATTATAATTAGATAAAGAAATTCCTGAACTACTCGAAGTACTCATATATGCAGAGATATTTGAAACAGATTTCTCACCCAGAATATCATTTGCAATATTTTTTTTATTTTCAATTGAACTTTCCACTTATCCCTCCGCAACTGTATTGGATTTCCAGCCTCCATGTCTTTTTAATTTTAAAATATCGGCTCCTGAGTTAGCCAGTAATGTGGCCGAGCTTCTTCTGAAGAAATCCGGTAAATAATTTCTAATAGTGTCCACAAAATTTACATTTTAAATGTCACCTTCAGATATTACAAATTCACGTATAATTTTAGTCTTATTTTCTGGAATTTTAACTCTGTAATAGGTTTCTTCAAAAAAAAACATCTTCTATTCGTAAAAAAGTTAACTCGGATGTTCGCAATCCACCAGCTATTCCCATAATCATTGCTACCTTAAAAGATAAAAATATCAAAAGGACTATACTCAATACTAATTTCTAAAATATTTACTTTTGCCATTAAAAAAATTCTTTGTTATCAGCTTCTTTAAGAAATTTTGTAATGTCATTTTTTGAAAAGATATTTGATTTTTTAGCCTTATATGAATCTGATTGACGCTTTAAAAAGGCTACTAAACTGGTGTAGGTCTTAATGTCGACATTATGTAATTGGCCTCCTAGATGCCCAGGCTTAATTTATTTGATTCATTTCTATAGCTAGATAAAAATTGCACCTGCTACTTTTTCATCTTTGCCTTTTATATCTAATCTCAACTGATATTTATCCAAACAATCGAAAAAATTCCTTGAATGCCTGGACTACTCTCCTTTTTCGTTTTCACGAGATAATTCTGAATTCTCGGGTTATCGGAAAATTTTTCTGAAAGTTTCCGGCTTGAATCTGCTTGACTTGTACTCCAGAAGGATTTTGAATTTTTTTGCTTATATTTTTTTCTAAATACTTTTAACGCGATGCTGATGACGACGCTGTTCTTGATTTTATTTATGTTAGGAAAAAGTTTTTAGTACAAGATTTTTATGGTTCTCAAAAATTTTAAATTGTAATCTGTAGATAGAATAATCCAATTAATATACATCAAGGTGCAAAATCTGTTAATGAATTTTCAGGCTTAATAACCGCTCTAACGTAATCCTAATTTTTCGTTGCAATTAACAAATTTCCCACCTGATTTCCCGACTGATTCTCGCATGAAAAGCTTTCTTCATCTTTATTACACAACAACAAAAGCCATCCCGATGGATTAGAGGGAAAAAGCGACAATAAATCCCAACAGATAAGGAGAAGGGCGAGGGTATTAATAAGGAATATCGAGAAAAGTTGTGTGGTGGAAATAAGTGATATTTTTAGAAATAGTGTATTAACTTTTTTAGAAATTCAATGGCCTTACAACGAAACTAAATTTTCCATTGACATTTTATGTGTTATGTATATATACAGGGAAAAAACCAGATAAACAAAGTTGTTTTTTTCGAAAAAAATTTTTTGTGATTTCATAGATTCGAGGTCCCTCTTTCACATGATCACTATATGAAAGCTAAGGGAGGTGTGGAGGGGGGTAAATTAGCATGTAAAGATAAGGAAAATCGGTTTTTCGCACGTAACTCGCTGAGTTTTATTCGGATCGAAACGACTTCTCTATATAAAATAAAGTCCTCGTGAAAATGCATAAACTGAATTTTAACCCGTCTAAATCGGTCTAGCAGTTCTCGAGATATTGCGATTTGAAAGTAAACGGATTTACGCCGCGGTGAGAACACACCTAGAGCCGTGTTCGCGTTTTTCGCAGGGAAAAAAGTGACTTCGAAACTTTTTTTTCCTTCGATAGATAGTCGTGACCCAAGCATTGTGTCCATATTTCAACTCGCTATTCTAATTTGGGGGGGAGGTAGGGACAAACACTGATTAATCTTTGACTCGAGGTAACTTTTTAATTTTTAACCAATCCGGGTCAACAAAATGGCAGTAGAAGGAAATGATGGGAGGCGGGAGGGGGATGAAAGGATTTTGCCCTTTAGAAGGGCAAGGGATAGGGTTAGTGACTTCGTGCTAGGCTCATTTTCAAGGGCAATCTGTTCTCTTTCAAATATTTTTACCACAAAGCTCTATCTTATTAAGGACTGCAGGTGTGCGTGATATATTTATAAAAGCTAGTGTGCTCGCTGAGCCGCCGTAAAATTAGATGCCGGGATAGGAGCGCTTAGCTTCGATTTTTTAGTCGTAGTAGTTTTTTTGTTAAATCCCGAAAAAATACTCCCGTTCAAACACGATGAAAGAAGAGGGGGACTTTACGTCACAACTCTTTGGCCAATCATTGAGAGCACTCGAAGGCTGAACGAACGAAGAAATTGCCGAGTATATAAAATAGTCCGAAGCAAGAAGCAGTCTGATGGTGAAAATGGTACAGAGTTGCCAAACATTCTATTTCAATTTCTCAACTTTATACGCAGATATTAGATCTTAGTTATTCACAAATTAATGTTATTTGAAATGGAACTTACAATATGAACTCGTAATTCGAAAATGTATGTAATATTAGATAAAATCGGCAACAATGAAATGAGTATCGCGCATATTTGAATGTTCCTTGAAATTTTATGCATTTCAAATGGTGTTTTTCAAAATATTACAGAATAATTTGTAATCAAAATTATGCAAACCTGTTATTTGGTGGTTATATTTTAATTATTTGCACATTTGAACTGGATTTACTCATTTGTGATCTTGCCCATTGCCAATCAACCTTCTGCCCCCCTAGGAGCACCCCTAATTTCCCAGCACGGCCTAAAGAACAACCTGATTCGCATGCCAGCGGTTACCCATCCATAGTTTAACCGCGGCGAGAGCTACTTAACTATTAGATTGATCCTCACCAACCATATCACGAGTTGTCCGATATATCCGTTATCAAAGAAGAAATAATAAAGTTATTGATATAAATTATAACCCTAAGCTTCAGATTATAAAACTAATTACAAATATAATGTTCCAAAACAAAATTCAGTGTTCATAAGGTTAACATTCGAAGAAAATAGATGCAAATTATCCGAACTCTTTTAATTTCACAATCAAACACTTGCACTAAATATCAAAGTCAATAAAACAAGATATTGCAACATGTTTAGACCGTTATATCATGTACTATTAGAAATATGAGTTGAAAAATCTAAAACCCAAACACACGGTTTAGAAAGCGTCTGTAACTTTGAATTTGTTCATTTCGATATTGCATAATTTTGACTAAGTAGCGCTAAGGAATCTGTAGGTTGTTTGAACTAGAGCATTGCCGATTGTTGCGATCTTTTCATATTTTTTTTTCAGATTAACAACTCGGTTAGACAAATTAAGACGGTAGAATTGAGTTTGTCATGCTCGCTACTTTTATTTGTACACTAATTGCATTACATTTCGAATATGTTCAACTCTATTTCTCCAGAAGAAAGTAATTTTTGGTATTCCCTAAAATGTTATTTATATATTTGTTTCTTTTTTTACACAAAATCAATTTATGTAACTTTAATTAAAAAAACAATTAAATCAGTTTAATTTATAACCGAAAGCAACCTAATATCATAAATTTGATTGGAAACCAACAATTATTCACATAAAGTTGCGTAGTATGACCTAATACCGAATAAATCTATGAATATTCATTTTATACGAATGAAATTAGAAAATGTATTAAATTAATTTGTGTATTAAAAGAGTTCTGACCTATTGATGACAAGTATATTTTCCTACGTATTTTAACCTCAAAAAAGTCCTAGACGTTAATTTTTTTAATCGCGAAAAACTGAGCTTAAAAGCCTTTTGCCTATTTTTATTCTCAACAACCTCTGAATCGTGAATTTAAGAAAAACATACCATAATAACGACACTCTAAATTTAACTCAAAAAGTTTATACAAGGAATGGTCAATATTTTAATTATAGGTTCAGGACCTCGAAATATTAATATCTTACTAAATAACTCTGGGTCAAATGTTATCTACTACTAAGATACAGGGTGTTAAAGATACAATTTATTTTTCGTTTTTTTCGCTATAATTTCTTTATTATTTAATATATTGACTTGAAATTTGGTATGGTTATATTTTTAAGACAGTAAATCATAAGAGTGTTATCAATTTTGAGATTAGATAAAGAGGGCGCCACCTACACTACTGGATGAAGAAAGTATCATTTTTTTTTATTCCTGGCCTTTTTTGAATTTTTTTCAAGACTTTATGATACACCCTGTAAATCTGAACAAAAAAGGTATACTTGTTTTAATAGTATAAATTCAGCTCATTTCGAGATATTTGCATTTAAAATATTCTACCCACAGTATCTATTTAATTTACTTTAACATATTTGAACATAGTAGGCTTCGAAACTAAAATGAAAATGTACAGCTGTCAAATAATTAATTGTTCTAGACGTCAAAAAATTATTAAGTCGCGAAAAACTGACCTGTATTATACGTCTTGGACCTTCTATTTTCAGTCTCAACAAGATTTGTGGGTCTCTGAATGGTAATTTTAAGGAAAAATTGACCATGTATCAAGTAAGCTAAAACAACTTGGATGGTTGAACATAAGTAACTTGTATAACTACCACCTTGCCTCTTTGATAATATACCGAATTATTTTGACGTCGAATCGTATTTGAGGAACCAATTAGTTTTTCGTGGAGAAGCTCATAGTCTGTCTCTGAGATATCCGCATACTCTCATGTTACATAGGTTATCAATTTTTAAACGGTCTTTTACTTATAATTCAGTTTTAGTTTTTAACAGTATTTCTCATAGTCTAAGAGTTAATTCTCTCAGTTTTTTTAAACAAAATTATAGACAAATTCTACTACAGCGTCAGTAATTTTGATCATTTTTTGATATTTGTGATGTAAAATTTTAGTGATTATTTTAAATGTGTAGTGTCTGAGTTTTACTAATTTTGTATTTTATTATCGTCTGTAAACTCGAGGTTAAGTAGAGTAGCCTCTAGCTAGACTTCGCCTCTTGTACCTACTCATTGTTTGTATTTTTACAGGCAAATTATTATTATTATAAGAATATTTTTTAGGTATTTTGTTAAGCTGGATCCGAACTTCTAACTCAAAAAGAACCTAGTAATCAAGATTTTTTTAAATTGCGAAAAACTGAGGTGTATATGTCTCGGACCTTCTATTTTCAGTCTCAACAAGATCTGCGGTTCTCTGAATTGTAATATGTCATAATAACACTTCATATTTATTTTGATATGCTGAATGCGAATTTCTAACTCAAAAAGATCCTAGGATCAAGATTTTTTTAAATTGCGAAAAACTGAGCTTATACGTTTGTTTCTCTCGTTTATCACAACAGAATTTTTTTTTCATAAAAAAATTGCAAATTATTACGTTTTGAGCAATGGGTATTACTTAATTTGTCAAAATTCTAACGGCAAAAAAAGGAGCTAAAATAAAAATTAGTTGAAATATATAATTTACATCCGATTTTATTAGCAGAAAATCTCTTTTACTCAGGAGACGTATTTCGCGAAACAGCACGGGAGCGTAGCTCGAGTGGTGTTTTGAAGAAATACGTCGAATGAGGAGGATAATATATATAATAGATTATTTTCGATGGAAAGATGCGAATTACAAAAACGATTATACCACGTCGTCAAGGGTATATTCGCTTATCAATACATGGTAACTAAGTAGAGTAGAAATTGCAACTGCTATCAGAGTCGAAGACGAGGATTTTTGCACCTACACGAATGCATTTTGTTAAAAAGATATTACTTTGAATTGTTTTTTCGATTTTTTTCACAGGAAAAACTAGATGCCCGAATGGTATTTGACAAGACTATTTCATGAGTAAGAGATTATTCTGCATACACATAGTTTACGAAACATACCACCTATTATATATGCATACATGATAAATATTTCTTTGCCTTGCAGAATTCCGTAAATTGTTTGCATATTGACCTGTGGGTTTTAACGGTATTGTACGGTACACTTTTCTCAATAGCCAGATCAATATTAGTCATAGAATCACTTCCAAAGCGAATCATTTTAACTACATAAGCACTGTTTAAAAACAATAACAATATTACAAAATTTATTGACAATAAAATCAGAAAAATTGTTTAGCGTCGTTTTCTGGTGTCCTAGGAGACCATAATTACTTGTTATCAAAAGGTATTTGTTTAATTTTCAGATAATTAAACATGTAAACTCATATTCGTTCAACCGGCAACGCCGCACCAAAATACATTTGCGAACGGCGTTCGAACCAGGAAGCGGTTTCATCAAAAGATAATTTTTTTACTCTATTTCACAATAATATCACGCCATAATTCTAACCGTCTCGTCTAGACAATAGAAAAAATTTTACATGCTTGTTTACGCGGTTCACGGTAAAGAATCTTTCGAGAAGGTGTTGCGCAATCGGGAAGGGATACATTTGAAACCGATAAACTTCGCCGATTTTAAACTCAGTTTGCATCAAGCCCTCATCATGAGCGCATACTCCGGGGTTACAGAAAACCTCGTCAATAAATTCATTTTTCATAATGCCTCTTAGTACGGCAAGTTAGTGGGACTTAGCTGCGTATCAAGCAGTCCAATTCAATTTAAAATCAGTTTGCATCGAGCCCTCATCATGAGCGCATACTTCGGGGTTACAGAAAACCTCGTCAATAAATTCATTTTTCATAATGCCTCTTAGTACGGCAAGTTAGTGGGACTTAGCTGCGTATCAAGCAGTCCAATTCAATTTAAAATCAGTTTGCATCGAGCCCTCATCATGAGCGCATACTTCGGGGTTACAGAAAACCTCGTCAATAAATTCATTTTTCATAATGCCTCTTAGTACGGCAAGTTAGTGGGACTTAGCTGCGTATCAAGCAGTCCAATTCAATTTAAAATCAGTGTGTTTCGAGCCCTCATTATGAGCGCATACTCCGGGGTTACAGAAAACCTCGTAAATAAATTCATTTTTCATAATGCCTCTTAGTACGGCAAGTCAGTGTGTCTCTAGCTGCAATCAGGCTAGGACCCTCCAGTGTCTAATTATCACTCACGCAGAACACACGCAAAAATAATATTTTCTGAATGATGTGATCATTTCTTTTAATTAATTATAATACTTTGTTCATGATTACTAGTTTAATGTAATCTTTGTTACGTTGTTGTTTTATTCATTTATTTATTTAACAAGTTTAATAAATGGTTAAATAAAAGTGTTCATTGTTTTTGTTGGATGAAGTTGAGAAGACAAACCTACTACAGTACACATATCTTCAATCTAAAAAATACAGTCCATTTTACGAATACAACGATGCAGTTTAAAAAGGCGGTAACACATTGTTGGCCGTCCTGGGAAACTGGCACAACATAGGGTTTATTCCAGAACCCTCAACAGTATTGTAATTTTTGGGGACCACAGCTGTCAAGATTTGCCGCGGGTGAACTCGAAAAAACTATTGACAGGAGCTGTCATACAGTGTTTTCATCTAGAAATCATTTGTAATTCAAAATTGCGCGTTTGTGATTGGTGGAAATTAAGACGAGGGAAATAGTCGATTCATTCCTCTTTCGCCACCTCCCGTTTCACCACCTAGACGTCTTAATTGCTTTTTCGTCCTGTTTCGCCACCCAGAATATTTTGGTGTAATTAGTAATCACTAATATTCCCGGTTGACCACCTGAGATATTGAATCGTCAAAAGTAATTAAGGGTAAATGACGTCATTATATAGAAATACAGTATTTTTCGAAAACATCGTTTAATTGCAATAACAGACTAATTTATGTCATTGTCATATAAAAATATTCTAAAACTTATCAAAATCTATTCAATATACATAATTACACCATAAATAAGAAAATGTACATTTGAATATTTAAAAACAAAATTCAATTTATTTATTTATGTTCATTAGGTTTTTTATTTATTTTCATTAGGTTTGAAATTTGTTGTAAACATTCTAATAAATCAATATCAAAACTTTTGAAGTCTGCCACAATTTTATGAAGTCGTTCGTCCATAGCAACAAACTTGGTTTTTCTTCTTTTTGGAGTGGCGTGATGCTGAATTTGTATGGACTGTAACTGCATATTCTGACCATCTTTTTGCAAAATCATAAGAAGTTCAATAATATTTGGATTTGGCTTGTTTATTCTTCTATTTAGTCACCCATCGACTGTATTTGTGGTACGGTATCTTTCATCATAGCAATTCCATATGTAACCGAAGGGCCCATTGTCTAGCCAAGTTTCGACGAAATAATCGTTGAATTTGTCGAGCTGCTCATTCGGTACATAGGTTTCCATGATAATTATCCACCCATTTTCTATCTCAGAGGGTGGAATATGTGCTAATGAAGCACACATCCTAATGTGCCGGGGCACTTCCTCCCTTTCAGCGTACATGCGAGTCAAGCCTAACTCTTGTACTTTTCGCCATAAACACTGACCGAAGTGAAAATTGCATAGTAATATCCCAAGACCTTGACAAATAGCCGACTATTTTTATTGTATCTAAATTTCGAGTTTATTTTAGGATCAATTCGTCGAGACTTAATTTTGGCATTAATAATCTGAATAACTCCCGAGAGCTTTAGCTCGAGCGAGTTATTCTTTGATTATTAATGCTAAAATTGTCGAGACAAATTGTAAAATATACGAGAAATTTAGTAGCAATAAAAATAGTAGCTAATTTGTCAAGGTCGCGTTATATTTAATAAGATTATTTCCCGAGTCACAAAAAATTCTGTACGTACGTATAAATTAAACTAGTTTTGCTCTTTGCTGTCTTGGCAGGTGCGTTTAATTTAATTATATAATCAATTTCTTGAAGATTTTTACTCCCGAATCTACTCATTGTTAATACTTTTTACCTACGACCATCCCCGTATGTAGTCAAAAACACACAGTCGGCAATAAATGTAAGATGTCTATTACGCACAGTAAAAGAAAACGCACAGCTGTAAAATAAATCGCACGGCTTCCCTAGCAACCACCTTAGTAACTGTTTATAAGCCGTCAAACAATCAAAATTAAGCGAACGAATATCAAGAACTGTCAAAAAACTTCGCATTTTATTAACTTATAACTGGTTTGTGTGTGTGTGTTGTAAAGTTTTAAAAAAATTTCGAGCGTTTAACTCCACCTAATATTACCGAAATCGCTGAAGTAGCCAAAAGCAACTTATTACCAGCGAAATCTGAGAGTCGGTACAAACAAATGTACCCAAAATTCATGAAATGGAGGTTAAAAAACGGCGTAAACTCACTTTCTGATAATGTTATGATGACATATTTCCAAGATTTGTCAAATAATACGAAGGCTTCTTCACTTTGGTGTTTTTATTCTATGTTGAGGACCACAAAACCCTACTTAAAAGAAAATCTGACGGATTTAAACCCAAAAAATCCCAAATTTTAACAAACGAGAACATTAACAATTTCCTAGAAAATGCACCAGATGATTAATCTTTGTTAATGAAGGTAAAAAAATATTATTATTATTATGTAAATGTAAATTTTAATCTTCTTTTAGGTTGTTAGAAACTTTCACCCCAACGTGAAAAAATATATTAATAATATTATTAATTCAAGTACAAGTAGGTCGTAGGTAAAGTATAGTACGTAACACGTGTTGTAAAGCATTTTACGCACTCACGGAATTACGCACTCGCCGCTACGCGGCTTCGTGCGTAAAATGCTTCTTACAACACATGTTACGTAATATATTATTAACAAAATGTGTCAAATTTAATTCTGTAATAAACTTTAATGGCAAGCTGTCAAAATTCAGGTTGACAGTAGCGTATGTTTGTCGTAAAATGGACGGTATTACATAGAAAGGAATGAATGAATGAATATATTTATAGTTTCAGAAAAAGTGCGAAATCAGTTGGATTTATGTATTTGCTACTAAAGATCGATAATTTGTTAACTATAAGCAATTTTATAATACCATTAGTATAGGTTTTATTTGAAAAATTTGAAATTTACGGGCGGCTTCTTTATTGTTGGATACCGTATTTCAGGTGAATATTGAGGACGATGATCAAAAACCGATTATTTCATTCACACATGACTGCGCCAATGAAAAGTCATGAATTTAGTCACATGATATGCAATATGATCGGATATTTAGGTAAATAAAAAATATCAGCGGCTATTTTAGTCGATTGTATATTGTTTGCTATTAAGTGTCAAAATTTGACGTAACATTCACTTAAAATTGAAAATGTCTCGTTTTGGTTCATGTTCCACCACGGAAATCAGTGTGAAAAAAAGAGAAAGGAGTCTGTGTGGAGACAATGATTTTGTGGGGTTCATGAAATAATCTTCCTGAATATCACTCGACTATGACAAATAGAAACTATTATTTTCTTTAATTCATCTCGAGCAACTTGCATTTCGAGACAATTCAATTCGACCATATGAACTTTAATAATCAAAGAATAACTCCCTCGAGTTAAAGCTCTCGGGAGTTATTCAGATTATTAAATGTTCATATGGTCTCATCAAATTGTCTCAAAATACAAAATACTCTCGATAGAATTAGGCAGAAAATAATAGTCGGCTATTTGTCATAGTCTTCGGACATTACCTTCGAATATTTACCACCAAGGTAAATAGTCGCTTTATTTTGTTTTGATTGGCTGCGTCAAATCAGTTTCCAAGCACATGATTGGTTAAAAATTGATATTTGACAGGCAAGGGAAATAATCCATGTTATCTACTATTCAATTTGATATTTCCATTTTCTACCATTTCGCGTATTCCCATTAAATTAATTCTTGTATTTCATCAGTCGTTCCATTTAAAATTGAAATTAAAATTTCGTTAAAAATCACATATGACATATTTTACGTGTTTACATTTAATATAGCTTATATTTTTAAAGTTATTTAAAACAATTAAAGACAGCCATTTGAGTTAAAGCGTTAAAAACCTTGTGAAATTACCAAACACAAAAGTTTAGTTCGTGAAACAACATACGCTGAAACGCTGAATGTAGGCGTAACTAACAACGAAATGGATTTGTACTTGTAAGGAAAAAGACTTGACTGATGTGAGTCACTGATCACAACCTGTACCCTATACGACCTTGCCAAATTCAGCTATACGTCGCGTTTCTAAGAACGAAAGTTGTGTAACTCCAATAGATTCTTAATTGGCCGATATTACGGTTCATTTTTTATCCTTAAAGAACAGTTAGATTGGTTAATTAGATTTTTTATGGTTACTTAATTTGAACTTGCCTTAACACGTCTAGTGCCAAGACCAGGATCAGAGATGATAATCCCAATAAAAAAATGTTTACAAGTTCGCTTGATTTGCTTAAGGAGCAACCGTATGCACAATTTTTTAAACATGTCAAACATATATAGGCCAGAGCCAAACCGATTTTAAATAATTCTTAGCAGTATGTGGATTGTCTGAAAATGTAGGTAAATTAAAAAAAAATCAATTGGACAAATTAAAACATCCGGAAGGGGGGTGGGTCAGGTCAGGTCAGGTCGGTAATTTGAAAACCATTAACAGTTAATTGAATATAAATGACATTATATTACATAAAAATTAATCTTTTTCATCAATTTCAATGGTTAGTTGCAATAAGAGATAAAAAATTGTCTAGATTAACTGAAAAATCGATTATGAAAAAGTCGTTTTATGGTTTTCTGTATTTTTAACGATATTTTTCAAAATACGAACAATATATTTTTTTCATATCATTTTAAAGTCGAGGTTCCAACGAAGAAAATGAGCACTGATAAAGTTAAAAAATTGAAAATTTGTCGAGACCTTTTTCGATTGAAAAATTAGGCTTTTTTTTATTTAAATTCGTATAAAATCGAAAAATAAATATTTTGCTTTGAAAAAACTCCAGCTTATTTCAAACACAAAGAAGAAAGTTTTCACAAAGTTTCATAAAAAAAATATACAGTGTGTCCAACTAAGTCGGCACTATATCGTCCCCTGCAAGGCAGAGTATCGTAAGCACCAGCTAGCCAACTTTTCAGGAGGAAGAAAAAACATTGTAAAAAGAGAAATGAATGTTCAATAACAACAATTTTTTTCTGGCATATGCTGGGATATAGTATTTTACATACTATAACCTAAAATCTTACGTCAACATACCGATTTTGAACAAGATATTCCAACTTTAAGAAAATTTTCATTTTTAACATTTTTTGATACACCCCCGTAACTGACAATTTTGTTTCATAGAAAAAGCTTAAAAAGAACGAAAACACAAGAATTACATACCAATTTTTGTTAATATTGTTCGATGGTGTGGTTAGTATGACTGAAAAAGTTGACAACAAATAAAAAATTCCTTTATTATTGATTTTTCAAAAAAATATATTCTTCATAAAAAGTTTGCAAAATATTTAGTGGGATACAAGGAAATTCAAAAAATTTTAATCCGGCCTAACTTTTTTCTTTAACGGAAGTCTTGTAAGGTCCCTGTGAACATTCTTAAATTTTTCAACGAAATCAAAATTGTCAGTTACGGGGGTGTATCAAAAAATATTAAAAATAACATTTCCTTAAAGTCGGAATATATTGTTAAAAATTGGTATGTTGACGTAAAATGTCATTATAAACAAGTTTTTTTAATAACTTTTTTTTCATACTTCAAAAATAAAGGTACTTTTCTCTTCAGCAAAATTCATATTTTTTGACAAACCTCGTATATGATTAAATTAGGTTTTAAACCATGCACTACTTTTTATCAAGAATAACTTTTTTTTCCTAAAACAAATAATAAAAAAGTTTTCCATTGCCGACTTAATTGGACACACTATATATACAGGATGGGCCAAACTTCTGGCCTCGGAGGATTACGTCGTTGTGATAAGAGATAAAATTTTCAAATTTTGTGAGAACTAGTACAGTTACTGGGTGCACATTTTGAAAATAGTTTCGATTATACAGGGTGTTTAAAAAACTCGTGGCAGCGCAAACTTACATTTTTTTAAATGGAACATACTATATTTTATTCAAGAATCGAAAAGATCTCATCGAGAACGTAAAAAAAATATAGCATGTTAATATATTATAGATTATTATAAAAAATGACCCCATCCTTAACACTCTGTAAAACAGTAAATCAAAATAAATCAACAGGTCTTTGTGTTCAAATGTCATTCTCATATCGTTGGCTGCGCTCACTATTAATTACTTTGTTTATCTGTGGCTTCATTAATACAGGGTGAAACAGAATTCAAATCAAGCAATATCTCAAAATTTTCAAATGGATCACCCTATAAGTCTTTTTACACTTTGTTAGTACCATTAATAAGCTTTCAAACGATATAGTATAGTTAGGGTATAAGTTAATGGAAAACTGTAAATATTTTATGATAACGGAAAAATCATGTATTTTACGTACACAAATTAAATGGTATTAAATTAGTACATGAAACATCCTTTACATTTTAGGTTTGCGCATTCTCCTGAGACGTAAATCATATTAATCATGTCTTCCTGTGGTAAATTCATTATAGTTATTTATTATTTAAACCTAAGAGCAAAAACGAAGAATATAGCTAACATTTCTTTAACATTTATTAGTAGATACTATTTTGACACTAGCCTACTTGGTAATGTCATTGTTTATTTATGTAAATGTGTTTTTTAATAATTTTGGTTCCATAATTGTTAGTTTTTTTTTTAATTAGAAAAATTTGAAAATAATATACAAGCTTTCATTTTATTAAATAACTAAAATAATAAATATTTAATACCATTTAATTTGTGTACAGGGTGGCTAAATAAGAATGCGAAGTACTGTATATGAGAAACTATCCATCGTAGAGGCTTGCGGAAAAAAAAGTTATTAAAACGGCCAAGGGAAAAATCTGGAAAATATTTTCAAGTTTCTGAAAATTGAATTGAGAAAATTAACCATTTCTGTCGAAATGTCGAAAAAAGCACTCTAGCGGCGACATGTGAAACTAACAAAACTTCAAATATTATAACATTTGTAGCCCAAGAATAACTCTTTTCAACTAGCCCAAGTTTGTTGAAATCGGCTCAGCCGTTTCGAATATACAGGGTATTTTTTACTGAAACCTTTGAATAACCCCCACCACTTTATTTTTAGAGATACAGCAAAAATTGTCAAACAAAAAAGGTTCAGATTATCCTCTCCTTTAAAGATCAGTTATTTTTTTGTTAGGTTAATATAGCGGAATTCACAGAAACATCACTTTCTTAGATTCAAGATTGCAGTTACGCCCCCTAGCGCCCATTTCAGAAACTTGAAAATTTTTTCCAGGTTTTTCTCTTGGTCGTTTTAGTTATAACTTTTTTTTCCGCAAGCCTCTACGATGGATAATTTCCCTGATACAGTACCTCGCATTCTTATTTGGCCACCATGTACGTAAAATACATGATTTTTCCGTTATCATAAAATACTTACATTTTCCATTAACTTATACCCTAACTATACTATATCGTTTGAAAGCTTATTAATAGTACTAACAAAGTGTAGAAAGACTTTTAGGGTGATCCATTTGAAAATTTTGAGATATTGCTTGATTTGAATTCTGTTTTAAAGAAGCCACAGATAAAGTAATTAATAGTGAGTGATCACAGCCAACGATATGAGAAGGGCATTTTAATACAAATACCTGTTGATTTATTTTGATATACTGTTTTACGGAGTGTTAAAGATGGGGTCATTTTTTATAATAATTGGCCATATCTTTTTGAAACACCCATATAATATATTAAATATGCTAGATTTTTTTAACGCTCTCGGTGAGATCTTTTCGATTCTTGAATAAAATATAGTATGTTCCATTTAAAAAAATGTAAGTTTGTGCTGCCACGAGTTTTTGGAACACCCTGTATAATCGAAACTATTTTCAAAATGTGTACCCAGTAACTGTACAGGGTGTCCCAAATTGGTGTGTTTTGCAAGGTATCTCGTAAACTAGAAGAGATAGAAGAAAAGCAGTTAAGATGTTATGACTTCTTTTTTTGTTAAAGTAACGATATCCTAATTAAATCTTTAGGAACTCCCTGCAGTTGGAAGATACAGGGCCATTATTGCAAACTGTCGAAAACTACAAGGTACTATAACTTCTTAATTAAGAAAAATATAAAAAAACGTTATAAAAACTTTTGATAGATATAATATTAAAGAGTTCAGTGGCGCACAGATTATTTTTTTTAGGGGGCTCACTAATTATAATTAATAAAAAATAAAACCAGATTAAAAAAATAAAAACAATAAACTTATGAAACAACAAGAAACATTGTAACAACTAATCTACCTATAACTAATTTTATTAGAATGTAAAAATTACATTAAATGTTCAAAATGCTCTCCGTTTTCATCGATTAAAAAGTTTTTCGTTTAAATAATCTCCAACCAATTCAGCATTACCAAAAATAAAATCATAAAATAATATTTACAAGACTAACTTCGAGAGTATTACAAAATATTCTGCCGCATTTAGAAAAATAAAGCCAGTGCACATACTCAATTGTGTAAGATCAGTAAGAAAAAGGTGTCAATTATTACTACAACAAAATGGAGGACATTTTGAACATTTAATGTAATTTTCACATTCTAATAAGATTAGTTCTTACAATGTTTCTTGTTGTTTCATAAGTTTATTGTTTTTATTTTTTTAATCTGGTTTTATATTTTATTAATTATAATTTTGATAAATAAAATTGTCACACATCAGTATCCTTATAATAAAATGTTAAATTTCGTTACTGAGTGTTCAATTTTTTAAGGGTGTTTCACCTGATAACATCCATAAATGGTTTATTTGCACTGTAGCTCCAACCATTGAAAATAGATATATAGTATGTCATATCAGGTGAATGAGAATTAAAAAAGAAAACGAAAAACGTCAAAATATACAGGGTGTCCCATTTAAAAAAACATAAATTTGCATTATATTTCCTTAGTGAGCCCCCTAAAAAAATAATCTGTGCGCCACTAAACTCTTTAATATTATATCTATCAAAAGTTTTTATAAGATTTTTTTATATTTATCTTAATTAAGAAGTTATAGTACCTTGTAGTTTTCGACAGTTTTCAATAATCGCCCTGTATCTTCCAACTGCAGGGAGTTACTAAAGATTTAATTAGGCTATCGTTACTTTAACAAAAAAAGAAGTCATAACATCTTAACTGCTTTTCTTCTATCTCTTCTAGTTTACGAGATACCCTGCAAAACACACCAATTTGGGTACAAGCTCACACAAAATTTGAAAATTTTATCTCTTACCACAACGACGTAATCCTCCGAGGCCAGAAGTTTGGCCCACCCTGTATAAAAACGAAAGATACGGTTTTTAACGATTTTCTCAATCATTTTGAGGTGAAAAATGATTAATAGAAAAGTAAACCAGTAAGGAATTTTAATTTATTAGATTCGACATCCTAAGACCGGTTTCTGCCTTTCGGCTTCATCAGTTAGGCTTTTCGAATCCAATAAATAAAAATTCCAAACTCGTACAAGTCAATAGCTATATCCGCTATAAGATAACATTTTTAGATGTGCTACCATCTATGGCAAGAAGAGAGTATTGACATTAAATTTTGACTGAATCTAGTCAAGATGTCACTCTCTTCTTTTTTATCCCTTTCAGAGATTAATACAAAGTGAGTAAACCAGTAAGGAATTTTAATTTATTAGATTCGACATCCTAAGACCGGTTTCTGCCTTTCGGCTTCTTCAGTTAGGCTTTTCGAATCCAATAAATAAAAATTCCAAACTCGTACAAGTCAATAGCTATATCCGCTATAAGATAACATTTTTAGATGTGCTACCATCTATGGTAAGAAGAGAGTATTGACATTAAATTTTGACTGAATCTAGTCAAAATGTCGAATCTAATAAATTAAAATTCCTTACTGGTTTACTCACTTTGTATTAATCTCTGAAAGGGATAAAAAAGAAGAGAGTGACATCTTGACTAGATTCAGTCAAAATTTAATGTCAATACTCTCTTCTTGCCATAGATGGTAGCACATCTAAAAATATTAATAGAAAAGTTTTACATTTTTTAATCATCTACAACTTTTACATTAAACTTTTTTCGATAGGATGCCCTTTTAATTTACTTATAATTTACCCAAAATTTTCCGATTCAAAAACGATTGGCCCTGGTCTAATACCCAAGACGCAAAAACAACAAACACCCCACTCCTCCGCCACCAATCTATTAACCAACCTCCTACCACACGAATTTCCACCACCTCAGTCCTTCCTAGCGAAATGAATGCATCTTCAGCCGATCGATGTGTAGCGTTACACATCCGGCAGCCGGGATCGTACTTCTTTTACGACGCGTAGGCGTCCCTGCTCTCCGCAGCGTCCCGACGCTAAGTCTACTACGTGCCGGTAGGCGTAAATATCAGTTAATTGCAAAAATGTAACGTGAATTCTATATATAGAAAGATTGTTTTGGAAAACCAGACGTGAATATGTAACATTTATTTTTGAAATGAAATCGAAAACTGGAATCTTTTGGGAGGTTGTTAATCCAAATTTGAATTCTTCTGAACCTAGAATCACTCTTAAAGTTGATGAAAACATGTTAGCGTTTTTCTAGGGTGAATTTCTCTTACTATTGCAGATTTCCCAATTTATATTTTAATTTTTCCCTAAAAAAATTCAAAAATATTTGATTTATGATTAAAAACTAACTAAATATCCAAAGCTTTCTCTATTATTGTAGGACTTTTTTTTATAAGGAGAAAAATTATTAAACATCTCCTTCGTGGGAGACAAAAGGAATCACTTCCCATATTTCATTCTTCTTGGTCCAGAATTAAAATTTTAGAAAATGGTGAAATACGTTAATAATTTTTTTGTAGAGAATATTGACCAATTTTCGTGCCCAAAAACGGCCATAATGTTCCAAAAATTTTCGTTGAGAAGGGACTTTTTATCTCAAACTTGGAACATTTTTTAATAATACTTTCAATTCTATTTTCATTGTAGTACGTACTATATTGTAACGGTCAAACAAGGTGTAAATGAATGAAATGCCTAACTTTTGTTGAATAACATACAGAACGTGTTTAATTAAATACAATTTCAAATCAATTTTGAAGTAGCAATTAATTCATAAAATGTTAGATTTCTGAAGGTTAATATTAACGCAGTAACTCCATAAGCAGCTTTCATCGACGATTTTAAGACAATTACAAATGTGAGTAAACCAGTAAGGAATTTTAATTTATTAGATTCGACATCCTAAGACCGGTTTCTGTCTTTCGACTTCATCAGTTAGGCTTTTCGAATCCAATAAATAAAATTCCAAACTCGTACAAGTCAATAGCTATATCCGCTATAAGATAACATTTTTAGATGTGCTACCATCTATGGTAAGAAGAGAGTATTGACATTAAATTTTGACTGATTCAGTCAAAAATATCTGGTCACCGAGCTTCGCTCTTAATATTCAAATCTACATTTTTAAGCAGCCCAATGAGTATATAATTTAAGTATATTTATAACATGACAAATTATTAATTAATTCGCGAAAATCACGGAGTGGGCGACATCTACTTGAACTACTAGGGAGATAAATAAAAAGTTGATTGGCGATTGGCTTGAAAGTAGGCGGGAAAATTAAAAAAGCTGTCAGTGTTAATTTTCAATTAGCTGCAGCTGTTGTTGACGTTTATCAACTGCTTGTCACAGAGGTTAGTTAAATGCATTAAAGTTGCCTAGTTTCTGGGGATTTCACCCTTTTAGGGCAACTTCTACTGACGCTTGATCTTCGCGAATTGTCACGGTGGACAGGCCCCGTTTCCGGGACGTGCAACAGCAGCGTGTAGGGCACACGTCCCGTCAACAGAAGATCGCTCAGCTCACTCTATTTATCACTATATAAGAAAAACTCTATGTTCAATTGATTTTATTATTTTTTGATCTGCAGTGAAGGAAAATTATAGGTCTGATATTCATACTTGGGTAAAAACCTCCACAAAAACCTGTGACCAGACTCTCGAGGTGTGGCAGATATTGATATCATATTTTTTCAAAAATTCTTTCTCTCTCTCTCTCTCTGATCATGAAAACTTAAATATTAAAACTGTCCGCATAATAAAATAGTAGCCGTAAGGGGTAGTCTCACACTATCGGGGAAGGGAAGACAGGTGTCCATTTTAACAGTGTTACTCAACGTTCCTATAAATATTTACCTAAACCCATGATTTCTGAAATTGAATTGGCAACGTTGTATTTTCAACTTTGAATTAATAAGATGGCTGTCATTTGACAAGCAAATTATTTATGTCCGTCAAATGAACCTTTCCTTTTTTATATAAAGCGATAAATTTAAAATTGAATTCTTTCTGATTAAAACGCCAGAAATTAAATAAAGTCAAACCTTTTTACTACTATACTATACAGAAGAAAGGAGTGCAGTATTTAATTTGCAGAACGTAGTACAGGTTCAAGAGGTAGAAATTTTATTTTTACCTCATCCTTCACTGCTTATTTGTAGTTAAAATTTAAATTTTAATACATCTGATCGGCCTAATATAGTTTTTGTCTAGATTCTTGTTTCCATGGTTTTTACTGTAATAAATTTGTTCTTTTGACAGATAAGTCAGACTTTATTTATTCATAGCCGTATCGTATGTATTTTAATTGATTCAGAATTTTGTATTAATATATATTTCAAAATGGCTTCATTCTAAAAATATTATCAGTCCTCCTAAATCCTTGAAGGCAGAATTATTAGTAATAGCAAGGCAACATAAAAACAAATTCAAAAAATATATTATGGATGAGATGGCCAGAGAAAAAGGAATTAAAATTCTCAGATTTCCTCCGAACCACGCAGAGTTAAATTCCATTGAACTGATCTGGTCTCAATTATTAAAAGGTTATGTTTCTCAAAACAATAAAACATTTAAATTTCCTGATGTGCGAAATTTGTTTTTGAAGGCAGTTTCAGATGTAAATAGAGAACATTGGGGAAAATGCATTGATCATATTTAAAAATGTGGAAAATTCATTTAGGAAAGTGGATATATCAATGGATAATTTAATAGAACCGATAATAATAAACATCAGAAAAGACAATTATAGTGATGCCAGTAGTTTTAGTGAAGACAGTGACTTTTAAAGATAGTTCTTGAACTAACTTTTTTTTTAATCTTTGAGTTTAGGTAAGTACTGAAGCGTTACTTTTAATGCCAAGAGATTTAATTTAATCTCAACATATAATCCTCCTTGTTATTTATTGGTTAAATTTAATTCGTTCAATGTTAAAGTGTCGGATGCATAAAGTTTATTTTTATTTTTTGTAAATAATATAACTTCAAAATTTAATCTACGAAGTGCGTATATATATTTTATATGCTGTGACCTTATTTATATTATAGAAACTTATTTTGTAAAGTACGCCTATGGAATGTGACGTTATATCCCCACTTTGACTGTACTCATCTATCCTTTATAGTATATATTACTATAGAAACAAGTTATTATTATGTGCCGTTGCTAGGAAATAAAACTAAAAGCTTAACTTTTCTTGTAAATATCTCCGAAGATCGAATTTTCACAGACATGAGACCTACATTTTTCGCCGATTTAGATAGGAATTAGTCTACCCTGAAAGTTTCATTGAATTCTGACGAGTGGATTTCGAGATCCTCTGGACACACACACATACACACACACACATACAAACCTTGCTCGTTTAATAGTATTTGATTTAATGTCAATACTCTCTTCTTACCATAGATGGTAGCACATCTAAAAATGTTATCTTATAGCGGATATAGCTATTGACTTGTACGAGTTTGGAATTTTATTTATTGGATTCGAAAAGCCTAACTGATGAAGTCGAAAGACAGAAACCGGTCTTAGGATGTCGAATCTAATAAATTAAAATTCCTTACTGGTTTACTCACTTTGTATTAATCTCTGAAAGGGATAAAAAAGAAGAGAGTGACATCTTGACTAGATTCAGTCAAAATTTAATGTCAATACTCTCTTCTTACCATAGATGGTAGCACATCTAAAAATGTTATCTTATAGCGGATATGGCTATTGACTTGTACGAGTTTGGAATTTTATTTATTGGATTCGAAAAGCCTAACTGATGAAGTCGAAAGACAGAAACCGGTCTTA
This sequence comes from Crepidodera aurea, assembly GCA_949320105.2. Taxonomy (NCBI): domain Eukaryota; kingdom Metazoa; phylum Arthropoda; class Insecta; order Coleoptera; family Chrysomelidae; genus Crepidodera; species Crepidodera aurea. Next base: position 70,464,444 of record OX439475.1, on the reverse strand, counting down.
GGATGTCGAATCTAATAAATTAAAATTCCTTACTGGTTTACTCACTTTGTATTAATCTCTGAAAGGGATAAAAAAGAAGAGAGTGACATCTTGACTAGATTCAGTCAAAATTTAATGTCAATACTCTCTTCTTACCATAGATGGTAGCACATCTAAAAATGTTATCTTATAGCGGATATAGCTATTGACTTGTACGAGTTTGGAATTTTATTTATTGGATTCGAAAAGCCTAACTGATGAAGTCGAAAGACAGAAACCGGTCTTAGGATGTCGAATCTAATAAATTAAAATTCCTTACTGGTTTACTCACTTTGTATTAATCTCTGAAAGGGATAAAAAAGAAGAGAGTGACATCTTGACTAGATTCAGTCAAAATTTAATGTCAATACTCTCTTCTTACCATAGATGGTAGCACATCTAAAAACAATTACAAATATTTTGGCAAATAATACAATAGTAAAAATCAAAACTGAATAGTCTCAGACAAGTCTGCAATCGTTACATCTAAGTAAAAGTTATTATTTTATACACTATGTGAAAAAGAAATTTTCCACATAACCTCAAAATGAAATATTCAAATTTAAACAAATCATTAATCTAAATTTAGGGGAAGGTCAATGAAAATTAGAAAACAAAGCGTGGGAATTGCTAAAATCATAATATTATTGTAAAATAAACAATAATAATAGAGTTTAACAGAATTATAACTTCAATAATAACGAAAACAGAAAAACCTTCATGTATTTTTAATATTAGTCAAAATAGCAAATAATTTACACCAAAATCATTCTTTTAATATAAGGAATGATTTGGTAATGGTTAAAAGATGTATAAAAGTAATTTTTTTTTATATTATAATAATTTATTTAAGAATTTTATGTCAAATTCCGATCTAGGGAGCTGTGAGATATAAGTCCATAAAAACCACGCGATCAAGCGGTGCTTTTGCTTAAAAACCTCCGAACTGTCCACATCAATGCTTGTAACGTAAACAAATGAAAATCTATGTCAAAGCCATTATAGATCGATAAAATAATTGTAGAAATTTACCTGTCAATTTCTAAAGTGAGGTTAGAATTAATTTTTCATCATTTTGGAATTTAATTAAAATAGACTTTCCAATCAACATTTTATCTTCCTTTCCTGAAGTAAATCCAGTTCCTGCAATTTTTCCTGAATGTGTATCCAGTTTAAAATGTATCCTGTAGAACATAATCCCGTATTCCTGATTGAAACCTGGTAGAATCATTTGGACCACAGCGTCGATTTGCAAACAAGCAACTAAAGGTTGCTAAAAGAATTCAGAAGTATTAAAGGTACCTAAAGGTACCTAAATATCGATATTTAAAACTTTAAAATAAACAATAAGGTCAGAGTACTCAACTAACTTAACCCATATTTTTAATTTATAATAATAAAAACAGAATAACGTAAGAAAGAAATTTACATAATAAACAACAATTATAATATTTGAAAGATAATAATAATAAGAAACATTACACTTACTTTTTTCTTCTAACTGAGTCGTTATTATTGAATGTTATAACTTTAAAGTCAATTTATAGAAGCACGACTAAAATAAACACGTTCTGGCTAAGATTACGTCAGAAGGTAAAATTAATCTTTTAAGAAAATTACTTACAAAATAAATTAAAACTTATACAAAGACAAAAAATTAGGTGTTTCACATTTCGTTTCGCATGGAACGATTTGTCTAACTAGCGGTAAGTAACAATATATACCATATACAGCGTGTTTTCTTAAGTTGCCCCATATGGAAAACTTTTTTATATTAGTTTTACGGAAAAAAGTTACTCTTCATAAAAAGTTCTGCATCGTGTTAAGGTAGTACTCTCGGTTTTAGAATTGCCGTTCAGAATTTAATGAAACTTGGCATATTGGTACATTATAATAAGATAATCAATCAGTAAAATTTTTAAAGAGCTGCAAAGAACCAGAAAAAATATATTAATATAAAAATTGTTTGCGTTTAGCATTGATTCTTATGAGACGTCACAGATTTTATTTAATTAAAAAAACCGAACATTTTGGTTACTCACAAATCGAGCTTCACAGTCTGTGATAAGAGTAATTAGCAAATAATTATAAAAAATTTACTATGTTAATTACATCTGACAACGCCGTCAAAGAGGATATGACGGGCGAGAAACTGTAACGTTACCGTTATTTTTCGCCCATAGTGTCACATTTCTAGTCGTGTTTTAATGGCTGGTGTACTAGAGCCCGAATGCCCCGAATTTCCAAAACAGAAGAAAATACCAACTAAATAGTTTTCCGAACCGACAGTTCCTTCCTCAGTTGAAGAAACCCCTTATTTATTAAGATAAGAATTGATGATTCGAGTAATATATTAAAAATTTTTCATATGAAGCTGTGTGTATTGAACCGGTCGGTGCAATATCGATTGACAAAGACTTATCGGCTAAATGTTCGATTTCAGTTATGCAGATGGCAATAGGAAACCAAAAAAGCCAGGAAAATCCAAAAGAAAATAGAAACTTTAGTAAAAAACCAAGGTTAACAGATCATGAGGTAAGAATACAGAAAATAAAACTACAGAACAGGCAAGAGTTAACAATTATTATTCTCCAAGGGAGCAAGGACCATACTATGTATTTATCCAAAATATTTTGCGTGACACAGGGTTACTGAAAGCATAGTTCCATACCTTGCTTTTACGCGGTGTTGCCAGATATAAATACTACGTTAGTCAAATAACACAGAGCACTCATTTGACTAGTGTGGTATCGAGAGCACTCCCTTAAACCCATGATGAAATAATAGTAGTGTTTAGCATTAACATTTTGCAAATCATATAAATTTTTCAATAACGCTAATAAAATCTCTTATTTTTCTCTCTGTTCTGTTAGTCTAGCTTCTTTTCCCACTCTGCATCTTACCTCTGCTAACACTATGTTCCTTAGCATAACATTTTCCACCAAGTGATCAGAAGAAACATTACTGAGGTACCCGTAGGTCTCACTACCTTTATTTGCTTTACTTGATGGCCATAGATTTGCCACTTCTGTTCCCTTCTGATACACCTGCAACTGCAACTGTTGATTATTTAGAATTCTCCCAGCTGCGTTCTAGGTGTAAGCGCCAAGTCTAAAACTGACTATAATGATTATATTAGGTTTACTGAATCTTCTGTTTTTGTAAACTTTTGTAAACTCCAGAAGAAGATGTAATGCACTTCCTGATGAAATGTACTTTAAAGAGGTCAAATGTCCTGTGAGGGTCGACTTAGCTAACTTATTTCAGGATTATTTTGACTCTGTTTATTCTAATAATACCTGTACTGGCTATAATTATATCTCTTCTACTCCTTTAAATGCTGCTGACTATTGTGTGCCAATATCTGAAATATATGAACATCTTTGTGGTTTGAATGTAAATAAAGGTCCTGGGTCGGATGGCATCCATCCCTCTGTTCTTAAATACTGTAGTTTTGTAGTGTCTCGCCAATTGAATATTATTTTTAACTACTCCCTTAAATTTGGTATCTTTCCATACTTTTGGAAATCTAGCTTCGTCATTCCAATTTACAAATTTGGTGACAAATCTAATATATCCAACTATAGGCCTATATGCATTCAGAGTGTAATCCCCAAATTATTAGATAATATTGTCACTAAATTCTTACCGAAACTCTTAAATCCTTACATCGGCGACCAGCAGTTTGGCTTCCGTTCAGGGAAGTTAACTGAGCTTAATCTCCTAACATATGTAGAATATCTATCAAGTGCACTGGACGCTGGTTATCAAGTTCACTCTTTGTACACAGACTAAGGTTAACCATGGCCTTCTGATTCAAAAGATTAATGATATGGGCGTTAGCGGTAGTATCCTAAACTGGGTTCAAAGTTATCTCGCTGACCGTATTCAGATGTTCCGCGTGTGTGGCTTCTTATCATCTGGCTTTGTCGTTCCTTCTGGTGTTCCCCAAGGACCACACATAGGGCCACTTTTGTTTAACATATTCGTCAATGATATTCAGAACTGTTTTATGAGCTCACAATTCTTATGTTTTGCTGACGATTTAAAATTATTCATGACTGTACATTCGTTACAGGATTGTCGAAACCTTCAAACAGATTTGGACAATTTAGCCCGGTGGTGTACTGCTAATGGTATGGAACTGAATCCTACAAAATGTCAGTCGATTAACTTTAGTAGAAAACGTAACCCTATTGTGTTTATTTACAACATCAACCAAATACCGCTTATTAATGTGTCAGAGGTTAAAGATCTTGGTGTTGTGATTGACTCTACCTTATCATTTCTGCCCCATATATCGGCTTCAATTAATAAGGCATTGAGGATACTTGGTTTTATCAGAAGAGTAACTTGGGACTTTCGTAACTTACAATGTCTGAAAATTCTTCTCTCGTAAGACCTCATATTGAATATGCCTCTTCTGTTTGGAATCACTTCTATACCTACCAAATTCACAACATTGAACAAATACAAAGAAAATTTTTAAGACTCATTCCTTATAAATTTGGAATCCAACCTGCTAACACACTATTTTAATTTTCCTGAATTGTATTCCCGATTTCATTTGGAACTTCTTCGTTCCAGAAGAAATCGTTTATCTCATGTTGGGCTATCCGCACCAACTAGACCTACCAGAAACAGTGTCACTTTTTCTCAACCGCTCTACAACACCAACTATCTGATAAATTCCTTTATCCCTAGGTCTACAAGATTGGCCAATCGACAAGATATTGACTTCTTTGCATCTTCTTCTGAGTTTCGCCTGCAGCTCCAACATTGTGATGTGTGATTTGTGATCTTTTTATTTTAAATTTTTGATATGACAGATGATATATAAAACTGTACCTACTTAATTATTGTCGGCACGCTTAGAAATGTTGATGTCTGATTATTTCATCATGGGTTTTACACGATGCAGAACTTTTTATAAAGATTAACTTTTTTTTCGTAAAACCAATAATAAAAAAAGTTATCCATATGGGGCAACTTAAGTAAACACGCTGTATGTACATAATATAATACGTACTACAATGAAAGTAGAATTTAAAGTAAACATGATGACGAGTTTTCTTGCCTTGTGGACAGTTAATAATAATAATAAATAAACGCGTTTTACAATCAAACTTAATATAATAGAATAGTTTATTGTCTATAATCAGTACATTTACAATATATACATTTATAGAAAGTCAACAATAGAAAAAGAAAAGCACAAAAGTTCAACAGTTAATGAAAATTATGCACTTGAAATTATTACAATATTAAAATAAGTGACATATAAGATGCAAAACATATATCCCTATGAAAGTTCAACAGTTAATAAATTTAAACAATTTGAAATTCTTTAAATGTTAGAATACGAGAGCCACAAATACAAATTAATATACCGGGTGTTCCATGACGTTTTTAACAGCCTGTAACTCAGGAACTAGCGAATATTTTTTTTTGAAAATTGGGACATATCAATTGGACCTACATTACTATCATTTGAGGTATATTTCAGATCTGTGACGTCATCTGAGGCGCTGTGACGTCATCGATATGAAAAAAATTAAATTGGTCAAGGGGGTAAAAATTAGCTCAAATGAAAGAGATTTTTATCCCAAATTCTACGGTATATCATAATGTGGGTATTGATGTTTTTTTTTTTTTTTTTGCGGAGGTGAAGGAAAACCCTTTATGGGGAAGTTATGAGCCTAAAATCTCAAGGTCTACTGTGAGACTCTCCTTTCAAAGCATACTCACTAAAAAACTTCACCCCCTTCACCTATTTTAACGTTATTTCACACTTTAAACACGTTATATTATTGTCGAAAATAAACATTAATTTGATAAGTTAGTATGTCTTTATGTTAATACCCACATTATGGTACACCATTGAATTTGAGATAAAAATCTCTTTCATTTGAGCAAATTTTTACCCCCTTGACCAATTTAATTTTTTTCATATCTATGACGTCACAGCGCCTCAGATGACGTCACAGATCTGAAATATACTTCAAATGATAGTAATGTAGGTCCAATTGATATGTCCCAATTTTCAAAAAAAAAATATTCGCTAGTTCCTGAGTTACAGGCTGTTAAAAACATCATGTAAGAAAGTTCAAAAAGTAATAAAATTAAACAATGAGAGAGATACAAAATGCAAGATAATGTATCTAACTAAGAAGGTTCAAAAATTTCAACAATTTGGACAATTTGCAATTATTTAAAAGTTACATAAGAGAGATACAAAATCAAAATAACAAACATAACAACTATGCAAGTTCAAAATATAATAAAAATAGACAATTTAAAATTATTAATATTAAAGAGAAAACATATAACTATGAAAGTTAAGAAATTTTTAAGTAAGAAAAGATTATCCATACACATACATACACAGGCACTCACACCTAAAGAAGTGGACGAGTAAGCAACACATCAACATCAAGCAAGTATTCGTGGATCATTGCGTATAAGATCATAGTACTCACCCTCCGAATAAAAAAAAATGTTCTGAAAGAAAGACTTTAATTTCTTCTTGAAGTTAAATATATTTAACGATTTTATTTTCATGGGTTATTATATTATATAATTTAACATTAATCGAGTTTTTCTATGACTTGGAGAGTCTGAATTTCTGTTCCCTAATCAGATTTGCAGCTCTTGTTTGATAGGTATATACATCTGAGTTACGAATTGAATTGTACTTATACTTATGAATCTCAACTAGAGTATTGTAAATAAATAACGAAGAAAAAGTCATTATTTTATGATATACAAATAATGGACGACAGGAGTATTCCAATAGCTTTTTTCTGTGGGCGAAAAATCACATCTACTTCAAAAGCTTTACCCCAAAGCAGGATAGCATAAGAAATATGAGAATGAAATAGGGCAAAGAAGGTCATTTTTAATACTTGACAATTTGTTATAGGTTTGAGCTGACGCAGGAGAACCTTTTCCTGAGATTAGGAATATGAACAGACCAATTCAATCTGTTGTCTAAGTCAAAACCAAGTAATTTGGCTGTTTCTTACTCAGGTAGAGGGGCCTTAGTTGTAATAGTAATGTATTGAGATTTGCCTTTGTTCAGCTTGAGTTTGTTGGCAGTAAACCACTCTTCAGCCTTCCTTCCCACCATATTTAAGTTATCCTGAATACTGCTGCGGGTATCACTAAAGTAAATGAAGAACGTATCATCAGCAAAATGAATGGTTTGATATGGACTTATGTAATGTAGGTCATTAATGTAAATTATGAATAATAGCGGCCCCAAGACAGAGCCTTCAGGTACACCAAATCTAATTTTACTCCAACTTGAAGTAGAATTGAGATATGAAAGTCAAGACAGAGCCTGGAGGTACACCAAATCAAATTTTACTCCAACTTGAAGTAGAATTGAGATATGAAAGTCAAGACAGAGCCTGGAGGTACACCAAATCAAATTTTACTCCAACTTGAAGAAGAATTGAGATATGAAACTGACTGTAAACGATTTTCCAGATAAGATTGAAAGAGTTTCAAAACAGGGTCCCTAATCCCATAACAGGATAACTTCTGCAGCAGTATGTCATGGTGACTAGCGTGACTAGCTCAATTCGGTTTAAATCTGACCGGGAATTATTGCGGCGCTCTCACTTAACGGCCTTACCATATGCTTCTACAAGCAATTGATACGCCTCAGCTGCAGATTTCTTCAAATTAAAGAAGTAAATCAAAAGTTCCCGCAAATGACAATTTAATATTTTAAGGTTATGTTGTTGACTTTACCAATTTCAACCATAACTTACTGGTGAAGCCAACTTTTGTCAAACGGCGAAAACTTATTTATACACCTGATATATTTTTACACCACGTTAAAGAAATCCTGGATGTGTCCTTGCCAAAACAACCTGCTAAACTTTGAAATCACGTATGCCGGCACGCATTGTACTACCCCGTTTGTGAACGCGCCCACGCCGCGCGATCCTTTCATTCACGACGCCCACGCGACGCCATGACGTCACTCGGGTAGACGGCGCCAACCACTACGAGGAGAAGCGCCGTCACAACCCTCGAGAGCGTAGCAGGCGACGGCAGACACAGCAAACTGCGATTCATTTTCAACGCGACGAATTTTCTAGTGCGACGTTGGACGGTGCGAAATCCACCAGCGGTTGTTTTTTGTGCATTAGTAGGCCACAGGTGTCCCTCGTAGAGTTTTTAAATACAAATTGTGAGTGAAAAAGTCAGTATTAGATTTGTTTAAATAGTGCTTGTAAATTTTGTGTAATTTTAAAAGCAATGATGGTAGTTAACTTATAGTGAATTTATAAAGAATCATTCTCAGCAAATCAGATTCGTTAATTGAATATTTAATTGCTAATGAGTCATAAGTTATTAAAATATCTAGAAAATACGTTTCTGAAAAGTAATAATATTTAAATAATGTTTAGCTGCTAAAAATGTGTTCTGTCATCAACATTTCTAATTGGAAATTATGAAATTTGTGTTTACTCAATTGAATAAACAATTTAAATAATTAATATTTGGATCTAAATTCTAAAATTTGTGGTTAATTAAGGGTTAATAATTTTTGTTTTTCTCTTTTCTTCATTATCATGTTTTTTTTGTAATCAAATGGCATTTAAAAAAATTAATATTTATGTTTTCATAATTAGTATAGTTTTTAGAGTAAGTTTTTATTATAATTTATAACATTTTCTGTTCTCATTTAACAAAATTCCAATTTCAAATTCGGACCTAGTAGTGGTAGCCGAATTATCAAATGTAACGCCCAAAATATTAGATAATCTAAATTTTTGTAAACTGTTCCCAAAAAGGATCATTTGAATTGAAAACTACATTTGACTCCTTGTGAAACATTTTGATAAAAAAACAAAACTATTTACGATAAAACATACAATCTTACAAAACAGATTTTGGCGAGAATGATTCCTATAAGAACATTTTTATTTTCAGGAGTGATTTAATCCTAAAAAGCAAAGTTGTCTAATTGAAACATTCGTGAACTTTCAAACCAAGTTTTATCTCGGAGTAAAACCTATAAGAACTTTAATTGGGTATACAAACAGTCAACCTTTAACCTTTTCAAACACTGTTACTTTTACTACAAACTTTTAGGAAGGTTCAGAACTAACGAACTGATTTTTGTGTTGAAAAAGTGTTTCGTTGTTAAAAATTGTGGTTTTTATTAACTGAATGTACTATGTAGACTTGTCTTCTCTAGTGGCATAAACTATGAGTTGCGGAAGCAGCCCGACGAATATTTCGGACGATTTTGGGGACGCTTGTGACGAGTTTTGGCATGATCTGGTAAAGTATATATTTATAAAAAAAAGTATTAGGTTAGGTTATGTTTAACATAAGTGACACACGCCCAACGCTGGATGTTTTGTGACTTATTTACCCTATATAGTGGAATGAAATTAGAATTTTTATCTTAAAAAGTAGGATTTTGTGTGTATTTTTGTCTAAGAAAATCCAACATTTTATTTATTTATTTAAAGTGCCAAATTTATGTTGATTCGTTCCCTCACAAAAATATTACTTTGGGACCTGAAATATTATTTTTATCTTTTGAAACATTTTTTGGACTGAAATATAGTTTTTCTAAGAGATTCAAGCATAAATATCGCGATAAAAATTTTTTTTTTTTATTATTCCCTAAATTGGGCACTTTAAATACAGAAATAAAATGTTGGATTTTCTTGGACAAAAGTACACACAAAATCCTTCTTTTTAATATAAAAATTTTTTATCTACTATTGTTTTTCGAAAAATGGCGGCCAATTCAATTTTTTTCGAAAAATGCCGATTTTGGCTGGACAAATACATTTTTTTCTTTTAAATTTTTACCATGTCTTCCCAACATAAAAATACACACTTTCTCCACTTTTTAAGAAAATTTGAGGATTCTTTCGTTATTTCATTCAGTAAAAAGAAATAATGTGCGCGAATTCGTTTTTTGAGGTTAGGATGCATTTTTAAAGAAACCCTACTATACAGATTGATACTCTACTTCATCACGGTCATTTTAATTTTTTTTTTATTTTTCCACGACTCTTAAAAAATAGTGAAGCAATCCACTCGAAAAATACCAAAAATGCCGTTTTTGGCACATATCTCGCAAAGCTCCAGCCCAAAGGAGCCCGCACTAATCTTATGGAAAACCGGTTTCGGTGAAAATCGCTGAAATTTCAATATGATTTAGCCCATGCCATTCTGAACAAAAGTTACCATTGCGCCAACTCTCTGAATGCTAGCGTTTGGATTCTACAGTGGGTCAAAGTTTGATATTTTGACGATTTTTCAAAAAATGCGGAATTTCATTTTCATCGTATCGATCTGAATTTTTATAATGGAATAGTCCACAATAAGTGCATCAAAAAGTTCAAATGACAAAAGTTTCTAGAATCAAAACTGGCGGGTATACAGAAGGTTAAATTTTGTTTTTGGTAATTTTTATCGAACTTTTTTCGAGAAAATATTCGTTTTTCTGCAGATCCATATGCAATTGATGTTACTTACAGTACATGAGAGGGCGATCATATTATGCATTTGAACCAACCATCCAACTTTAAATATTTGGAAGATACTGGGCGATCAAAAATATATTTTCAATTTCGGAAAAATGTATCCCTTTATATATTCAGCTTTCACCAACATATTTAGCTGATGTTTTGAAACTACGTAGCTAATATATATACAAATGTGTCAACGTCTGTGCTCATTAATCTTAATCCAAATAAAGTTGCGGCGATGGTCCAAAAAATATGGAGAAGGGATGTTTCGGAATAATTTTGAAATGATTTCTAAAATCATCTGTGAATTTTTTTTATTTTCTGACATAATGTAGATGAGTCGTTCTTGATCAAAAAGTTCCACAGTGCCTACCTCGCGAATGCGACGGTTTGAATTATACAGGGGTTTGAAATATAGTATTTCATCGATTTCTCGAATAATCAATAATTCCTTTGTAACGGAAAATAATATTGTTTCCTAGACAAACCTCGAAACATTTCAATGACAAAATATCTGAAATGAGAATTCATGAATATACAAAGGTTGTAACTCGTCCAAAAAACATTTTTTTTTCCAAGATATTAGTATTCGTTTACTATTCATATATCGTATATTCAGAAATTCTATTAGGACCAGCACCACCTCGAGTAAGGAATTTTAATTTATTAGATTCGACATCCTAAGACCGGTTTCTGTCTTTCGACTTCATCAGTTAGGCTTTTCGAATCCAATAAATAAAATTCCAAACTCGTACAAGTCAATAGCTATATCCGCTATAAGATAACATTTTTAGATGTGCTACCATCTATGGTAAGAAGAGAGTATTGACATTAAATTTTGACTGAATCTAGTCAAGATGTCACTCTCTTCTTTTTATCCCTTTCAGAGATTAATACAAAGTGAGTAAACCAGTAAGGAATTTTAATTTATTAGATTCGACATCCTAAGATGTTTTAGTAAAATACAGGATGAAAACAATAACTTATTCTCGAAAAAGATTGTATGCTGTTAAACATGTGTCTTCTGGAGAGGATCACGGCATCATTATGCGTATTAGTATAAAAGATATTTCTGTTTTGCACCATCGAATTTTTTCACATTTCGTTCTAATAATGACAGACGAAAAATTATAGAGAGGAACGATATGCTTTGGTTTATATTCAGGTCTTCATATATAACTGCCATTGTCTTTTTGTTACCGCAAGTTTGTCTAGGAAACAATATTATTTTCCGTTACAAAGGAATTATTGATTATTCGAGAAATCGATACTATACTTCAAACCCCTGCACAAAGGATGTGAAATAAAATCACACAAGCTCCCAAGAAGAAGGACATTAAAAATGCCCTACACTGCACCAGCGTCTGGACTTCAACAACTACTGCTTGGGCTATATGTCCCAACAGGTATTGAATTACGAAAGTCCAGACGTGGTTTGGTGCCCGACCCCGACTTGGTCTTTAAACCAAAAACTTCGATTTTATTATTAAGGGAGCTTGCCATTCTTAGACCGGTTTCGACATTATTGTGCCTCATCAGTAAGAAACAGGCTAGCTCGACATCCTGTCACTAAAGGATGTCTGAAAATGAATTCGGCTCTCCTTGCTCTTGATAATCGTACTTGCGTTATAGCAAGTATATCACGAACGAGGAGAGCCCAACGCCATCTTCACTTTAATAACAGTGACAGGATGTCGAGCTAGCCTGCTTCTTACTGATGAGGCACAATAATGCCGAAACCGGTCTAAGAATGGCAAGCTCCTTTAATGACAAAATCGAAGTTTTTGGGTTAAAGCCCCGACTTGGTCGAGCACTAAACCACGTCTGGACCTTCGTAATTCAGTACCTGTTGGGGCATATAGCCCAAGGAGTAGTTGTTGAAGTCCAGACGCTGGTGCAGTGTAGGACCTTTTTAATGTTCTTGGGAGCTTGTGTGATTTTATTTCACATCCTTTGTGCAGTTTTGTCACTCCCATGGTCCTTTTTTGGAATTTTTATGGTTCAAAAAATTCCACCGTCGTGTAGTTCAAACCCCTGTATAATTCAAACCATGGCATTCGCGAGGTAGGCACTGTGAAACTTTTTGATCAAGAACGACTCATCATGAAAAATCGTCAAAATATCAAACTTTGACCCACTGTAGAAACAAATCCATTCAGAGAGTTGGCGCAATGGTAACTTTTGTTCAGAATGGCATGGGCTAAATCATATTGAAATTTCAGCGATTTTCACCGAAACCGGATTTCCATAAGATTAGTGCGGGGTCCTTTATTGAAAAAATTTTTACAAGCTTCTCTTTATGTATAAAATCGAAAAAATATTTGACTTAGTTCTTACATCCCTTTTTAAGTCTAATTTCACTCCACTATATAAGTCCATATTGTTTTGTATAATACTTTTCTAAAGTCGATTGCTTCCAGTTGGATCTACCCAAAGTACATGAGTTATTTTTCATGGCAGAGCTGTTGTCATTTTTATAGTGTGGGCTATCTCGTTGCCCTTTATTAGACCAAGCCTAAACCTATTTTAAATAGCCGAATTCATCTAAGTAGCATTTGGATGGTCGGAAAATGTAGAGTAAATTAAGTCTAAGAAAATTAAAAAAAAATCAATTGGACAAATTACAATTTGAGGGTTGGATATTGATTTTTTACTAATTTGTGGCTACTATCGAAAAAAGTTTACTGTAATAGTTGTAGATAATTAAAAAATACAAAACTTTTTTCAACATAACCTCAAAATTATTGAGAAATTCGTTAAAAACCATATTTTTCGATTTTAGTTTTTATCTCCCGCAAAAATAATTTGTTTTATGAAACTTGGTGAAAACGTTCTTCTTTGTGTTTTTTCAAAGCAAAATATTTATTTTTCGATTTTATACGAATTTAAGTAAAAAAAAAAGCTTAATTTTCAATCGAAAAAGGTCTCAACAAATTTTCAATTTTTTAACTTTATCTGTGCTCACTTTCTACCAAAAAAACCAAAAAACGACTTTTTCATAATCGATAGTTCAGTTAATCTAGACAATTTTTTAATGAACATTGTTAAAACCTCCACTCTAAACTTGTACGAAGAGGTAGTACCTATACATTGATTGATTGATTGATTAAGACGATGTACCTGACTGAGGTTTTTAAAAGCCTCAATACTGCAGCCTTAAGACTTATTGTATTATGTCAGTTACATCGTTATGTTCAGGTGAAGAGGTTTGTTACTTTTATCAGGCTGAGTAGTCTTTTCACCAGATTTTCTTTTGGAAAGTCCTCCTGTGGGTTTACCGGCCCCAGTAGGTTATACCTCCATTGCGTGAGTGCCTGGCACTCTAGTATGTTATGTGAGGCTGTTTCCTCCTCCTCATTGCATAGTCTACATATGGGTTCATCTTGAAAGATGCCCATTTTATGTAGGTGTTCCCTAAGGTGACAATGTCCGGTTATTAGTCCCGTGACATGCGTTATTTGATTTCTGCTTAGATTCAGAATATCACCTGTGAGTACTTTTGATGGCGCTTTAACCATTCGTTTACTGTTTTGTTGGCCCGGCACGAGATCCCAGCGTCCGGTGTTCTTTGAACATCCACCTAGTCAGCGAGAGTCGTACCGAGGATTTGGGAATGCCTAACGCCGGTTCAGGACCAGTAAAGACGGTCGCTGAGGCTTTCTTTGCCAGGGCGTCTGCTTCCTCGTTGCCTTTTATCCCTTTATGCCCTGGGACCCATCTAAGTGTTACCTTATTTTGGTTGGCCAGAACGAGCAGGGTTTGTAGGCAGTTCCAGACCAATTTTGATCTGATTTTGTTACATGATAGGGCCTGTAGGGCAGCTTGACTGTCAGAGTAAATGAGGATTCTTTTCCCTCTATGCCCCCTGTCAATATTCTCCCTCAAACAAAGCTCTATAGCATGTACTTCTGCTTGAAATACTGATGCGTAATTCCCCAATGGTGCGTATAGGTTGCATCTGGGTGTTTCACCATATATTCCAGCTCCAGTTCCCCTTGCGGTTTTTGACCCATCAGTATACCAAACTAATGTTCCTTCCCGAAAGTTGTTTGTTTCTTCACCTTCCCAACTCAGCTGAACGCTGAAGGGCTTTGTGAAGTTGTTTTTTGGTGCCATTTAGTCACTTCTCATCTCCATCAACGAGTTTGTGATGATTTTTGTGATTCTACTGTGTCCTTGTTCATAAGGATCCCAGTAGCCATTGCATTCCGCTCTGATATAAATATCCAGTGGCGGAAGGTTTAGTATGGTTTCCATTGCTGCTGTTGGAGTGCTCCTCATGGCACCTGTAATGCAAATGCAGGCTAAACGCTGGAGTTTAGCAAGCTCCAGTATCGCCTTCCTTTGTATTACTTTAGGCCACCACACTAAGGAGCCATAGGTTAACATGGGTCTTACCACTGCAGTGTACAACCAGTGTACCATACGTGGTTTTAAGCCCCATTTAGTGCCTATGGCCCTTTTGGCAGCCATTAGTGCCATTTTACCCTTATTAATGGTTTTTTCCAAATGCTTATTCCAGGTTAGTTTAGCGTCAAGGATTACACCTAGATACTTCACCTCCTGGGTTAATTGTAGTTGAGTGTTGAAGAGCTTGGGTTGTCTGAGACTATCCAACTTCTTCTTTTTCGTGAAGGCAATTAGTGCTGTTTTGTTAGGATTAACTTTAAGGTTTTCCTCTCCACGATATTCAGCGCCTGTTGCATAAGGTCTGAAACAATATTTTTAAAATTCCCCACTACAAGTATGAGTACATCGTCTGCATACCCCTGGGTATAATATCCTGCATTGCTGAGCTGTACCAGGAGCTCGTCAATTACCAAATCCCACAATAGAGGTGATAAGACTCCTCCCTGTGGGCATCCCTTGGAAATTGACACCTTCATGTTCTCTCCCAACAACGTTGCTTCAGCTGATCGATTGCATAGCATGGTTTGTATCCACCTGCATGTGGTGTCATCTATGCCACGCTTTGCTACAGCTGCACCCATGGTTCTAAAAGAGGTGTGGTCGAATGCACCCTCTATATCCAGAAATGCTCCTAAAGCTATTTCTTTATTTCTGTGTGCTGCCTCTATCTTTGAAACGAGTCCATGGAGTGCTGTTTCACAGGATTTTCCGGTTTGATAAGCATGCTGGTTTTTGTGAAGTGGCCTTTTTTTTAGAAAGTTTTCCCTGACATGTACCTCAACCAGTTTTTCCATTAACTTTATCATAAAAGATGATAAAGTAATAGATCTGAATGATTTAGCCTGAGAGTAGTCCTTCCCAGGTTTTGGAATGAAGACAACTCTAGCTTTCTTCCAGCTAGCTGGAATGTAACCAGTAGCTAGACTTGCCCTTAAAAGTTTACATATCACTGGTGCCGGCATTTTCTTTCCCTGTTGCAAAAAGACAGGGAATATTCCGTCCGGACCAGGTGATTTGTATGGTTCAAATAGGTCTATTGCCCAGCTAATTTTGCTTTGGGTTACGACTCTGTTTGCCAGTTTCCAATCCCTTTTTGTTGCCCTATGATTGGGGTTTGTCATGTTCGGGATCGCCTGATTTCCTTTTATCACTTTGGAGTCTGGCAGATGTGTCTGTAGTAGTACCTCCAGAGTTTCCCTGCCAGATTCCGTATATTTCCCATCCGGTTTTAGTAGATTCCCAATGGGATTAATAGGATCTTTGGCAAGGATTCTGTGTATACGCGCCACTTCCTATACATTAACAGAGCAATTAATTTTTGAAAATATTTAAATGAAATATAAACAACCACTGATTGCTAGGCGATGACCTGATAAAAACGCAGTTTAGTTTTGCGAGATTAATTAATAATATAATCTGTTATCGATTTTTAACAATGGTTTGTTTAGTGAGTAAAATTTTGACGAAAATTAAATATCTGTTCGAATTTTTAGTACAGTGCCGACATTTTTATCCTAATTTAATATTTTTTTTGTACCATGTCATAACGTTATTTTTATTGTAGGATCAAATAGAAATACATACACCGGAACGGTATGTAGTTTTTAAAGGACACCGCACCATTTAAATGTAAAAAACGTCGCTGTCAAATTTTCTGAAACGTTGGTATGTTATAAAACTCGATGCAATGATAAAAAATGTCCATTGGCCCAAACCAATTCTATGGATAGTACAGGGTGTTAAACATCGGAAATACCACTTTTTTGTAACCAGGATTACAACAAAGTTAAAGTTAAATACTAAACTTTTGTTAACGTGATAATGTATTAATTTATAAAGTTGACGGAGAAACTTTTAAATTACAGGGTAGTGTACAAGACGCGTCTTTTCTCATTTTTAAAGTTTTTGCAATCAGTTTATCACCCTGTATGACATTTATTTAATATAATACAAAAATTTTATAACATCATTTATTCAGGGTGACTCGTTAAAGTTAAAAACACTATATGCCCTCACATTTTGTGAGTCACCCTGTATAAAATATGATTCATCACCAAGAAGTAATTACTTAAACTATATATTGATAATGCAATGACATTTGCTCGTATTTTCAAAGCTGTTATAAAAAAATGATTTCTTCAAAAAAACCATATTACTTATTTTCGAACCTCCCTGTAACTAATCAAATTTTACGGTGATTGTTTATAAATGCCAAATTATCTATAATTCATGTTTTCTACAATAAACGCCAATAAAATAGGTCTGTTATGCACTGATAAAAAAGTTTATCTAAAATCACATAATATTACGTTGGCCACAAGAGGCCAACGTAAAATCATGTGAAAATACAGATATTTGATGTACAAATCCTATTACCTTATGAATTTAAAAATACTATGGAAACTCACTAGATTTATTGTGTAATCTTACGAAATGATTACTGTGACACTTGGTAATTATTTGGTGTGAATTCATAGTGACATTCAAACACATAATATAAAGAAACATCTAATTTTATTCAGAATAAGGATATTTATATGAAAAATACCAATACACTAAGGTGAATACATGATTTACATAGCCACTAACTTCTTAATGTGATGGAAAACTTTCTTTTTAACGGCTGACACTTTTCTTGAATCTTAAGGAACATTCTCTGTATGAATTCCATAGTTGTGGGTTGTGGATAAATCCTTCAAAATCAAGAAATTTTCGTATCCATTATTATTTATATTTGTCTTTTCCAGATATACAAAATAAACTGTCATAGCTGGTTTCTAACCTAGAAAACATTTGTTGTGGACACTAAAAAAACTACAATTGCATACAATTCAATGATCTCACCTAGTTCAACAATTGTTGTAGTGCGAGGTAGTTCTCCTCTTTCTATAGCAACTATATCCTGGAAGAAAAAAATAATACATGCAAATATAATATTAAAAGAATAAGTAGGTACTTAACTTCGATTTCTGGTCGACTCAGACCACAAAACTGCTTGGAATACAAATAAATATTACTTATATTATGAAGAAAAACACGGGACGGCTGCAGAAAAAACAATATTACTGCGTTTCACTCTCACGTACCTAACCTTCAACTAATTTGCCTAACTTTGAAACCAGTGTTGCCGGACTCGTCATATCAAAATACCCCTACGAACAAGCGAAAATACCCGCATTTACACCAATAGATGATAATATTAATATATATCTTACCAATAACTGTGTTTTAAATTGACTAATGATGTTTTGGTTCTCTCTCTTTTTATTTCCGTGATCTAGAAAGAGAGAGAGTACCAAAGGATGGCCAGCTATGTATAACCCGTTTATTTCATGAACTCAATTACCGATTGTTCATAATTCTTGTTCTTGACTTATGGTGCTTAAGAGCCAAAGTCAAAATCCCCAATTTTACCCAATTTATTGTTTCAGCCGCAAGATGGTTTGAAATTCCCACATTTCGGGTAAAATACCCGCAATCGGCAACACTGTTTGAGACACCGAGTTCTAAAAGTTGAAATCCAATAGTGCAGAGTCCAGGTAGAGGGGTATTGACATAATTAAACCTGTGTATTTTCATTCACAGGATGAATTCTGGAAACCAGTAATTTTTCACATACATTATTCTGCGAATAATTTTACAATGTACTCTTAAGGCATATATAATGTAAAATGAAGGTCACATAGTATATTTTGTGAAAATTACCATACTTATCAAGTTTTTTCTATGTTTAAAACCCTGTACTTCGAAAACTAGCCATAGGATTGGTGTGGGCCAATGGACACTTTTTGTCAGTGCACCGAGTTTTATAACATACCAACGTTTCAGAAAATTTGACCGGGACGTTTTTTACATTTAAATGGTGCGGGGTCCCCCCCTCCCCCAAATCATTAAAATACCTTCGTGAGCCCCCCAAAATGGAAGTCTGGATCCGCCTCAGGGTTTTATTACGTACATGCATGTAAATTACATCTTGTATGTAACCTGTATAAATAACATATAAAATAATACCCGGTTATCTCATACATTAAGGATTATTATCATTTAAAATGTATTAAATACGGGATATCTTTCACACTTTAAGTAAATAGTTATTTAAAAATATATAATTATTCCGAAGATTAACACATATCGACCAATTATAAAAAATTAAAAATACTTACTTCAATTTTAACTTGTATAGTTGATAACGATGCAAAAAATAACCAAATTACGAAAAGTATAAAAAAAATTGTTGTAATTTAATAATATTTAATACTATGTTAAAAATCCCTTTTTCTCGAAATTGTAATTGTAATACACATCATTCATTTTTGTTCGGTTTTCTTAACTGGATTTTCTGATTTTAAATTTATTCTGCAGACCACAATTAGTTACAGTTTATCTATTTTCAATTGCAAAACAAAATCATTCCGCTTTATATAAGCCGCCAATGCCGATCAAAGCAACTTGACGGCACGTACGGGATTTTTTTTATATTTCTGCAATTGAAAATGGAAAAAGTATAGCTCATCAAACCGTCTTAATAACTACGTGCTTCTAGATACAATAGTATATTGTGTCACAAGGGCAGAAAATGAGCTTTAGCAGCCCGAGGCTATTAGTTGCATGAGCGAGCGAAGCGAAGCGAGGGCAGCTACTAGCTAAGGGCTGCTAAAGCGTTTTCTGCATGTGTGACACACAACTGTTTTTCGCCTACCAAAAAAAAACAAAAAATAGGAAAATATAACAAAAATCTTTAATTTTATAAATACAGACAGAATTTAATGAGCAACTTAAGTAATAAAAATGTACCAATTTATTTATTATATATTATTTCCAGTTGTTAAACAATTCATAGGACTTTTCGTACCATTGCGCGTTGTCTTGTTAAGTAACAAATTTAGAGAAACATTACTACCTACCTTCTTCTTGCAAGTCTGGTGGAGTATTCGTAAATTCTTCATCACTGCTTGAATTAGGTACTTTTCATTTTCACTAAATCACATAATCACAATTATTCAGAATCAGAACCTATTTTTATTTTAAAGTTTAATTCTCTTGATTCTACTGACGTTTAATGAAAATGTATGTGAAATGTCAAAGTCAAAGGTACGTTGATAGTGAAAATCGTGTTCTTTTTGATTTTTGCGGCCCAAGGGCCGGAAATATTACTTTCGGTCTGATTTTTAGGGTTGATATGATTCATTTTCAGACATGGTAGGCGAAAAAAATTTTATATTAATTAAATGTTCTTCTTTTTAATCACTTTTTTTAGATCGAAAATGTTTTTTAATTTGACGTTTCGACTTTGACCCTAAAATCGTTTTCAAAAATTAACATAACAAAAAATATAATCATCTACACCTTTTTATATAAGACTTAATGAACACCAATCATACAAAAATGTGTGAACATGCTTGGGATTTTGGCCATAAAATACAATGGAATTGTTCAATTAGATTATTAAAACTTAAACTTATAACAGCAAAGTTAAAGAAGCAGCATTGATATGCTTAAATAATAATGAATGTATTTCTAATTGTTCGGTCGATATTTCAAAAATTGCCAAAAAGAGTTAATTGGAAAAAGGATATCCTCTATATCGGGATAGTAGTTTTTTTATCTTATGATAATATTATTATGAAAACTTCACGTATGACGAAGTATAAATTCTCTTATAATATGCAAATGCGCTATCCTTTTAAAATAGTTCCCAGAAACGTCACAAAACTATGTTGGCAACAGATTTTGACATCTTAAATTTCAAAATCTATTTCTTTATTCTGTTACCTCTGGTCTATGTTGTTGGCATATTTTGTGAAATTGTCCAGTGAACTGTTTTTATAGTAAATTATTAATATATTTTTTGTTATGTCAATTTTTGAAAACGACTTTAGAGCCAAAGTCGAAACGTGCAATTAAAAAACATTTTTAATCTAAACAAACAAATTTCCTTAGATAGATAGCACCCTCACCTGTTATAATTTACAGTAATAAATTACCATATAAATTTGTTTGTTTTTGTAACCAATTTTAATTTTTTCAAAAATTTAAATGAATATTTTTTCGGATGTATTGCATTAATTGTTAAAAATTAAAATTTTTATCGATATACAGCGCAACAAATATACATACATTATCTTAAAAGTTTTTTTATTCATTAGGTAAAAAGTTGATAATTTGTTTGTTTTTCCTTTAGTGTAAAAATTTTAAAAATTGAAGGTTTTGTTGTTTATTTTCTAAACAATGGATAATCCAAACTAATCTATTTTCTAGAATCTGATAAGATTATTTCTATATTTTTTCATTTTCATTTTCACTTTCAAACTTGTCATTACTTTTTATCATCGTTTGATAAGAATTTTTGTGGCATATTACATTTTTGCGGTTTGTAAACAATAGATAATGTAGATTAATCTACTTTCAATATAAAATTCACCTTTGAAAAAAAAAATGACGATTCTAATATGCTTTTTGACTTATATTTATTTATTTATATAAGAATACAAACAGGACGAGCTCAGTACAGTATTCACTGTTTACTAAACTAATACAACATTGATAAATCACTATTAAATGTTGCTTAATAATAAACATAAGAAAAAAAATATATATTATACGTATTATATAAAAAGAAACCGGACACGGTGGCCTAGTTGGTAAGGCGTCTGCCGATTCAGCTTGGTCAGTGTTCAAGTGGAATTAAAGTCAGATAAGACTTTGGGCAAATGCAAAAAGGTATTTGTGTCATACGCAGTTTCATTCACGCCGATAAACAGGCCGGATTAGATCGGATATCTCGTGGAACTGATAGGGGTTGGTGACACAATTACACACTTGTTATTCGGTAGATCACCTGCATGACAAAGGCATAATCCTGGATTCAAGGTGATTGAGGACCGTGGTTCGGAGCCCACGATAAGCTGTAGGTCCCGTCCTGTTTAGGTCATTAGGTCAGAAAAGAGACGTTAAAATTAACAAACAAACAACATATAAAAAGAAACTAGTCAAGATGAGATAGATATAATTTTTTAAGTGTTTGTAAAAGCTGTCAAAGAGGAAGAGAAGATCTCCACATCGGTGAGTGACGAGATTGTATTGTATGATTTACTGCATCTTTGCAGAGGAGAATTTAGGTAGTAGTTAGTAGAGCTTTGATTAATTTTGAAAAGATTTTTTCCTCGCGCGTTATATGATGGAGTAATGAAATTAATTTTACTTAAAATTTCGCTAGATTCAATTTGCCCGTTAACGATTTTGTAGATAAATTTAACATCTGAAAGTTGACGTCTGTCGACTAGGGATGAGCTACAGTTCTCGTTTGAAAATATCGAAGCATGCATAAGTATGAAATTGTTTTGAAACATATTTTATGAATTTATCTTGGACTTTTTGTAATCGGTCGATATAACAGTTACAATAGGGATTCCAAATAGAAGAACCGAAACATAAGACACTATTGACATATGCCATGTATAGATTTATGACAGACTCTACCTCTTTGAAGTCGTGACAAACGCGCATTAGGAATCCTAGTGCTTTATTAGCTTTTTTTGAAACATATTCGATATGTTGGTCAAAAAAGTGTTTGGAATCGATATAAATACCGAGATCTTTTACCACCGAAACTTTTGTTAAAAGTTCATTATTGAGGATATATTCGTTTTCGATAGTATCTTTATTCCTTGAGAATGTTATACATTGACATTTTTTTGTGTCCAGATAAACATGGTTTTGCTGGCAATACAGAGTCAGACGATTTAAATCTTCATGGATCAGGAGTTTATCGGAAGAATTAGATATTGTTGAGGGTTCTGGAATAAACCCTATGTTGTGCCAGTTTCCCAGGACGGCCAACAATGTGTTACCGCCTTTTTAAACTGCATCGTAGTTCGAATTTCTAGTGGACTGTAATTTTAGATTGAATATATGTGTACTGTAGTATGTTTGTCTTCTCAACTTCATCCAACAAAAACAATGAACACTTTTATTTAACCATTTATTAAACTTGTTAAATAAATAAATGAACAAAAACAACAACGAAACAAAGATTACATTAAACTAGTAATCATGAACAAAGTATTATAATTAATTAAAAGAAATGATCACATCATTCAGAAAATATTATTTTTGCGTGCATTCTGCGTGAGTGATGAAAAGACACTGGAGGGTCCTAGCCTGATTGCAGCTAGAGACGCACTGATATGAACTGATTTGAGAAACGATACGTATTTAAGTTGTGTTGGACAACGGAGGGTTCTAGCCTGATTCGCAGCTAGATACACACTGTTTAAATTCTCGAAGCACTGAGTTTTGATTTTGAAAATAAAATGAACAATAAAGTGGACCGCCTGATACGCAGCTAAGTACCACTGTGTAAAACGAAATATTTTTACGTTGAGCTGGTGTCAACGGAGGATCTAACCTGATTCGCAGTTAAGAACGCACTGATTTTAAAATCGGCGAAGTTTATCGGTTTCAAATGTATCCCTTCCCGATTGCGCAATTGTTCTAGAAAGTTCGTTAGCGTGAACCGCGTAAACAAGCATGTAAAATTTTTTCTATTGTCTAGACGAGACGGTTAGATTTATGGCTTGATATAGAGTAAAAAATTATCTTTGATGAAACCGCTTCCTGGTTTGAATACCGTTTGCAAATGTATTTTGGTGCGGCGTTGCCGGTTAAACGAATATGAGTTTACATGTTTAATTATCTGAAAATTAAACAGATATTTTTAGAAAAAATTTCATGCCGTCAGCAAACTTCAAGAATTTTGTATTAATGAAACAAGAGGAGATATCGTTGAACAGAAGGGGGCCCAGGTGTGACCCTTGAGGAACACCTTAGGTTTTTCTAAAAATAGGAGAACGAAACTTTCCTATGGATATAGATTGGGATCTGTTGCTGATGTAGAAAACAAACCAGCTAAGCAGATTGCCATGTATACCGACTTCGGAAAGCTTTCTAAGTAGGATGCTATGATCGATTTTATCGAAAGCCTTACTACAATCGATGTAAATAAGTTGTATTCGATGGAACGTCTCTTCATAAAGCCATGATGTGCCAAATTTATAATTGATTTCACAACTGCATATGAATCGCTAACTGCAGAAAGGCATCATATCCAATGTTTTACGAAAATGGTTTTTTTTATTAAAATTGTAACAGCTCCTGGACTAGATCCCTTTCTGCGGTAAACGTAATATTAAAGACGATGCCATAGCTAGACTATTGTGTGGAGGTGTTTCCTTTCTGCAGTAAAAGATGCGTATTGCTCCTAATTACAATTCTAATAAAATAAACCATTTTCGTAAAACATTGGATATGATGCATTTCTGCAGTAAGCGATTCATATAGAAAGTCGGTAATTATTGATTCCATTATTTTTGACATTAAACAAAATTTGGAGATTGATCTATAATTTTCAACCAGATATTTCTTGCCAGATTTAAAAATAGGAACAACTAAATCTGTTTTCCAAACTGTTGAGAAGCAGCCTTCGTGAAGTGATTTGTTAAATAAAATGTGTAATATTACTGATAGCTCGTCTGCACAGGGCTTTAAGAAAGAGGTAGGAATCTCTAAAAGTTTATTTAGGATGGTGGCATGTGGAATAGAAAAATTAGTGTTGTCTAACTTAAATTCATTACAAGGCGGGTTAAAAACTGAACTGAAGTGGTCAGAAAATAAATGGCTAATATGTTCGATATCCGTTACCATATGATTACCAACCTTCAGAGCATTATACTGTATTTGAAAATCAAGAGAGAGTAAATTCCCAGAATAAAAAGTAATTCGGTGTACAGTACGTGCGGTAAAACTTCAATATTTGTAATGCATTCTAAATTGTTTTTGTTAATTTCAATACAAAATTTATTAAATTTCTTGGACTATCACATTATTTTATGATCTTTCATTGTTACTACAGTAGGCCTAAGAGGATTAACGTGCTTCATAGGCGTAACCAGAATAGAAAGGGATAATTGTTATTTAACGACCTCCGAATGGCAACAGCTTCTAATGACAGATATTTTGACTTAAATAGTTTCTAGAAATGCAGTTATTTGATTTTCGATAAACGTGACAAATAGTAGTGACTAAAAATGGAAGCAGTTTGTGAGTATACGCCAGTGAAAAAATTAAAACTAGACCATTTATCGCTCAATGAAAAGAGTGCTGTAGTGAATGTGTACCACTATTTTAAACATCAAAATCCCTCAAACACTATTGACAGTGTAGTTGAAACAACATCTAAGGCAATGGGATATGGAAAATCTACAATATATAGAGTTCTAAAGGAGGAAAAATCAGGTGGAGTAACCTCACCAAAGCCGAAACCAGGTAGACCAAAACTATTAAAAGTCAACGTGGACGAGTTTTTTAAAAATGCTATTCGTAAGCTTGTTCACTCATTTTTTATAAACAAGCAAATACCAACTTTAGATAAAGTTTTGCAAACCATTACGAATGATGTTGATTTACCCACAATAAGCCGGGATAAACTATGGAAAGTGTTACATGAGTTAAACTTTAAATTTGAAAAAATGGGCAGACACTCAATGCTAATTGATTCTGAAGAAATTGTATGTTGGAGAAGACAGTACCTCAGAAGAATACAACAAGTTAAAGCTCAAAATAAAAACATTTATTATTTAGATGAAACATGGGTTAATGAAGGACATTGTGTAGGAAGAGTTTGGAAAGACAAAAATATAAAATCATCCCATCAAGCTTTTCTAGAAGGATATACTACTGGTTTTAAGTAACCTATAGGAAAAGGAAAAAGATTAATTATTTGTCATATAGGCAGTACAAACGGTTTTTTTGAGAATGGTTTACTCTTATTTGAATCAAAAAAACCGTTGATTATCACGAAGAAATGAATGGAGACGTGTTTGAGGAATATTTTGAACAGATGATTCAATTCATACCAAAAGGATCGGTTATTGTAATGGACAATGCAAGTTACCACTCCAGATTACTTGAACCTTTACCAACCACTAAATGGAAAAAGGGTGAAAATGGTTATCTTCTAAAAATTTAGCATTTGACAATACAATGCTGAGGGCAGAATTGTTAACTATTGCTAAAAAACATAAGCAAAATTATAAAAAATATAATATTGAGGAGATAGCCAAAAAACGAGAAATTGAAATCCTTCGTTTACCACCCTACCATTGTGAGCTGAATCCGATAGAATTAATATGGGCTCAAGTTAAAGGTTATGTTGCCAGAAATAACACTACTTTTAAATTATCAGATGTTAAAAATCTCTTCAATAAGGCAATATCTGAAGTAACAAGTGAAAATTGGCAAAAATGTATTAGACACGTTACAGAAATAGAAAAAAAAATGTGGGAGCTAGATAACATAATTGATATTACTATAGAGCCCATTGTAATTTCTCTAGAATCAGATGGTGAATCTTCTGACACAGAGTGCGAGGAACCATAACTTTAAAATTATTAATTTATGTACTTTAATTTTATTTTTAGATTTTTATTTTTTAAGATTTAATATTGTCGTATTTTTTGCATGTTGCTCGTCAAATTTTATCCTTGCGGTTGGTTTTTTTTTCTCATATACCTACTTAATTGTTTTTTTAGCTCCTCATATTAATTTATAAATAATTGTAATTATCTGTACATATTATATACATATTTTGTAAATAAACATATGCCTAAAATAATATTGACTTTTTCTTCATTTTACCCAAATTAAATTACTACTTACGAATTATGTTTATCTATCTAAAATTGGTAATCTAGGTATAAATAACTAAAACAAATTAAATATTTCTATTTCCATATTAATTTAATTTTGAAAACGCACGTCTATGGTTTACTGCCTTTAACACTGATAACTGCAAAACATTTCTGGGAATTTACTCTCTCTTGATTTTCAAATACAGTATAATAACAGAAGAACTACCCTTTTTAGATTTGACGAAGCTCCAAAGATGCTTCGGATCCTCACAAATACGAGTTTCTATTTGTTGAATGTAGTTTTTATAATCGATGTTAATCAGATATTTCGATCTCCCACGGAGTAATTTAAAAGTTAGATTCTAAGTAATGTTTGTATTTTTTCTATAGCCCGCACTAAGCATGGTCTGCTTTAATAAAATAATAAACATCCATAGTATTCCATGACATAAATGTTTGATGGAAGCCAAATACCTGTAATTATTTCATTTAAGAGTAAAATTAGACGTAATTGTACATTTGATATTTTCCTCGTTAATAATGGAAAATTATGTTGTTTATTTACCGCCTACCCTGTAAAATCAATGAAATAGTGAAATCGATTTCTAGTGTCCTTGACATACGGGAAATTGCATTTTCTTAGAGGCAAAGTGAGGTATAAATTTGTAAGTAACTAGGTAATTTATTTTACCTTTTTCAAATTGTGAAATTTTATGTAATATTAAGGGGATCGCTACAAAATGTTTGCTTATATCTGAATAAATGTTTTTACAAATTCTTATAGAAAGATGAGGTTATATCGTATTCGATATATTAGGTATACAAAAATTCCTAATCATTGATCAATTGTATCAAAAATATAGGAATATTTTTATACTACTGTTCATTTATTTATCTATAAACCAATAATTAATACAAAACTTATATACCCAAGGTGACAAAAACAATAAATATTTTTTTAATTTTTCCCTTTGTTTGTTGGTTAAACCTAAAAAATGTGGAAAATTTCTACAAACAATTGATAACATTTAATATCCTTAGTTTACTTCATATCTCAAACTTAGGTATGATTATTGAAACATAGTTGTAATATAATAAATTTTTAAATAAAACATACATACAGTGTGTTCCAAAAAGTTTTATACAAACGAAGAAAAAGTTATATTATGGACTTACAAGTCATGCAGAGCACGGCTCGTCTGAACGCAGCTTAACCCAAAAGTACTTGCACTTCTGTTTTTTCTATCATGTTCTCCAAGGTCTAAATAATAAGATAAAACTTTTTTTGAAATCATCCACCGACCAGTTTTAATTTTCGCGGGAAACTTCAAAAACTGAAAATTCAAAAAAATTAATAACGATTTTTTGGTCTTAAAAAGTAAAATATCTTATGTTGAAATCGAAAGAGGAAGAGAATGCACAAAAGTACAAGTCAAGAAGTTGCTCCATGTTCGAGAAACTTGCAAAAAACTGGGTAAACTCGATAAAAAATTCATCCTAACATGCGAGTGCATACACATGTGTGTGTGTTTGTAGATACCCCCCTATCTCTTCTGGGTATATATATTTTGAAGCTTGGAGAAATTCCGGATCGATAATGAAAAATGCCAAAAATTTCAAAAGCTGTATCAATCCTCCAGTTTTCGCTGCTGATGACGATACACAGATTCTTGACATTATTCCACCTCCAGAACTACATCTAAGCTTGGTGTGGTTAATAAAATAGTCGACAGTAATATCCCAAGACCTTGACAAATAGCCGATTATTTTTATTGTATCTAAATTTCGAGTTTATTTTAGGATCAATTCGTCGAGACTTAATTTTGGCATTAATAATCTGAATAACTCCCGAGACCTTTAGCTCGAGGGAGTTATTCTTTGATTATTAATGCCAAAATTGTCGAGTCAAATTGTAAAATATACGAGAAATTTAGTAGCAATAAAAATAGTAGCTAATTTGTCAAGGTCGCGTTATATTTAATAAGATTATTTCCCGAGTCACAAAAATTCTGTACGTACGTATAAATTATACTAGTTTTGCTCTTTACTGTCTTGGCAGGTACGTTTAATTTAATTATATTATGAATTTCTTGAAGATTTTTACTCCCGAATCTACTCATTGTTAATACTTTTTAACAAAATGTGTCAAATTTAATTCTGTAATAAACTTTAATGGCAAACTGTCAAAATTCAGATGACACGCGCCTACTATGTTTGTCGTAAAATGGACGGTATTACATAGAAAGGAATGAATGAATATATTTATAGTTTCAGAAAAAGTGCGAAATCAGTTGGATTTGTGTATTTGCTACTAAAGATCGATAATTTATTAACAATAAGCAATTTTATAATACCATTAGTATAGGTTTTATTTGAAAAATTTGAAATTTACGGGCGGCTTCGTTATTGCTGGATACCGTCCTTCAGGTGAATATTGAGGACGATGATCAAATAGCCGAATATTTACCACCAAGGTGAATAGTCGCTTTATTTTATTTTGATTGGCTGCGTCAAATCAGTTTCCAAGCACGTGATTGGCTAAAAATTGATATTTGACAGGCAAGGGAAATAATCACCAAAGGTACCAAGGTACCAAATTCAATGGCAATTCATGTAGAATATTATTGAAAAAAGTGGATCGTTTTGCTCCATTGGTTGTTTGAAATATGTGGAAACACTGAAGGATTTTGATCGTGTAGTACACAATTGTTTTGGAATCCAATTAAATGATTGTTACAAAGAATCTATCGCTCAATTCAAGACTAGCTATTTGGCCCTAGGACTATCAGTCACACCAAAAGTACATGCAGTAATAATAATAATAATAATAATAATAATAATAAATATCGAATGTACATAGAAATAAACATTTAGGTACATTTAGATATAAATAAACAAGGGCATCACAAAGCAATAACATGTATCGCTTGTACTTGATATAGCCAGGTGATATGAACTACTAATTCTAAAATATATTACAAAAAGGCATCATAAAACATCATCAACTTTATAAATAAACTTATACCCAAAGATCAGACATCTGTATGGACATTGACCGATATTCTTTCCAATTAAGTATTCCCTTTCTTCCAGACCATTTACTTCAGAATTTGGAGGACTCAAAAGGGTCGCCATGTGTTAATTAAGCAGGTTTTCTCTTTACCTTTGATTTTCCAAAAATATCCATTCAGGCAAGTCATTGCTGCATATACACCTACTTGAATTTTCGTTCCAGTCTTTTGGAATTGCTCAACATAGATTTAAATTACAAAAATTTGGAGAAAATGACATTTCATACTTTTATTAGTTTGACATTTGATGAAAACTTTTATTTTATCATATAGAAGACTTTTGTGAAGGGCATAGAAGAGGGTTGGGGTTTTACAGTGAACAGGCCATGAAGACAGTGCATTCTGATTTCAAGACAATGTGGAACAAATATCAAGTCTCTTAAAAACCCAGATTATAATGATAAATTACTGAAACCTGTAATTGAATATAATAGTTACTACGTATAATCAATTGAGTCAAAATTAATGTTACTGAAATAAAGGTTTTTGTTTTTCTCGTCTTTCATGCGTTTTAATTTATTTGATATAATTTATTATATTCCCACGTATGGGGTTAGAAAAATAATTTGCAAATTAATAACATTTTGCCCTGTAATTTTCTGTATTCTCTTCCTGAAACTTTTCTCTTTCGATTTTTGCATGCTGGAATCCTCCGGAAGGACAATAAAAATAAGTTATTTCACGCATGTCAGAGTGACTGCGAAAAATTGCGAAAACCTATAACCTTGACTTGTACTTTTGTGCATTCTCTTCCTGAGACTTTTCTCTTTCGATTTGTGTATGCTGGAATCCTCCGAGAGGACATAAAACATAAGATATTTTACTTTTTCCGACCAAAAAATCGTTATTAATTTTTTTGAATTTTCCCGCGAAAATGAAAAATGGTCCGTGGATGATTTCAAAAAAGGCTTTATCTTATTATTTAGACCTTTGGGAACATAATGCGATAGAAAAAACAGAAGAAACTTTTGGGTTAAGCTGCGTTCAGACGAGCCGTGAGAGCTTTGTAACAAGAATATTTTTTCGTGAAATATGTATATAAATTTTTTATGTTATTTAAATATAATATAAAAAAACATTCCAACATTTATTAAACATTCTCTTTGGGTAGATTAAAATCTAAAAATCTAGAAGAAATCGAGTGTGCAAAAAAATATGGAAGGATAAAAATATCTTATCTATCTATTCAACATAGTTGTTTTTATCTCAAGTAATCTCATTATGTCTGCACTTATTATAAATGTTTTTACCATTAATCAATTTTCGATTGATAAAAAATTCGAAAATACTCTCTGATTAAGATTACAATAAAAATAAATTATTCCAGAATGTATTTATTGTACTGAAAAGTGATGGCAAGTATTACAACTGAATAATTTAAAATAGAGTTAATTAAATCGTATATTTAAAATTCCAATAGTCGATGAGTAATGATATTGGCAATCAAAATTAATCACAATGTTAATTATTCAAATTGCTGATCTCTACAACTACCGCACAAAGAGTGAAAATTTGAAATAATGGAATACTTAAAATGTTAATTGTATTATCGGTAGTAATAAGAATGGTTTTTGTCATAACCACTATGATATTTGACGTTTCGATGAATTAGACTTAAAAATTTAGATTTTTTTCAATTAACGTGTCTTTCAAATATCCAAATGATCAATAATATATTAATATACCGCGGGACTGAAGAAGAACTTAAATTTTTTTCGAGTGCACGACTCGGGATAATTTTTAAAACAAACAAAAAATTTCCGGTAATAATCCAGCAAGTAAGAAAATTTCACACCTAAAAAATTTAAAAGTAATTAATTTTAATTTGACAAGATTATTTAAGGACATGTAGACGCAAAGGCTAGTTGGCCATGAGTGTTTGTTGGTATGTCAAAAATTATAGCACGTCAAAATTTTAGTTTATTAAATTTAGTAAAAATTGTTTAAAAGAAATTTATTTTACAGTTATAACCTAAGTTAGGGTCACTGAAGTAGGTGGAACGTGTTTTTTTTATTAATTTGTAAATACTGTAATTGCCATTTCCAAATACCTAGATGAAATAAATAACAGCTTAGGTGGCTTTGAAAAAACTTTTTCACGAATGAGTCAAAAAAAAACACTTTATGCATATGTTGCATACAATATTTTATCTACAGCCCTATACAAATAATGGAATTTGAAATATTTTATTAAACTCCTTCAATAAATTACAACTAATGACTGAATTGGAAAGTGTACACAATAATCACGTCCTTTCAATAATAATTAGTTTTACAGGAATTAATAATCAGCCGACGTTTCGTTTATTGTGTGTATAAACTTCTTCAGGGCCTAGAAACAATGTTCAAACTCAAGTAATTGTTGGACAACTATCGTTATAAAAAGTTAGAAGGAAGGTTAAAACAAGAATACGTACTTCTATTAACATCAGATACATGGGTTTTTCCCTTTTTCTCAACATATAAATCACAAATACACTTAACAAACCAAGATCAAAAATTTTATTACAATCTAATTCTAAAATGGCGAAAGAAGCACATAAAAAAATCAATAATAATGACTAATGACAAACAGTAATAAAACCTGATTAAAATTTAGTAGTGGTACACCTGAAAAATAATTTGACTATTCTATTGCCATCTGTGTGAAATCTTAACAATGACCTAATAGTAATAACTAGATGTCTAAATTCTTAACCTAGAATTGTAATTACAAAAAACTAAAGATAGATGGGGGGACACATTACTTTACAAATGTTTTAGTGGTACACCGGAAAATTTAGGATAAATTTGAAGTAAATTAAAAAAAATCAATCAAAAAGTTTCGGAAGGTGGGTGGGGATAGCTAAATATGCAATTTGAGTGTTAGATATTGGTTTTTTACGATTTGTGGCTTAAAAGTGTTTGATTAGGTTGGCGTACATAATATTTAGATTTTGTGTCTGTTCTAAAATTAACAGATTGATTTTTGAATTTATTAATTAATAACACTAAACATAGTCAAAATGTTATTAATGAACAAATTCAAAAATCAATCTGTTAATTTTAGAACAGACAAAATCTAAATATTATGTACCCCAACCTAATCAAACACATATAAGGTAACGTGTGTCCCCACCTATCTTTAGTTTTAGGTTTTTTTAGATTACAGTTCTAGGTTTAAGAAATTAAGACATCTGGTTGATATCATTGTCATTATCAAAATTTCACACAGATGTCACTAGACTAGTTGAACCTTTTTTCAGGTGTACCACTAAAACATTTGTAAAATAATGTGTCCCCCATCTATCTTTAGTTTTTTGTAATTACAATTCTAGGTTAAGAATTTAGACATCTAGTTATTACTATTAGGTCATTGTTAAGATTTCACACAGATGGCAATAGAATAGTCAAATTATTTTTAATTTTAATCAGGTTGTATTACTGGTTGTCATTAGTCATTATTATTGATTTTTTATGTGGTTCTTTCGCCTTTTTAGAATTAGATTGTAATAAAATTTTTGATCTTGGTTTGTTAACTGTATTTGTGATTTATATGTTGAGAAAAAAGGAACAACCCATGTATGGGATATATTTTATGGATTTTTTCATTATCTGATGTTAATAGAAGTACGTATTCTTGTTTTAACCTTCCTTCTAACTTTTTATAACGATAGTTGTCCAACAATTATATGAGTTTGAACATTGTTTATGGTCCCTAAAGAAGTTTATACACACAATAAACGAAACGTCGGCTGATTATTAATCGATTTTCATTGTCCTCCGACAATTCCTGTAAAACTAAGTACACAATAATATTAAAAAAAATCAACAACTTATATATTTTAGTTTCATTTCGCAATGTGAATGTTGAAAACGCAATTGGTTGGTTGACTAATGTGAATTTTTGATCCAGTAGCGTTTGTTTCTGTTTGATTCATTGATATAAAGCTTCATTTAAATTGTGAATAATGTAGAAGACTGGATTTTTCTAGACTTTCCTTTAGAAAATCTAATAGCACTCACTCTTTAAAGATATGAATATTATTCTGGTTCCGCCATTCCATAAAAGTGTCATATTCTTTTAGATAACTTTCTTTAGATTTCTCCGGCAGCAAATTTAATGTAGCCACATTTGCCTTTTCTTTGATTTCTTCGGGAGTACATATTTCAAACTCGGAACCTTCACTATCAATAATAATAATAGGAACAACTACTAAATTAAAACAAATCGAATTATTGATACTATAAACAAATCTGTTAACGTCAAATCAGTTACAGTTCATGTGTTGTCAAAGTCAAAGGTGGCTTGATATTATACTAATCAACTGTATTAGCTTATGAAAAGCGTGAAATACAGTATGACACTTTTTTTAACGCTTTTTTACTTTTTTCATTCTAACCATAAACAGCCGTTTTAAGCACTACAAACCGGTAAAATACAAGGTACTTTAAAGATGGGGCGTAAAAAAATGTAATTTGTGGCAGAGTTTTTGTGTCGTTATTAAAAAAATCTTTGTAAATCGAATTAATATGAAAAAGTTTAAAAATATACGTTATGCAAACATTGTAGCAATCCTGTGA
Source organism: Crepidodera aurea (assembly GCA_949320105.2). Lineage (NCBI taxonomy): Eukaryota > Metazoa > Arthropoda > Insecta > Coleoptera > Chrysomelidae > Crepidodera > Crepidodera aurea. The sequence continues at coordinate 70,430,184 of OX439475.1, read as the reverse complement.
TCTCAAAGTGTATCACCCATATTTAAAATACTTGACGTACCTCATTGTTCACCTTCCCCTTTAGCTGTATTTCGTTCCCTGCATGGGATATTCCAATCGCTTGTTTGATTAGTCCCTTTTCAACCAAAGGATATAATTAATATTTTAGAATATAATTACATAAGTTATTTCTACGAAAAACCAATAGTTATTAATTTCAGAGACGTCATTGATTTGTCGTCAACGTTTTTAATGTAAATCACAGTGATACAGTGAATTAAATTTCCCAGTTTCAATGATAATGTGTTACACTATAATCATTGACGTCATTATTTTTATCTTATCATTCAACGGTAGGCGCATAAATATATTTTCATAAAAATTGCACAATCCATGAAAGCCATCGATGGTTTTCCTTAAAATTTCGCGGAGAGAGTGTAGGCGGTCGCTCATATTATACATTATTTCGATTTTTGCAAGTTTTTACACGTAAAATCCTGATAAGATAATACGACCACACTGTTTGACCGTATTTAAACAAATACATTTGAAATTGTTATCAGTCAGTCGTTATAACGTGAAAATTGAGCACGGGCAGTAAGTAGTACTGTAATTAAGTTTGGTAAAAAAACAAGGATTTATGCGTGTTTATAAGGTTTGTAAATTAACGTACTTTATTTTTGTTTAAAATTATTATTTTTAATATAATCTAATAAATGTGTTAATATGGCATTTTTTGTGGGAAAGCAGAAATGAAATCTTCCGAATTTGAAAATAAAAACGTTTAATTCGTTTATTTAACGCTGCAAAGAAAACCATTGAATTTAAATGTTCTCAAACCGCTTTGTGCCTCGATATACAGAGTATTTGGTAGAAGGTTACCCAAACGAAACTGGTAGGTGATAGTGCCGTTTAAAGCACATCTCGCCTATTTGCGATAGTAATTTTTTTAACGTATTTTGACTCGGGAGTTATTCGGCGTACACAAGTTCTTTTGCGCTCCCCCAAACATAAAAATCGAGGGGAGTCAAGTCTGGAGACCTCCTAGTCCACAATATCGAACCATGTCCAAGCATGTGCTCTAAACATTCACCTACCATTTTCGTTTTGCTAACCCTCTACCAAACACCCTGTATGCACTTAATTATACCTTAACATTTTTTAAGCAACAGTAGGTATAGACCAGTGCAAATAGTTTTTGAAACCAAATAAAATAATAGTAGAATGAAATTTATTAGAAAAGGAATAGAATATGACAAAAATGATAGGAAAAATAATTTACAGGCGCTCTGGGGTCGGCAAGTGGAAGGGGGGAGTTTTTAAGGGTAGAAAAGTGTTTATCTCGATTTCCGGCAAAATTACAAGTCCTATGGAAAAAAATTAAATGGCAAAGTTGTAGGTAATAAAAAGATCTACAACTTTTGTATTTACACTTTTTTCACATAACCTCAAAATTTATGTGAAAAATTCAAATAACCAAGTTTTTGGTTTTTTATTATCTTTTACAAAAAAAATTTTTTTCACGAAATTTGGTGTAAACTCACCTTTTTATGTCCCAAACACTCTGTATTTTTTTTGTTTTAAAATATTTATTTTTTTAACCTTATTTTGACTTAATATCGAAAAAGCAGTCTAATTTTCAATCGAAAATTCTCACGTCAAAATATCTGTTTTTTTTTAAATACTCGGTGGGCTTTTTGTTCGTTGAAATCTCTACTTTTTGATGGTGTAAAAAAATATACATTACTATGGTAAATGCTCTCAAAAAATGCAAATAAGAAACGAAGAAAACTACGAATTTTTTTTTTAATCATCATGTTCAATTTTGAGCTATTTATTTAAATTTATACTTTAATTACTCTTTTGTTTATCAATGTAACATGGAATCTTACGTTTTTCGAGTAATTAAAGTATATGTGAAATTTTAAATAACCCAGTTTTTGGTTTTTTATTTTTATCTTTTACAAAAAAAAAATTTTTTTCACGAAATTTGTTGTAAACTTACCTTTTTATGTCCCAAACACAATGTATTTTTTCTGTTTTAAAATATTTATTTTTTTAACCTTATTTTGACTTAATATCGAAAAAGCAGTCTAATTTTCAATCGAAAATTCTCACGTCAAAATATTTGTTTTTTTAAAAATCTCGGTGGACTTTTTGTTCGTTGAAATCTCTACTTTTTGATGGTGTAAAAAAATATACATTACTGTGGTAAATGTTCTCAAAAAATGCAAATAAGAAACGAAGAAAACTCCAAATATCTTTTTTTTTTTAATCATCATGTACAATTTTGAGCTATTTATTTAAATTTATACTTTAATTACTCGAAAAACGTAAGATTCCATGTTACATTGATAAACAAAATAGTAATTAAAGTATAAATTTAAATGAATAGCTCAAAATTGTACATGATGATTAAAAAAAAAGAAATTCGGAGTTTTATTCGCTTCTTATTTGCATTTTTTGAGAACATTTACCATAGTAATGTATATTTTTTTACACCATCAAAAAGTAGAGTTTTCAACGAACAAAAAGCCCACCGAGTTTTTAAAAAAAAACAGATATTTTGACGTAAGATTTACGATTGACTGCTTTTTCGATATTAAGTCAAAATAAGGTTAAAAAAATAAATATTTTAAAACAAAAAAATTACAGAGTACATAAAAAGGTAATTTTACACCAAATTTCGTGAAAAAAATTTTTTTTTTGTAAAAGATAAAAATAAAAAACCAAAAAACTTGGTTATTTGAATTTTTCACATACATTTTGAGGTTATGTGAAAAAAGTGTAAATACAAAAGTTGTGGATCTTTTTATTATCTACAACTTTGCTATTTAACTTTTTTCCATAGGACTTGTAGTTTTGCCGGAAATCGAGATAAAAAGTTTTCTACCCTTAAAAACTCCCCCCTTCCACTTCCCAACCCCAGAACACCTGTAAATTATTTTTCCCTTCATGTTTGTTATATTCTCTTCCTTTTCCAATGGGTTTCATCCAACTATTATTTTATTTCACTTTTTACCATTTTCAAAGCTATCTGCACTGGCCTAGTATAAGTAATCAATTTTATCTCAGTAAACATTAAGCCTACTCGACTTATCACTATATTTTTTATTATACGCGAATATCACACGAGTTTAAATGAAGCATTATCGTTTATTTTATCTAAGAAACCCAAAATCAATAAAAAAATTAAACAATAAAACTAACCATGAAAAATAAAAAACATGCAATCGAGAACAAAGAAACCACTTTAAGAATCTTTTCAAATTTTAAACAGCTGTATCTAAAAATAAATGTCAACTTAAAACCTGATTACATATCAATTTTTAATCGATTTAAAAATTATATGATTTTGTTTTAGTGTGGAATCGAGGGAGATTCAGACGACGAAGAACTTGGGGCGATGAAAGACCTCACCATCAACGACTACATCAACACCAGCGTCAACACTCAACAAGATGACCTTGAATCTCAACAGAGACTGGCCGTGCTCAGTTTCGAACAAGTTAACAGGCTCAACGAGGTGATGGACGAGGTCGTCTGCATACACGGCAGAGGTAAGTACAAAAACTTTTAAATATTGATGTTAATTGTCTTCATTCACAATCATATTGGTACTTCTAAACCTCTAAGTGACATCGTCAATACAACATGCTTATAGATAGTAGGTGGCAAGAATGACATTTCAAAAGTTTTAGTTAGATATACTATTCCCTGTCTGATCTACATTCTATATTTTCATGTTCTACTTCTTCTCCTACTCCTCTATCTTGATCATTAGCTTCGACTTGAATTTTCATCCTTAGACCAGTGCAGATGCCTTTGAAAATGGTAAAAAGTGAAATAAAATAATAGTAGAAGGAAAAGGAAAAGAATGTAACAAACATGAAAGGAAAAATAATTTACGGGCGATCTGGGGTCGGGAAGTGGAAAGGGGTAGTTTTTAAGGGTGGAAAACTGTTTATCTCGATTTCCAGCAAAACTGCAAGTCCTATGGAAAAAAGTTAAATGGCAAAGTTGTAGGTAATAAAAAGGTCTACAACTTTTGTATTTGCACTTTTTTCACATAACCTCAAAATTTATGTGAAAAATTCAAATAACCAAGTTTTTGGTTTTTTATTTTTATCTTTTACAAAAAAATTATTTTTTTCACGAAATTTGGTGTGAACTTACCTTTTTATGTCCCAAACACAATGTATTTTTTTTATTTTAAAATATTTATTTTTTTAACCTTATTTTGACTTAATATCGAAAAAGCAGTCTAATTTTCAATCGAAAATTCTCACGTCAAAATATCTGCTTTTTTAAAAAACTCGGTGGGCTTTTGTTCGTTGAAATCTCTACTTTTTAAGGGTAGAAAACTGTTTATCTCGATTTCCGGCAAAATTACAAGTCCTATGGAAAAAAGTTAAATGGCAAAGTTGTAGGTAATAAAAAGATCTACAACTTTTGCATTTACACTTTTTTCACATAACCTCAAAATTTATGTTTGAATTTTTCACAAACGTAAATGTAACACGGAATCTTACTTTTTTCGAGTAATTAAAGTATACATTTTAATAAATAGCTCAAAATTGTACATGAAGATTTAAAAAAAATATTCGGATTCGAGTTTTTTTCGTTTCTTTGCATTTTTTGAGAACATTTACCCTAGTAATGTATATTTTTTTACACCATCAAAAAGTAGAGATTTCAACGAACAAAAGCCCACCGAGTTTTTTAAAAAAGCAGATATTTTGACGTGAGAATTTTCGATTGAAAATTAGACTGCTTTTTCGATATTAAGTCAAAATAAGGTTAAAAAATAAATATTTTAAAATAAAAAAAATACATTGTGTTTGGGACATAAAAAGGTAAGTTCACACCAAATTTCGTGAAAAAAATAATTTTTTTGTAAAAGATAAAAATAAAAAACCAAAAACTTGGTTATTTGAATTTTTCACATAAATTTTGAGATTATGTGAAAAAAGTGCAAATACAAAAGTTGTAGACCTTTTTATTACCTACAACTTTGCCATTTAACTTTTTTCCATAGGACTTGTAGTTTTGTTGGAAATCGAGATAAACAGATTTCTACCCTTAAAAACTCCCCCCTTCCACTTCCCAACCTCAGATCGCCCGTAAATTATTTTTCCTATCATTTTTGTCATATTCTCTTCCTTTTCCAATGAGTTTCATCCTACTATTATTTTATTTGGTTTCAAAAATTATCGGCACTGGTCTACTACTTTACGGAGCTGGGTAAAGCACTTTTGGAAAGTGCTTCAATTACCAAGCGCAAAGCACTTCAATCAAGTGCTTTAGAGTTGAACGTACCAAATACTTTTTATTTTAAAAGTGCTTTTACTGTCAAGCACCAAGCATCAAGCATCAAATATTACCGGCACATAGAATTCCCAGTATGTTTTGGACGAGAGTTCATGTAGCAGTAGACCAGCACAAAATATAAGAAATGTACGCGACTGTGTATCAACTATTCAATTGAACCACTGTTCCCCTTCCTGTACCGTCTGCCTCGATCATCTGATACGTACTACTCAGTCTGCTGAAAGTTATTTGCAGTCAAATGCTGTCAGTCAAATATCTACTGCTTCTGCAAAATCAAATTATTCCAACAGTTTAGCTACTTCCTATTAATTTTGGAGACATTTGTTTTTAATACAATTTCTGCTAAAGACTTTTCCTAATGGATTGATATCTAAACGTGGCAGAGCTGGGACGAATCCTCAAGAAGAGGATCCGAATCACGAGGTGTGATAGGAATCATGGATCCAATATCCGAATCCTTTTTACTAAAAAAAAGATTCGAATCAAGTGATTCGAATCCATTTTTCGGATCACGAATCACGGATCATGTCAGTGTAATACCATGTAATCCTAATTATTACAGGCAAAACTAACGTAACAATTGTTTAAGAGTTGACCCCTCCCCTCAAACGGCCAAAATCACCCCCGAAAGGATGAAAAATTTCTTTTTCGCTATAGACAAGAAAACGGGAGATGACGCGGGTTTTCTCCTTTATATAGAATTAATCAGTTCAACTCACTAATGGGTTAGTAGAAATTTGTTGATCTAAATTATTTCTAGATCTTTGCCAGATTCTTCTAGTCCTTCGTTTTTCAGCAATGAGTTGCCTAATCTATAGTGGCACATCTGCGGTTTGTATTTGGTTTCTGGAGTAGATAGCCAAGCTGCTTATTGCACGAGAGTAATGAAGTACTGGGCTGCGGTATCTAGGTCTTCTGGTGATTTAATGCGTAGACATAAATTGGTGTTTTCTTCTAGGTGTGATTGGAAAGTAGTCCAGTTAGTATTTTTCGAAACTAATTGGGGAGGAAGTGATTTGTTTATGATTGTAGTACTTACGCTGATAATAACCGGTGTGTGATCAGACGAGAGGTCACAGTTTGATTCTACTATGCAGCAATTTCTAGATATTCCTTTGGTGATAAAGAAATCCAGCAGGTCCGGCAATTTTCTGGGATCGCTTGGCCAGCATGTTGGAATCCCATTTGTGAGAACATCATAATTATTATCAAGAATAGCTTTTAAAAGGTTTCGAACTTTTGTTGTGATAAGTCTTGAGCCCCAGTGCGTGTGTTTTGCATTCCAGTCTCCACCAGCTATAAATCTATTGCCAAGCTTGAAAGAAAACTTTATATTCTTCCGAAGTTATTGCTTGCCTTGGAGGACTGTAAAAGTACATATATGAGAATAAAAGTAGTGGTTTTATCTTTTAAAATTCGATTTATTTTATTTTAGGAAACTTTCCTACCCTTGAGATCCGACTTAAAGATCTCGTAAATGTGGTGAGGGAGAAATTGGAGGCTGATACCACCTCGGGGGGAGCGGGCATGAAAGTCAAAGACATCAGATTAAATGGTGGCGCCGCTTCCCACGTTTTAGCCACCGAAAGTCAGCCATACAACGATCTGGACCTCATATTTGGCGTAGAATTATCCAGCTTGAGAAACTTCGACAGGGTCAAGTCTGCCGTACTCAGTTCGCTTTATGAGGTAGGTGAATTTTTATTCAAATGATTGTATTTGTATCCTTATTTTGGGATTGTAAATATTTTTTCCTACGACCACCTATGAAAATGGCAATTACCGAATTGTTTTGACACTTCGAAAGTGACAAATATCATACGAATACCGTTAAAGTCGAAAAGAAGAAGAGATATCACACAGGTACTGTCAATCGTTGTGAGTAATTAGTAGTGAAAATGGAAAGTGATGAATTTTTGATGGAATTTATTCCACCTGAAATATAAGATTATTTACAATCAAAAGATTTTATTTTAAATCCTAAAATTAATATCATCATCATTGCCGTTCAATCCCGTAGGATTATGGCATCGCTTATAGCGTTTTAAATCCATTTAATGTTAATCATTTCTGTTTTTACATGTTATGATCCAATCTTTTATATTCAGTGTTTTAATATCTTCCTTTACTTTTTCGAGCCATTTTTTCCTTGGTCTTCCTCTGTTTCTTGTCCCCAGTGGACCAGTTTGTTATCCTTCTAATCGTATCTGTGGGTTTCCGTCGCATTATATGTCCAAGCCATTCCAAACGCAAAGCCTTGATGTGTCTTATTATATTTTCCCCTCCTAGTTCTTTTTCAATTTCTGCATTTCTTTTTCGTCTTCTTTCTCCTTTCTCCGTTATATCTGGACCTAGTATTGTCCTCATTATCTTCCTTTCCAGTATTTTCAAGTCTTCTTCCTTTTCCAGTTTCCATAGCGTATGTAATCGTTGGTCTTATTAATGTTTTGTCCTTTTACTAAATTTTTTGTTTTTTAGTATCTTTCTGTTTATTCCTAGAGCTTGGTTTCCTTTGAGGATTCTTTCCTTGACCTTTTCTCCGCTTACTAATCCTGTCGTCATCCCTAAATAGTTTAGGGTGGTTACCCTAAGGGATTGCATTGATTGTTGACCTTCCTGGTCTGAAGCCGTTTTGATAGTCCCCAATAATTTTATCTGGGTGGAGCTTTAGCTTTTGGTTTATTAAGTTTGCAGTCATTTTGTAAGCCGTGTTAAGTAATGTTAGGGTTCTATAATTATTACATTTTTCTTTGTCGCCCTATTTATACAGTGCGGATCATAAGTGTTACCCCCCCTATCTAATTCGTTACTGGACTCTTGTTAGGAAGGTCGACTTTTGATTTCTACAATGTACATTTTTGTATCAATAGTTTATCCCAATTTCATCCCTAACTGGAGGGGAGCAACCGTTTCGAAAAATTTAAATAGCATGGGGTGGTGAGTGATAGCTCATTTGAAAGGAGGTTTTATTCTCCATTCAACCGTGCAAAAAATTTTAAATTTGCTTTATTACGTGATGAGTTATTAATGTTTAAAAATAACAAAACACCACAAACAGGAAGGCAACTAAACTACAATTACAGTTACAATAAATGTTCAAAATGTTCCCCGTTGACCTCCTGGCAAAAATAAAGTCTATTTTTAGTTTCAGCTTTGACGTTTTGCAAAAAAAACATCAAAATAATAAAATAAAAAAATAAAAAAAAAATCATAAAGAAAATAAATAAAAATAATAGTAAAAAATAAAAAAAAATAAAGTAAAAATAATAAAAAAAAATAAAAAAATTAAAAAAATAACACAGTTGAATAGAGAATAAAACCCCCTTTCAAATGAGCTATCACTCACCACCTCATGCTATTTAAACTTTTCGAAAGGGTTGCTTCCCTCCAGTAAGGGATGAAATTAGGGGTAAACTATTCATACAAAAATGTACATTGTAGAAATCAAAAGTCGGCGAGTCTCGGCGACTTTCCTAACAAGAGTCCAGTAACGAGTTAAATAGGGGGGGGGGGGGTAACTCTTACGATCCTCACCCCATTACTCAACACATAATGAAGCAAATTTAAAATTTTTTGCACGGTTGAATGGAGAATAAACCCCTTCTTTCAAATGAGCTATCACTCACTACCCCATGCTATTTAAATTTTTCGAAAGGGTTGCTCCCCTCCAGTAAGTGATGAAATTAGGGGTAAACTATTCATACAAAAATGTACATTGTAGAAATCAAAAGTCGGCGAGTCTCGGCGATTTTCCTAACAAGAGTCCAGTAACGAGTTAAATAGGGGGGGTAACTCTTACGATCCTCACCCCATTACTCAACACATAATGAAGCAAATTTAAAATTTTTTGCACGGTTGAATGGAGAATAAACCCCTTCTTTCAAATGAGCTATCACTCACTACCCCATGCTATTTAAATTTTTCGAAAGGGTTGCTCCCCTGCAGTAAGGGATGAAATTAGGGGTAAACTATTCATACAAAAATATACATTGTAAAAATCAAAAGTCGGCGAGTCTCGGCGATTTTCCTAACAAGAGTCCAGTAACGAGTTAAATAGGGGGGGTAACTCTTACGATCCCCACCCCATTACTCAACACGTAATAAAGCAAATTTAAAATTTTTTGCACGGTTGAATGGAGAATAAACCCCCCTTTCAAATGAGCTATCACTCACTACCCCGTGCTATTTAAATTTTTCGAAAGGGTTGCTCCCCTCATACAAAAATGTACATTGTAGAAATCAAAAGTCGACCTGTCTCGGGGATTTTCCTAACAAGAGTCCAGTAACGAGTTAGATGGGGGGGGGTGACTTATGATCCGCACTGTATATCGGAGATATGATACTTAAATTTCATTCTTCTGGGATCTTATTTTGTGTCCATATTTGCTGTACCAGAAGTTGTAGTTGTTTGTGTAGTTCATTCCCTCCATATTTCAGTAACTCTGCTTCTATATTCCGTTTCCGTTTCTTACTATTCTTATTTCTTTCTGGATTTCTCTTTCAGATGGGCATTCTACTTCAAGTGAATCATCTTCCCTATTATGTTTTCTTCGTTTTCTCTCTCTATTTCTTGGAGATTTAATGTTTCTTCCAAATGCTCTTTCCATATTCTTCCTCTCTTTGGTCGTATTCGGTCTGTCCGTTTTTGGTTTTAATCCCTCTTACCTTCGGTTTCGGTTTAGCATTAAGAATATTTAGTTAATTAAATTAAATTCATATACCCAATGATTAATATTTTATAAAAAAAATAAAATAGAATATTAAAAATGTTGGGGTCGTAGGAAAAATTGTGTATATTACTCGTTGGAAGGTGCATTTTTGCACTCGTAATTGATCACTTTCCACACTTGTTACGTAATATACTATTCGACGTTTTCTTTTATTGTAGATGTTACCAGATGGTGTAAACCGAAAACGCATCTCTACGTGCAGTTTAAAGGAAGCCTACGTCAGCAAAATGGTGAAAGTAAACCAAAACACCGGCGGCGATCGGTGGTCCCTCATATCGCTCGGAAACTCCCGGGGCAGGGGAGTCGAATTGAAATTTGTGGACTGTATGCGCCGTCAATTCGAATTTTCGGTCGATTCTTTCCAAATAATCTTAGATTCTCTTCTACTGTTTTATAAATGCAGTGAATTACCCATTAGTGAGAACTTTTACCCCACCGTCGTGGGGGAATCGGTGTACGGAGATTTTCAAGAAGCGCTGTACCATCTCCAAAAGAAACTGATCTCTACCAGATACCCTGAGGAAATCCGTGGAGGGGGGCTGTTGAAGTATTGTAATTTGTTAGTCAAAAATTACAAACCCGCCAGACCGGATTACATCAAAAGGCTACAGAGGTAAGCATATTTCTTTTTTGTATGAGTAGAGTTTTTTTATTTTAGTTTATTTATTATTTTTTGGTAGTGTTACATTTTTCTAGGACATTTCATTTTCCTAATTCCCTGCTATAAGAGTTTTCCTCCTTTTCAGGGTAGAGTGCCCTGATTACAATAATAAGTAACCTAATTTCTCTCTCTTTCCACTGGATTAAAACCACTTAGTTGTTAAAAAAGTTTTTTTATTGACGTTTCAGCTTTCCAGATCGAAAGCCGTTATCAAAATGACATAAAATAAATAAATTTACTAGAAACAGAACACTTGATAATCTTGCAAAAATATGACATCAACATAGTATACATAGAATAAGATTTTGAGATTGAAGATGTCAAAATCTGTTTCAATCATATTTTTGTGACGTTTCTGGGAACGAATTTTTGAAAGGATAGCGCATTTGCATATTATAAGAGAATTTATACTTCGTCATAAATGAAGTTTTCTTATTAATATTATCATAAGAAAAAAACAGATAAAAACTTATGATACTATCCCGATATAGAGGGTATCCTTTTTGCAATTAACTCTTTTTGTAAAATAGGTATCCAAATTTTTGAAATATCAACCGAACAATTAGAAACACATTCGTTATTATTTAAGCATATCAATGCTGCTTCTTTAACTTTGCGGTTATAATTATTCGGTTATTTTAATAATCTAGTTGAAGAATTCCATTGTATTGTATGACCAGAATCCCATGCGTGTTCACATATTTTGGATTTTTCGAATTGTTTATTTTTAATGTACGATTGGTGTTCATTAAGTCTAATATGAAAAGGTCTAGATGTTTCTCCTATATAAAATTTATTACATCCGCATGGAATTTTGTAAATACAATTTTTTGTGTTTTGAATTTCATTAAAAGGTTTTGTATTTACTATTAAAGATTTTAATGTATTATTAGTTTGAAAAACTGTTTTTAAATTAAATTTATTGCCAATCCTTCTAATTTTTTCGGATAATTTTGGAATATAAGGGATTTTTACTATATTTGAAAGAACTATTGGGGGGTTTAAATTTTGATCTTTAGTTTTGATGTCTCGGTAAAGTTCACGATTTATAAATTTACTTGGGTAGTTGTTCTTAATCAAGACAGATTTAACAAGTGATAATTCATTATTTAAGATATTGTCATTTGAACAAATTGTTTTTGCTCTATCGGAAAGAGATTTGACAATACCTTGTTTAACACAAATTGAGTGGTTTGAATTAAAATTTAGATATCTATTTGTATGTGTTTCTTTTCTAAAAACTGATGTATCAAAACAATTGTTGTTATTGTGTATTAGTACATCAAGAAACGGTAATTTTTTATTATTTTCAATTTCAATTGTAAATTTAATAGTAGGTTCCGAATTATTAATAGTATATAAAAATGTATCAATATTTTCCCTATCGTGTTGCCAAATTGCAAAGATATCATCTACATATCTAAACCAGACAGAAGGTCTTAAATTTTGTTTGTTTACAATTTCCATTTCAAAATTCTCCATGAAAATATCACACAATTTTGGTGATAAAGGAGAACCCATTGCCATGCCAAAATTTTGCTGATAAAAATCACTATTTAATTGAAAATATGTAGTTTTAATACATAGTTCCAATAATTCTAGAATTGCTGAGACGCTTAATTTAGTTCTATTTATTAATGTATTATCACTTGTCAACTTTTTTCTCACAAGATTAAGAGTTTTATCGACAGGAACATTTGGAAATAAACTGACTACATCAAAACTAACCATTATATCTGAATTTGTAATTTTGATTTTTGATAATTTTTCTAAAAAATGTTTTGAATTTTTGATAAAGGAATTAGTATTTCCTGACAACGGCTCTATTATTTTAAGTAGAAATCTTGCTAAATTTTGACAAGGTGAATTTATAGGACTTATTATTGGTCTTAATGGTATTTGTTGTTTATGAATTTTGGGTAAACCATAAAAATGTGGAGGTTTACTATAATGAGAAGTAAGAGATCTTCGTTCTTTATCACTTAGGAATTTTTTATTTTTATATAAAGTTTTGTAAATTTTGTTTTCAATACTAGTAGTTGGATCTTTATTTAATTTTGAATAGCTACCGTTTTCAATAATTTCGTTAATTTTGTTATCATAATCTGTTTTGTTCATGACAACCGTCGCGTTACCTTTATCTGCCGGTAAAATCTTAATTGTATTGTCATTTTTTAAATTTTTAATTGATTTAAATTCTGCGGAGGTAAAATTTTGATTAATTTTGTAAGATTTTTCTAATTCAATTTTGCAATGTACCTTGTATTCGTTGCTTAAGTCAGTTGGTAAATTTTGAGAAGCGTTTTCTATAGAACTAATAATATCAAATTTTGGTACATATTTTGGAGTTACCGAATAATTTAAACCTTTAGCCAATAATAAAACTAAATTATTTCTATTTAAAACGATTGTGCTGAAGTTATTAAATAGTATGTCGACGAAAACGCATTTCGAATCAATATTTTGCAATTTCACGGCCAAAAAAAAATTCTCCAGGGAGCTGTTTCCCAGTTTTTTTTTTCTAAGAATCGCCAATTTTGCTATTTCCACCCTTATGTTTGATAAATAAAATTCCAAACTCGTACAAGTCAATAGCTATATCCGCTATAAGATACAAATTTTAGATGTGCTGCCATCTATGATTAGAAGAGAGTATTGACAATTACTAAAAGCAAAAAATTCCCGGTGTATTGGGGTTGCATACACAATTTGCATTGTGTGTTGCAAAGCTTTTATTTTATTTTTTCTAACTTTGTATTAATCTCTGAAAGGGATACGAAAGAAGAGAGTGATATTTTGACTAGAATCAGTCAAATAAAAGCTTTGCAACACACAATGCAAATTGTGTATGCAACCCCAATACACCGGGAATTTTTTGCTTTTAGTAATTGTCAATACTCTCTTCTAATCATAGATGGCATCTTCATAACTATTTCGGTGAAAAAGTTATAAAAGGTTGTGCCAGCTTAACAGTTAAGCTAGCACAACAACATTTTCTCGCGAACCACTTGAGTTAGAAAATTCTAGTTTGTGTTAGAAAATAGTTAATCAATAGTTAGAAAATACTGTCATATTTTCGGTTAATTGTGCCGAAACGGCTGTGTCAGTTTAACATACGTAGTAAAGGGGGCATGGCCTAAAAGTAGTTAGCTACGTTGGCAACCCTGTATGGTCATCTTTCACTTGTCATCTATCAGTTGTGATCTATCACTTGTCTGTCAGTTGTCATCTGTCAAAAAGTGGGCGGGGCTTGCCAAAAGAGCTGTTAATAAAATTTTTCCACGCGACCTATTGAGCGATCTTAGTTTAAACTTTGTTCTAAAATTGAATATTTTTTCATGATGACCCCTGCAATTTTAATTTTAACGTTTCTACTTTTTTTATAGAAATGAATCAAAAAACTTGGCATAAAAAACGAGACTTTGAAAGCCTTTTTGAGGCACTTCTTTTAGAGGTAGACATTTCTTAAATCTTCGGGCCAAAACCTGCAAGAAAACATAAAAACAGACATCGAAATTTTTTCGAATTTTGGCAATCGACAGAGGATGCCGAGAATGATTTGACATTTTTTTACATCCCGATATCTCGACTATCCGAAAAGATAGCTGAAATAATAGAACATATTCTGAATCTGCTCCTCAAAATCTACAAAATGACGTTTAGTTCGATTCGATAAGTTTCATAATAACGGAAATACGATACATGAATTTTTTCGAAAATCACCGAAAAACTCGTATAACTCCACCAAAAATCGCCCGAATTTATATTTTGAAATATGGAAAGAATTAGTACTTCTATTAACACCATTTTCTCGCGAACCACTTGAGTTAGAAAATTCTAGTTTGTGTTAGAAAATAGTTAATCAATAGTTAGAAAATACTGTCATATTTTCGGTTAATTGTGCCGAAACGGCTGTCTCAGTTTAACATACGTAGTAAAGGGAGCATGGCCTAAAAGTAGTTAGCTACGTTGGCAACCCTGTATGGTCATCTGTCACTTGTCATCTATCAGTTGTGATCTATCACTGGTCGTCTGTCAGTTGTCATCTGTCAAAAAGTGGGCGGGGCTTGCCAAAAGAGCTGTTAATAAAATTTTTCCACGCGATCTGTTGAGCGATCTTAGTTTAAAGTTTAAACTTTGTTCTAAAATTGAATATTTTTTCATGATGACCCCTGCAACTTTCCACAACCTGAGTTGTTATTTCTCTTGTGCACATATATGTTTGTAAATTTTATAAAAAAAATTTTTTTATTTAAAGTTTTCATTTCCACAAACAAAAACATTTCCGTTTGATGCATACTTTATTGTAGATCCCGTATGTACATTGAAATAATTAGTTTTTGATGACCAATGAAATCGAACTAAACAAGTCTCAAGAAAGTAGGTTAACATGGAAAAATGACCCTGATTCCGTGGGGATTCTCAAATGCCAAGAACTCACAAGAATTAGGTTAGGATCGATTTAGAAGTGATTTTTTAACGAATGTGTATTTTTGGTTTGCTGGATACCGTGTGTCTGCGTGATAAGACAACGTTTAACGGTATTTCAATCATGAAAAATGGTCACTGGCGTTACGTGCTACATACAGGAAAAGCAAAAAGTTTTTTAAAGGGTCTTAGTTTTGGAAGATTTCAGAAATTTGAAACTGCGATATCTCGACAACCCGTGCATGGTGCAAAAAATCGATTGTGAAGTATGTACGATAGTTTGTACGCGAATTGCGAAATCTAAAATTTGTGAAAATCGATAAAGGAAATCCTCGAAATTCCTACATAACCACTCGAAATCCACCATAACATAAATTGACAAAGTTAAAAGTTATTGGCGATTTTTGCATAAACTTTAAACAGCAATACCTCAGCTACCCGATTTTGACAAGAATTTTTGAAAATTTTAAAAGCGTTTTTGAGGCACTTTCGAGCAACATCAAAAAACTTCAAATACTCTTCTTAATGGATATTAAAACCATTTATTTTATTAAAAAAAATTTTTAATTTTAACGTTTCTACTTTTTTATAGAAATGAATCAAAAACTTGGCATAAAAAAAGAGACATCGAAATTTTCAAACTTTGAAAGCCTTTTTGAGGCACTTTTTTTAGAGGTAGACATTTCTTAAATCTTCGGGCCAAAACCTGCAAGAAAACAAAAACAGACATCGAAATTTTTTCGAATTTTGGCAATCGACAGAGGATGCCGAGAATGATTTGACATTTTTTTTACATCCCGATATCTCGACTCTCCGAAAAGATAGCTGAAATAATAAAACATATTCTGAATCTGCTCCTTAAAATTTACAAAATGACGTTTAGTTCGATTCGATAAGTTTCATAATAACGAAAAACTCGTATAACTACCAAAAATCGCCCGAATTTATATTTTGAAATATAGAAAGAATTAGTACTTCTATTAACAACATTTTGGCACACGGAAATCTCGATTAAATAATTATTAAAGTAAAAGGTATTAAGGGTTCGAGTTTTTGGAGATTTCGAAAATTTGAAAATACGATATCACGACAATCCGTGGAGCATCTATCATTTATAAGGAATGATTTTGACAAAATGGTATTTAAACAAACCAAAATTTTTCCAAATATAAAATTTTTGAAAATCAAACAGTTTAATAGTCCAAGACATTTACTAATATTTAAAAGTTTTCTCTACTCAAAAATATTTTCTAAACCTTTATTTAGTTTATGCAAATCCGGAATGGCCTGTTGCACAAAAAAATCTGTACTTATACATATGAACTTCAAATTGCCTCATTTGTATAAAACGCACAAATTGCATAAATTTATTATTTAGCATATTGTTTGAATACCAAATTTGTTTTCACAATATGACTCGCGATTTAATTGCTACCACAACATCAATAATTCAATTGTTATACCTCCTATTATTTCTTTTACTTTAAAAATTGATTTTTTATTATTTCAAGTTTTTTAATATTTTTTTCTTGCTTCATTTTGTTCTCTGAATCCTATTTATTCTTGTTATACAAAATTATAGTTTTTGTTCGAAACATTATTGATATTCAGGTCATCTAACAAAAAGATGTAAGAAAACAAAAAATAGTTGGGACACACTTTACACTTATTCTTCTGACCATCCAAGTGTTTTCTATTTTTCCTTTGTGCATGTTTTTCTGTAATTGGATGCTTAATTACTTTTTGCTTCGACCCCATACTTTATAAATGAGCTTTACATTATTTACAAAGTTATTTTCCCTAATATTGTGTGACACCGATATCAAATTATAACTTAGAGGTCAGAAATTCTACTTTCGTAGAAGTACAATAATTTTATTCTTTACGGCTCAATTTAAAAAATAAATAACTAGACAGCACAAAATTATATATTTTGATGATCATTTCCGGAAATGACTTGAAAACAAAATCAAGGAATTTGCCATTTTTATTTTTGGTTTCTTTGTTCCCCTCCGGTTGTGCCCTAGGTTTTTCAACGTCATTTTCTTTATCTCCTCTGTTTTGTCAGTTTTATTTCCCACAATTCCCTATTTCAAGATGGCCACGCGTTACGGAACCCTGTATTGTTGGCAACCCTGTTGACAACGGTCATCTGTCACCTGTCAAAAAGCGAATAAAAATGGCGACCTGGCCGTTCTCTCCGAGCAATGATGCGTGACGCGCGGCTATCTTGAAAAGGGGGCGGGGCTTGCCTTATGGCAAGCTGTTAACCAAAAATTTTCCACGCTCAAGTGACGCCATCCCTGCTTGCCTTCTAATTTATTTAACGCGTAATAAATTTTGGTTGATTTTCTCGACCTGTATATCATACTTACTTTTGTACAATCCCGTAGACCTGAAGGTGATTCTGATGGACCGAAACTACTTGCCAATAAATTATTTAACTACCCCACTTGTGTATGAAAAACATTTTTAAAGATTGAATTTATTTTAAATTTTTTTCGATCCTCTTAATCTTGTCTAATAATAAAGGCATAAAAGAAATGATACCGGAAGAAGTCTAAATCACAGTAATTTAACGTTAAAGTATATTTTCGTATTGACAATGTCTGGGAAATACCTAGTAATTTTCTTTACCCTTGGATTCGTCAATAATTTATCACGTGAAAATAACAGATTGTAGAAAATTAGATGTTATTCCGATTATTCATCTGGTATTGAAAGTTTTAATATTTTAATAAAATTGGAGATACTTTTCTTGGTAGTTTTCGTTTGAATTATTTATGTTTGCGGTATGTAACAATAATTTCAAAAAATTTTAATCCTTTAACGTGTGCGCTCAAGTCAATTCGAGAGCGCTAAACATGCCAAACTGTGCACACTCGAGATAATTCGAGCGGCATCGTATTTTATGCTGCTGCAATTTTTACACACGAATGTAATCGAGATTTTCATCGTGATTATTAAATATTTTCATCCTACTTGAAGAAAGTCAAGTTAAAAAATTTGTTTATAACAAAAAGAGGTCTCAAAGTCGCGGCTGACGGAGTGCCTACAATACCTCTATACGTGACGTCACTACTGCCTACACTCGCGCTCGTCAGTCTCTGCTCCGTTTTTCATCGAATGCAATCATCTCCGGATATAATTAGTTTTATGTATTTAAAAAATGGCAAACAAACTACAGGACGGGTTCGTGAAAGCAGATTCCCGGAATTTCATCAAATCAAATGACAACTTCAACGCGGAAGAAATCCGAAATGCAAAGCTGGCCAGATATGTATTGGCTCATCTTTGGAATGCAAATGTAACAGTGACTTCATCTAGTGTTTGAGAGTGCGTCCGCTTTTGTATAACTATTATCTCCATTATTTTGACGATGTATACATATTTCCCATAGTTTTACATTTTCTACTGCAGTTTTTTACAAAACTTTGGCGAAAATTCACTTTTTTTTTTTTCGACAAAAAGGATTTCGATTGTTTAGATCGCCCAGAGAAGGTTATGGAGATCAAGCTGTCTGTTACGTTTCTCTCTCAAGAGATGGTCCTCTATGTACTGTAAACTGCACCTCATGAGCATAAAGTAAGGGCAACTAATTACCGCGTGCAATTAGAAGTCGACGAAGATGAAGATGACATTATCGCCGTCCACTGTTTCGATTGCCAAATTTTTGTCAACAACCCCCTAACAAAAGTTCCCTCGTTTTTTTGTCTTTAGGAACGTGGAAAAATATTTTGTCCGGAGTACTTATTGTCGTATTTTTAGAACATGGCGGTATCTAGTTTCTTTATAGGCTCTGATATTTTCAAACACTTATCAAACAAACTCGGAAAACGCGTTGAAACGAGATGATGCGTAACCAAAAGCCTACTATCAGCCAGCTACAGCTAGCATGCCAGACCCACTGACGGCCCGATGGGCAGTAGTGACGTCACGCACTCGAACCAAGGTTTTTAAACCGCTGTATCTTAAAAACTATTTCTCAAACAACCGTAGGAAAAAAACGTGATACATAAAGTCGTATCTATAGAATCTTTTTTTTTTTTCGAAATAGCAATTCGAAAAGAAAGATAAGAAAAGTCGATGTACGTGCAAAAATACAATATTCTGCTCTTTTCTGCAATTTGGATCAAAATCCAAAATTACAATTTTGATTAATTTCGAACAATTTATAAAGGATTATATTTTATAATTAGCCGCAATTATGACCTAGCATGGCTTTTATTAAACTTATCAGAATAAAACCCATATTGTAGAATGCAACAAACAAAAATAGAAAAAGAAAATGGTGTCTAGTAGGATAAGCATTAGAGTGGCATGGCTATATTACTAAGGGACTTTCTTTGTCGGACTTTTAAAATTTAGAATATAGAATCGGTTAAAATAATCCCCAAAAATGAGAAAATTTACTGTCAAAACATCAGAGGTGTTGTCACGGTAACTGCTTTTGGTTTAGTCGAAGAAAAAGGTACAGGAAAAACTAGTCTTACAGCTATTTTTTGTTGGAATGATGATGTACCCAATACATTGGTTGTGATAAATTTTAAGGAAAAAGAACTGGAGACATGAAGTGAACAAAACTATTTTATTAGTCTGATTAGGGCTCCTACTTTGCAGTTTCGTAATTTCTAATTTATTTCCGATTTTCTCTTATTTGCATATACACTTGCAATAGAATGAATGTTATATTACGTAAAAAGGGCTGATTCAACAATTAAACGAAAATTTAAAGGTTGACGTGTCTCAAACGCGCTTACCTGATGTTTAATCCGTTTCTGAGGTAGTGGATAGTAGCAGCGGTACACGCCCAATGCAGTTCTCGGGCACAAATTTAAACAAAACACAAAATCATTCATTCTGGAACAACACTGTTTTATCATTTTTCTTTCTATTTATTATTGTTATTTATTTTCTATAAAATATAGTTTTCAATTATGTCACTGCTGTTCAAACAATGTGATTTTCGCTATTCTTGGTAAAAATAAATTTTCTCGTTTTTATTTACTTTCCGGGATAAATATTACCGGTGTGAAGTTAGCAATAACTTTTAGCAATAAAAATAACCGATATCGCCCGATCGGGAAAACAGTGGCGTCCGATCTACAACTATTAAATTAACATTGTCAATACATATTTCGTACATTAATATCAACCTTTCTGTCACAAAATAGCGACAATATAAACTACAAATTAATAATATTTCAAAAATTATATATAGTAGGTACACTCATTAGGGAAAATAACGTAACAGTAAAATAACTCAAACTAATCTTAAGATTATTAAATTAAAATACGATAAAAGCTGTTACTTACACCGTAAGCGACAATCCCTTCGGACCCGTCGATCAGGGTGAAATTAACCCTTAATATATAAAATAAATATTTACCCTATGAAGGCGATCAGATCCCAACTTTACTTTTACTTTTAAAAAATCACAAATTAAGTTACTAACTTACACCGTAAGCGACAATCCCTTCGGACCCGTCGATCAGGGTGAAATTAACCCCTAATATAAAAAAATGCGTCAGTGTGTGAGATGGTGTAATAAATTTTTCTTTAATGTAGAAATTAAAACAACAAGGTATCTATATAAAAATATATAACTTTTTCTTTTTTCTCTAATAGTTCGTTTTATTTCTACCCATTCATTCGAAATAATCATCTTGGTGCTGATATACCAAGTGCATTGGAAATAAAAAATATCAATTTTTTGTTTATGTGTTCGATTATTATTGTTAATAAGGCCAAAAACACAACTTTTTATAAACATAGTTTTCGTGTTCCTTTTGAGTTGCCTTTTATATACCAAAGTGTTATAAATTGTTCAATACTTTTCTGTTTGTGTTTTTTTTAAAATATATTTTTATATAGATACCTTGTTGTTTTAATTTCTACATTAAAGAAAAATTTATTACACCACCTCACACACTGACGCATTTTTTTATATTAGGGGTTAATTTCACCCTGATCGACGGGTCCGAAGAGATTGTCGCTTACGGTGTAAGTCAGTAACTTAATTTGTGATTTTTTAAAAGTTAAATCAAGTTGGGATCTGATCGCCTTCATAGGGTAAATATTTATTTTATATATTAGGGGTTAATTTCACCCTGATCGACGGGTCCGAAGAGATTGTCGCTTACGGTGTAAGTTAGTAACTCAATTTGTGATTTTTAAAAGTAAAATGAAGTAGGGATCTGATCGCCTTCATAGGGTAAATATTTATTTTATATATTAGGGGTTAATTTCACCCTGATCGACGGGTTCGACGGGATTGTCGCTTACGGTGTAAGTAACAGCTTGTATCGTATTTTAATTTAATAATCTTAAGATTAGTTTGAGTTATTTTACTGTTACGTTATTTTCCCTAATGAGTGTACCTACTATATATAATTTTTGAAATATTATTAATTTGTAGTTTATATTATCGCTATTTTGTGACAGAAAGGTTGATATTAATGTACGAAATACGTATTGACAATGTTAATTTAATAGTTGTAGATCGGGCGTCGTCGGTTATTTTTAATGCTAAAAGTTATTGCTAACTTCACAGCGGTATAAGTATTTACATTTTTTAAATAATTTACTTATTTCTCATGATTTAGGAAAACCTCCATCATTTTCATTTTCTCAGCTTTCAATTTAATCGATAAAATGATTAGTTAAATACTTGGAAAAATATTTATTTTCTAAATGTGTTTGCTCTTCTCGATATCTCAATTAAGAAGATAAAAAAAAAAGAGAACTGGCATTTTAATTTTTTAATTTTATCTCGAAACAAACAAAGCTTTTAAAATCTTCCAGTAACATCTTTTATATTTTAGTTATTGATATTTTACGAGAGATTGCGTTGGAAAGCTGTTTAATTGAATTGTCAATTACGTAAAAAATGGTTCCTCCTATAGCACAGCTATAAAAGCAAATATAAAATATATTGTTTAGAAATTTAATTTTTTTTTTAAACTATAATCTAAAAAAATTTTATTTGTTTAATTTTTATTTAATTTAAAAATAAAATAATGTTGGACGCCAAAATTATTATCAATTTTTTTAAATACTCTTCCTCAGGGTTAAAATGGGTTCAAAGAAAATTGTGATCTAGATAAATTTTTTTTTATTAAACCTTTAAAACAACAATTAACATTTATGAACTCTTTGAATATTAAAAAATATACCCTTCACAATTAAATTAATAGTAAACAATTAATTAAAATTAAGCATTCATTCCATTTTCATACCAAAGAACAAAAAATAACTATTATAAAAATATTTAAACTATTCTGAATTTACTAAGTAATCTAAATCTACTATAGTCTATTTTTATGTATGAGAGAGTATTAAAATAATAAAGCGTTCGTAATCCATAGGCGTACCACTTCTTTTAGTAGACAGTTAAAATATTTTGTGAAGTTATACCTCGAGTATTTTATATCCGGTGTACACTTATATTTTCACCTAATTAGCCTGCTTATAACTTCTAAACAGCTGAAGGTAAAAAAGTGCAATTTTTTCTAAAATATTTTATTTTTCCACAAGGTATGTTAAGAACATTGTGTCAAACGGGTTATGTAGGTATAAGGGTTTAAACTTTGACTTTTAAACAACGTTACGTTCATAAATAATAATTTTAATATAAAAATTACTTCTTACCTACAAATCCAAATCAGAATCGAAATCAGAAGATGAACTGTCGCAACCAATATTTACAATGAGTGGCTCGATCATTTCATCAGTAATATTGTCCAACTTCCACATTTTCTCTTCTTCTTTAATCGTATGATTTACTGCATTTTCCCAGTTTTCAGGCTTCACATTATTTACAGCCTCCAAAAACAACTGTTTAACATCACTCATTTTAAAAGAATTATTTTTTCCTGAAACTTTTCCCTTTATCTGTGCCCATATCAGTTCAATCGGGTTTACTTCGCAATGATATGGTGGTGATCTAACCACCGTCATCCCACGATTTATTGCAATTTCATCAATTTCATATTTTTTTAATTTCTCTTTATGAAGGGAACACAAATGATACAGTTCTCTTCTCACAGAACCGGGATGGAACTTAATATTCTTTGAATTTAGCCAATTCTGTAAATCTTTTTTTAACCACTTGGTTGTGGGCATTTTTTCTGTAAGTCTCGAGTGATAAGTTGCATTATCCATTACTATTATACAGTTCTGAGGAAGATCTATCATTTGTTCGAACCACTCTTTAAAGACATCAGCATTCATGTCCTCATGGTAGTCACCGGTACGAGTAGATTCAAAAGTCAATAAACCACCTTTAACAAAACCGTTTGAACTACCGATGTGTACTATTATCAGTCTGCGCCCCTTTCCTGATGGTGGATTTAAACCAGTAGATAAATTATTTAAAAAAGCCTGTCTTCGACTTGTAACAGTTTCATCTTGCCAAAATTTATTTGGTGTATGTCCCTCGTTGATCCATGTTTCATCTAAATAAAATATATTTCTTCTTTGGTTTCTCATTTCTTTTATAGTCCTTAGGTAATTTCTTCTCCATACTACAATATCGCTTCTTTCTATTAAAATAGACTTTCTGGAATGCTTTTTCCATAGAAAACCTATTTCTTTTAAAAGTTTCCATAGTGTGCTTCGACTCATTTCAGGGTAATCCTTATCATCTCGAACCGTGGCAAGAATTTTGTCTACTGTCGGAAATTCTTTTCTTCGAAGTCTTTCTTTCAAATGATTTTCTATTTGAAATTTTGGTTTTCCTGGAGCTTTACGTGCTGTTTGAAACTCGCCACATTTCTCTTCTTTAACAACTCTGTAAATCGTAGATTTCCCAACACCAAGCGTACTACTAACTAATTCCACTGTGTTATCAACACTTTTACATAAATGTTTGTCTGTAAATGATTTAAAACAATTAAATATTAATGTTTTTTCATTAACTGTTAAAGGACCGATTTTTTGTCGTTTACACGGTACTTCCAAATTTTCCATGATCACACTAGAATTCACAATAGACTGCACACTGCACCTTGCATGTTGCAACTAAACGACATTTAGTAAGCTGTCAAGAATACACAACTGGACCTCCTTACTAAATGGAAAACCTACAATCGCATTTTCGGTGAAATTTGTTGGTAAGGGATTTATCTACTTATAATTCGATTACTGTAAGAAATTCTTGGAATTAAAATAAAACAAAATTGGCAAATAGGTACTTATTGAAAATAATCTTAAGATACGGCTATGTTATCTTTAATACACAGGGCTTTTGGCCTGTCCAAACCTTTTTCTATTGTTCTGTACAGCTTATGGTTATAAAAGACCAATAAAAGACGCAAAACTTGTATTAGCTCAGGTACATTTATGACAATTTTAGGAAATATTTAGATTATTCCGTAAAAATATTTAAAATGACCGTACTAAGTTTTGCATTAGAAATGCTGTTTTATTACTCTCTCATACATAAAAATAGACCATAATGCCATCTCATGTAAACAAACTTCACTAGATACTATGACCCATTGTATATCAATTTATTAATTGTACTGTCAATCGTTATTTGTCACAGGACCTAGTGTTGATGGAGGTTAAATTAACTATCGTTCAAATGAAAATTACTATTAAAAAAAACACCCGTTTTATTATTCAAACATTCACTTTCCGTTCTGTACCTGCTCTCAATCCTTCCTCTTCCGTGTGGCGTCAATATACAGTAATAAGAATAACTACTGTACTCGTTCTCGTTCTTACAGCAATATTATAAACTTATTACGTCAACTCCTCGTTCCAGCAACTTCCGATTATATTTTCTTTACAATTCCAGTTCAACAATTTTACTTTATCTGGTATATTCTTTAAAATCCAACTTTTTTTATTTTCTTTTTTGATTCTCCTCAATCTTTTTTTTAATCAACAACCTTCTCTCATTTTTTTTTGATAGATCAAATGTCAACCAATCGTAATCACGACCTTTTCCTGAATATTTAAAAAGATCACCTTTTTCTCAATTCAAATAAATTTATTTTAAACTTAGTTTAACATTATTTTATTTTCAAAAAAATTCTCCTAATATTTTTTTATGTTATAAATTCCATGATTTCCATTTAATAAAAGGAGGGTATCGTTTTAAATGGGTGTTTTGGGTTTCTCATGAAAAAAATTTTTATGTTTCAAAAACTTGAAAATCTAAGAAATGAAAACAAACATTTGTTTTTATATTGAAACTATAAGCTTAAAATGCGTGAAATTCTAAATTACCTGATATTTAGGGCGTATACGGACTACTAAAATTATTAATAAATAAAGCATATTTAATGCCAGAAATCTCTTTGAAATTAAAAAAAAAATACGTAAAATAAATCACTATTATTTTTAAAACTATTCAATCCGACTGAAAAGGCCCCAATATTTAATAATTTTTAACTGAAAAATCTAAGAACTGGAAAAGTTTGACATTTATTATTAAAATCTAAGTTGTTAAACTAAATATTAAATATGGCAACAACGCAACTTTATCACAGAACCAAAGTACATATCCATCAAAGCGTTATATTGTGACAGAACTACGACTTATATGTTTTCCAGCTCGCCCTTAATTCGTGTAAAACATAGGCAACACATTTTACAAAGTCAAAATATTCTTAGAGCCCAATTTAAAAGATAATGAAAGTATTAAAATGCCAAAAACAAAATTAATAATGTATAAAAACTAAAAAAATGTTTTATTTATTTATAATTTGTCTACTATCCTAGGTTTTTATAAGTATATCGCCGATTATGCAAGGCTTTTGAAATCCCCATTTTGTTTGAAAACGGTACAAGCTATCAGTCTGAAATTAAAAGAGGCATGAATGAAAATGTATAAATTACACGTTTATAGGAATACAATTTTAAATTATGGCTTCTATTTTTTTATAAAACGAAAATAAATAAATAGGCAACCTATTATATTCTTATAATGCGTTGCCTATTTATATCGACAATATTTAATTTATTGTCAAAAAAAGGTCACTTTACACATTTATTTATTTATATTTATGAATAAAAAATAATTAATAAATGATTTGGTGTTTTGTTAGAGAAGACAGTAAACAATTGGTACTTACAATAATTCTTGATTTCTTAAGTTCCTTTAAAAATGCATTTATTTCTGCCCTTGGTATGAAACGATGCCACTAACTTAATAAATTGCTACTCCTATTATTTTTCATCTGCCAATTGAATCATTTCCAAAAAGATCTAAAATAATTGTGTATTAAAAAATAACTATAGGTGAAAGTGAGAATTATATATTATATTGTTTTCCGGAAAGAGCAAAAGACAATACTACAATCTAAATTACTTACGTTCTTGTTAATATTTGGTAAATGTTCATCATTTGCTATTTGCTATTGGATTTTAGTCAGATATGACGGCTTAGTACGAAAATTGAAATGATTTGGGGCCATTTGTCTAGGAATAATAAATCTTGGAGTACTCAGCTCTCATGTTTTACAGTAGCAAAGTAACTTATTATTTTGATTAACAAAAAACTTTCGTTATTGCTCATCTGAGAACGACTTTTTTAATATCATCGTGTATAACTTCCTAAAAAAGAAAGATAAAAAGAGTCACTAGTAGTTATTAAGTTAATGAAAATGTTTTCATGATTTCTCTAGTTGTTTTCACTATATAAATTATAACTTGCAAGCTTGCTAACAAATGACAAATTAAAAAAAAGATGTATTCATTACTCACCTCAAGACAGTGTCAAGTATCTAAGTACTTAATTAAAAATAACTGTAGAACTATATAAAATACTGATACATTTGTATCTCAATACTGGCAGGACCTGCTGAAGCTTTTATTTAACGTTAATTTGAACACTAGATTTAGGACAACTAGTGTTTATTTTTTTGTTAATAAGTTTACATTTTTCTGTTGCTTACATGTACAAATTGTGAAAATCATTTGATAAACACATACCTCCTATCAAGACTCAACCCGAACTCACAAAACACACAAAAAAAAGCCGGCCGCCATGTTGCCAAATCTTCCTTGTCATTTTGTCGAAAAAGAGATTTCAAAATTAAAAAAAAGTATGTTCCGGGACGTTTTAAAGAAAAAAATACATTTTTTTTAATATCTTTTAGTGAGAAAAATTTCGTACGGGGTCGCAAAAAACCCAAAAAACGATACCCTCCTTTATATTGCATACCTGCCTTAAAATAAAATTTTAATCAAAGAATAACAAGTAAAGTCACTCAATTTTTTACACTACAATATATTCCACATAAGAAAGGATCCTCTTTATTTGACTCACTGCTTCTATCAAAAATTTTAATTAAATCGGATAATTCTAGAAAATACAAAAATTAAAAGATAAAGATGAGGGATGATCCAATAATTTTTTTTATTTTAAAAATAAATACGGCAATAATTGATTTCTATCATCAAAGATACGTATTTGCTAATCCTTTTTAATTGTCCTGATATAGAAATTGTTTTTATTATTATTTTATTAAGAAAAAAGCATTCGAAGATTCATAAAAAGCCGATTTTAATTTATTTAATGACATGCCCCAATTACATTACTTTTTAGGTATTACTTACTAAATAAAAGTTTAATTGAACGATCCATCAAATTTGAGTATTTCATAATAGCTAAATTATACTATAGAAAGCCATTTAAAATACTTTTCCTATTATCCAATCAATTTTTTTTTTGTTAAAAATAAATATACATTTTTATTTAATAGTAAATTGCCACTTTCTCTCTAATTTTCTATTTCATTAAAACTGAACTCATCATGTATCAGGTACAATAAAGAAATACTAACATCGTCTTAATGAATAAACTAAGTGTCGGTAGGAGTCATACATCAGGATTCGAACTAGGAACACCCTGAACTTCTAAACTGAATTTTCCATATACATTTAGGACAATAATAAAAGTGAGATAATAAGATCGAAATAAAAACAGAAATTTCATTTGCAGGCATTCGTAGGTACACAAGTTCGTATAAAAGTAAATTGTACGTAATTAATTTATAGAAAAATTGAGAACAAATAATTTTTTTAGCGAGGGGTAAACCGCGTGTTAAATCTTTGTACACTAATGGATTTTTGTCGTAAAAATGGCCACTAATGGCTAGTAATGGCTCACTATTGGCTAGTAATGGCCGGGAATGGCTCCCTGATAGCTAGTAATGGATCTGTAATGACTAGTAATGGCTTTGTAATAATTTTTTGTTGAACTGGAGGTTGAACTTTTTTCAGGCTTTAGGTTTTTTTAATAGTTAGATGAGCATAAAAGTTAGAGCAAACCCAATGTTTATGTACTGTTTCACCTTTTCCTTTCTTGGGTCATCTATACACAGCGCTACAAAAGCAAGTAACAACGAAATTTATTATAAACTTTCGCGTTCCCTTCAGCTAAATTTATTGGCTTATCCTCCCGACAGATTAAAGTTAGATTCACAGGTGTTAGCTGGTTCCTCAAGTAGTTGTGGCTTTGATGAGAACGGTACAGTTATGTTGGTCATGCCAGCACCGCCGTGCTGGCATGACGCCTAAAACCTGATCCCAACCAACAATTACTGGGGGGAAACTGAAGGCCCCGCACAGTCGGGCCAGACTTCTCACTGAGGGCCCACCACTAACTAACCTACCCCAGTGGCCAGGTTCACATCGGCCGAATGTGGGCCCCGGACCGGCAAAGTGACACATTTTCGTTGCTTTCCCTTTTATTAAAAAAGTTTTAATTTTAACGTTTCGACTTTCACTTTGAAAGTAAAAAAATGTATAATATATAATATAAAAGTATATAAATAAATAAATAAATAAATAAACTGGTCTTTATTAATAATATGTATGTAATACATTTTTTAAGAGAGGGTTCTGGAGGCGAAGTTAACAACAACAACAAGCGAAAACAAATTGTAATGAATAATACTAAATAATAAACATAAATCAAACAGACAAATCGAATAATATATAAATTTTTAATAAACTGAGCTATAGCTATATAGGCCTATAGGCAGAAAGTTTAACCACTTCTAGATATCTTACAAACAAAATATGACAGATAGAAAAAACAAAAAAAGTTTCTAAAATATACATACATCCAAAGCTACTGGTGAAAAAGAATGTACTTAGGTGTTATTTAAAAATATTTATCTACTAATGTCAAATAATAAACCAAAAATCAAACCGGAATTTGACCTTCATTATTTAATAGTGTGTTTGTTGAAAAGTGAAAATTCAACACTTTTAATAACCAATAATCACAAGGCAACTAAATTTAACCAATCAAGATCTAGAATGCATTTACATTTACTATGTAGCACGGCCTTTAATTTATACGTCAATGTCAAATTAAATTAATACCAGTAAAAGTCATTCACTAAAAACTTTTTCAAATTTGTTGAAATGGATATTTTATTAATAGAATTTTACACCAAATCCATAAAAATAATACTAATAATCCAACAACATATGCTAGTTCTAGTAATTTCATATCAAATACAGATCACAATATGAATTTTGGTGTTGCAGATACAACAATTAATTTCTCGAATTGCAGCAACATAACATAACTTTAAATTTTAATAATAAGTAAGAATTAATTTAATATAAATAAGCATTTAAATTCGTATAATAGTTTCTTTATCATTTAAAAATGTTTTGTTCTTGATTTGATTTTATAGATATTTTAAAGGTATAAATAATCTATTATTTGTCGACATTAGTAGATAAAGTATTATATTCAACTCGTTGTGTGGTTATTTTATTACACTCGGATGATTACAACACTCGCTCGCAAGCTCGCTCGTGCTGCAAACTTCATCCGCATGTAATAAAATAACCCACCCAAACTCATTGAATAATATACTATTGTTTGACGTATGCTTTAAAACTCCCTATTGTCATTGATTTAATATTGGAGGGTATGTTATTATATAGCTTTGGGCACATATAGGAAAAGGAGCGTTGAAATAGAGCAGTACTGTGACGAGGATTTGCCAATATATTATTATTCCTAAAAACTCTGTTGTGTGCTTCATTTCTAAAAATAAGCCTCTCTCTTTGATGTAGTTAAGAGCTTATGAATAAAGGCTAAGTAGTGAGATTTTATTTGGTCGTGAATTTTTAACCATTTTAGCATGGGATATTTGTCTGAAACAATGTCATATCGTCTGAGACCGTAGATGAACCGCACACAGTTATTTTGTGTTATTTGCAGTCTTGTTTTGTGTTGCTGATCCAAGCAAGGATAGTATAAAATATTACAATAATTCAGAACCGATAAAACTAGACATTCGCAAAGTTTTTTACGCAGTTTGAAATTTAAAATAAACTTTTGCGCATAAAGATCTCTTAGTCGCAAGTAAGTCTTTTTTATTAAATTTTTTACATGACCACTAAATCTTAGTTTGTCATCGATCGTGACCCCTAAGATTTTGGCCCTATTTGAAATTTCCAACGTTTGAGCTCCAATACGAATGTTAAAATTTGATTTTACTTGCTCTTTGTGGATATCTGAACAAAACAAGACTATACTGGATTTCGTGGGGTTATACTAAGGTTATGACAGGATGAGAATTGGCAGACCCTCGCTAGATCAGCATTTAAATTTATCACCGCTTCTTCGACCTCATTAATATCAAAATGATGAATGACTTGCGTATCATCAGCAAACGATTGTACCCCAGAAGTTGTGACGTTACAATGCAAGTATAATACATAGATAATATAAAAGTATATATATATATATATATATATATATATGAAATTCCAAACGTTAAAATGAAAACTTTTTTAATAAAATAAGTGATTTTAATATCCATTAAAAATAATCCCATAAAATAAATAAATGTAAAAAGGAATGTAGAATGACTTGTTTAATAATATTAACTAGAAATAAAATTATACAACTAAATATGACAACGATTACATAAGTCACTACAAGATATGAAAAAAAAATTAAATCTTCAATTTTGTCCTCTCTTGTCTCTCCCGCCTTCCCTGTCCCTGGCAGTCCTAAGCCAGCTTTTTGTTTGTAACTCAACACCCTGTTGAGGTACATTATTGTTTAATTGTTTAAAAATATTTTTAGATGTGCTACCATCTATGGTATTGTTTCAAATGAGATATACTTATATAGGAACAAAAAACATAATTATGTGAATGCATTGAATATTTACTGCTCTTTTTGAATAATAAATCCATTCATAAATAAAAAAATAATCAAATCAAGTTCAACACTTGACTTTTCCAGTTTTCTGATATTTTAAATTTTAAATAAGTTTCATCATAGTTTGATTAGTATTTTTCTTAAATTTATTAGGTAAACAACAAAATTAGCTTACAAAAGTTAGAGCTGGATTTTCTGACTCAACTTCATATTTACTGGGCTGCTTTTGGGATAGTCTTTCTTCTGGAGGATTCTTCTGTAAAGGTGGTACTCTTGGTAATTGAACATTATCAGAGGAACTAGATAAGTCATCCGAACCTAATTTTCTAGACCACTGACTAGATCTCTTTCTTCTGCCCTCTTCATCAGATGTGGCACATGAGAGGTTTGATTTAACTTCTAGTTTTTTCAACTCAGATACTGTTTTCTGATAATCATCTAAAAAATATTGTAAATTAAATATTGGTAACTGTATACATTTCCATATAAAAAGTAAAACATGAACTAAACTTACTTGTTTTCTATTTTACAGATATCAGAATCTCCTAAGGATATGTCCTTTTTATTTATAATGACCTTAATATATTATTTAGCAGATATTCACTTTCTACACGCACAATCGCGAATTTAATTTCAGTAACATAACCTTACTTCCTCTTCTTATTATTCCTCATGATTTCGTTCGCAGGCAGTGTTGCCGATTACGAGAATTTTACAAGAAATGCGGGTAAAATCGGGGAATTTGACTTTGGCTCTTAAGCACCGTAAGTCAAGAACAAGAATGATGATTAACCTGTAATTCGTAAGACATATACTTTTGTGATTGTAACGTCATATGTCAGCCAAGATATTAATAAAATTATCATCTAGTGGTGTGCGGGTATTTTCCCTTGTTCGTAGTGGTATTTTGATATGGCGAGTCCGGCAGCACTGTTCGTAGGATTGTGAAATAGTGTGGGCAACTGCCGGTTTGCCCGTAGTGGGCCACCGTTAATTTGCGTATTTTGGACCATCATGAATGTGTAACTTGTGGGCCAGCAACAGTTTTGTATCAAAAGTCAGTTTTCCCTCACTTACACCACAAGGCCAGCAGTTGCCCGGCACTTGATTTTTTGTTGGGATGTTGATAGTTTATTTTTTGCCTCGGCTTTGAAAATCCCCTTTTCCCCCACTTTGTTTTTAAAATGGTTAATTAATAAATTTAAAATTTATTTGTGACCAGGCATGAGTGACGATTTTATTTTGGACAGTTCAGTTTTGTGATGCGAGCAGAGGCGGTTCTAGGGATAGTAATGGCTACTAATGGACGAGGTCTGTACACCAAAATGGACCTCGCAGTTTACCACTCGAAAAATGGTATATTGTACCTGATCAAAATCGATTTACCCGCAATTTGATCGTATCCTAAAACTATTTCACCTATTGGTAGGCATATGTCAGGTTCAAGGTTCTTTTTGCCCCACCTTAATCGAGGAGCTGGAACATTTTTCTCCTGACTCGGTTTAAACTGAATGGATATTTTGAATCGGTCTTATCAATTTCTTCAGATTACAAGAAGCTAATAGGTCCGTTTCAACCTTTCGAAGGTTGAAGGACTGGATGAGAACAAACATGAGCGGGGATAGACTTGTAGCTGTCCCTCCGCTGAGCAGTGCATAACCTTCTGATCCCCCCTCCCGGTTGGAGACAGCCCCCCTTGAAAATCGGCTGGATCCGGCCATGTCTTCCTGAGAAAGTATATTTCAGCTATAATGGCACGTAGTTTATTTCTAATGTAATCTTCGGTAATAATCATCGTAACAATAATAACTGAGATTAGGAACCTATATAAATGAGCATTAACAAGAAAGTATGAGAGAGATGGAAATACCGCAATGGATTTTTCACAGCTTTTGTTTAATTTCTCATTTGTAATGCTCATATACCGTAGTAATTTATTTTTGTTGCGCAAAATCGCTAGTCCACTGAATATGCAGCGTTGCAAAATGTTGCTGCAATTATATACAGGGTGAATCTATGATGAAATTCAAATACTTACTATTAACGATTTTCCATATGTATTAAATTATTTTTAAATGAATATTATATAACGGTTTTGATTACTTAATGTTATTTTATTTCATTTATTTAATGATTCCTGACAAAATATTGTCATTTTTATAAAAATAATTAACAGTAATAATTCACAGTTTAGCAATAAGGGCAAGTAAGAACGTCAGGTTAGGTTAGGTTACATCACTTTTTGAAAATTCTATGATTAATTTTCGTTTTCCAAATTTCATTATTACTAGATACCTTTATTTTATGACGGGATTACCGAACCAAAAGATATGTACCCGTTTCTAACATATCCCAACGGGTTTTTCTTGAATTTTATTTAATTTTTCACGATTTTGATTTATCATCTTATGTATGGCGTTAGTCTTTATGACTGCGGACATAGTCCATTAGCCAATTATCTTCTCATACCTCTCATACCATTCCAAATGTCCAAAATCAAACATACCACGTTTTTCTAAACAATTCAAAACTACGGTAACTAACTGCGAATTAAATATATTTAATCTTTGAGAATATCTGAAATGTAGATGAATATTGTCTTTGGTTGCTGAAATAACCTTTAATTTGCTGTATATATTTGATCGAAAAATGAGTATCAAACACGCCATTCTTTGTCTTTTCTGTAACCCAGATTAATATGATTACATAGCAACAGAATAACTACGGAATATAGAATAAGTCCAGTCAACAGTAAAATAATTTTAAATTTTCAAATAATGCATATTATAAATATAATAATAATATTATTATAATTATAAATGGGTCATTCCATAAAAACAGGACAATCTGTGTCCTGTTGATTTTTTCATGTAAAAACAGGTTATCACTTAATTAATTCTCTATTTTTATGACATATTAATAAGTGTCCTACAAGTTTGGCATCAACACCGTTCTCAAGGATGACGTTGCAAAATGGAGTAAAGTAGAGGGAGTAATTATGCGATCGAATTTCCATTCGAACAGTTAAAATCTCGTTAGTTGAGCGTAAGGTGTCAAGGAGGTAGGCTACTTGTTCTTTTTTGTTTGGTGACGTTAGGACAGGCGTATGTTTGTTATCGTCAACACCGTACGTTGCGTTAAATCTATTTTCTTCGTTAATTTTTTTGTCATATTTTTTTACCTATTGTTAATAGTGACGATAAGTTTACATTTGCAGTTTTACTCTTCTAAAATCATATTAAACAGTAAAATTTAGGCTTGAAGTATATTTTGGTCATCACCGTAGCCATCAGCACCGTAAAATTTAAGCTTGAAGTGATTTTGAATAATATGTTCATTGTTTATATTAGAATTTTTGAGACTTAGTTTGGTCTTACATGTTTTATTAAATACTAAACATTATTAAGAATATTTAATTTGATCTATTCATTATTTATAAAACCGTCAACACCATAGGCAGTGAGTCATTTCCGAAGTCCAGTAAACCATAAAATCACTCAAAATTCGTGAAAACCCAATCTATGATTTCTGCTGCTCCTCATAGTGGATACAAATAATCATATTAAACTTACTCTTAAGTCAAAAGTATGTCATACTGTATTTTGAAAATGTCTTTGGCCAATTTTCCCACTTTTATGGAATGACCCAATTATAATCGCCTCTCTGCATTAAAACTAATATTTCCTGTTTTGTTTCAGGTACATGTGCTCGCGATTCTTCATAGATTTCCCGGACATAACCCAACAGAAAGCCAAGCTAGAAAACTACCTGTGGAACCACTTCGTCGAACCCGACGAGGAAGCACTACGTCACCAGTACCTGATGCTTCTCCATGATGTTGTAGAAGAATCCACTGTCTGCCTGATGGGCCATGAGAGACGTCAAACCCTCCAGCTAATCAAAAGTCTCGCTTGGCAAGTTCTCTATCAAGATCAACAGCGCATGATGACACAACAGCCTCCGCCTCTTGTTTACGCTAACGGCATCGTCTACGCTCCCATTATCCAGACCAACTGCTATTGCTCGTGTAACACCACGTGGATCCCGCAGTGCTGTTCGTGATGCGAAATCGCGACCGGTACTGTGTAATAACTGGACACATCTCGTATATGACGGAGTTAAAAAATTATTGAGCTCTCCCTGTACGTGATCGAATTGTTTATTGGACGCACCTCGTATATGACGGAGCTGTAAAATTCTTAAGCGGCTCCCGTATGTGATGGAGAGGTATAAAATTAAGGGAATGCTCTCGTATGTGGACTTTGTAATTAAGGTCAGTCAGTTTCTGTTTTTCTGATGAAACCATTCCAAAAAAAAATTATTGAAAAATGTACAGGGCTGTCTTAAGAGATTTTTTGTATAAATTTGATTGAGGCGGTTTCTTGGAGTTTGTACAGAAAAAAGAGTTATATTGTACGAGGGTAATTCGCTTGTTTGGTTTTTTATTTTAATAAAATAAGATTAATATTAAGAAGCATACATATGCATAAAATCGTACATGAAAAAGTACAAAATTTATTTAGATTAAAAAATATAAAAAAATAACAAAAATATATATATATATATCTAACTGCATTTAAATACAATACTCTTAATGTTTTTTTCTGTTATATTTTAATAAAAAATTCAAAATAAAGCGACATTTCTGTATATTATTATATGACATAAAATAGTATTCGTTATAAGCTCTATTGTATTAAAAAAAATAAAATACCAGACGTGTGTGTGCAACGGTAAAAATATATCCAAAAATATGGACCCCCATTTAATACCTCCTCATGAAAAAGATTTTGTGATATTCTAAAATCATTCATCGATAGAAAAAAAACGAAAAAGGTCCTAAAAAATAGTCTGGTGTTACAAAAATTTATATATATTGTATTTCAATTTAGCATCCCTTATAAATTAATGTATGGTTTGATAGTGGGTACTGGGGATTGGAGAATTCAGGCACTATTTTATTATTGCTAACCTATCGAAATTCTTTAACTTCTTTATCAAAGCTACAAAAAAAACACAGTGTAATAAGAATATTTTTACAATTCAGAAAGAAGTAATTGTAACAAATAATTCAAAAAACATGTGTTGGGTGAATGACAACTCTAACTTCCAAACTAGGCATATTTTCGCGATGATTCGTATAACAAAGTTTTAAAAACTATGATGACGTCATATTTCAAAGTCAAGTGAGTACTTTAATTTGAAAGTTAATACATATAAACATACACAAAAACGATTAATATTTACCATCATGGAAACTATAAGAAACTGATTATGTTGTTATAATATTGTTCCAATTTTTGTACATCAGTCCTAAAATTACGTTTACAGTAGTTAGGTTCACCCCCCCCCCCCTAGAGTTCTGAATAGTTGATATTGGTTCGGTTCAACAACTAGAGTCTGGATATGCAAGTAAACCTTTTTATTGGTTTTCAACAAGAAGAAAACACACGTTATACAAACCAAAATTATTCGTTGTATTGAATATTTTCTCAAAGACTCAAACATCCCAAATTTTTATCACTTAATCACTTTGGTTACAAATTTCCATTAACTGATGCCCCCCCCTAAAATACTCCCTAGATCCGCCACTGGGTTCACAATCAAGAATTACAAGAATTATAAAATCGCTAAGGCAGTTTTATCGTTTTTATTGATATTTTTATCTTCACAATCTCGCTTATATTATGTTAATCTCATTTTTAGGAATTGTGTCGTTTGTCCAATATATTCTCTACCGCAGGGAATTGAATATACTACATTGAACATCGTTGAAAAATCTGTTTGACATTAAAATATGACGTCATCATAGTTTTTAAAACTTTGTTGTAGGAATCATCGCGAAAATATGCCTAGGTTGGAGGTTAGAGTTGTCATTCAACCACCAGCTGTTTATTAAAATATTTGTTAATGTGTGTGTTTTTGTAGCTTTGATAAAGAAATTAAAGAATTTCGAAAGGTTAGTAATAATAAAATAGTGTCTGATTGGAAAAATCTCCAGTACCCACTATATCAAAACATACATTTATAAATATTGTTCTTTAATTAATAAAATTGGTTTTTTGCTATGAAATATTTGGGAGTTTATAATCACATTATAGTTACCTTACTTTATTCTATTGCTTTTTTTTTGACTCATATTGAGTTTTGAAAATATTTTTAAAAAGTGCCAACGTGTCAAAATATGTTATTTTTTCTGATATATCAACTAGTTTTACCCATGCAGAACTTTATACTGGATATAATTTGAAAAAAAGGTTATGAAATATTGTTCTATTTAAAATAATAAGTTGAAATGGCACCATTAGCCGCTATAATTCGATATACTTAATTGTTTATTAAGTTTTCTGTGATCTAACGAGAAAATCAGAAGACATTTTTCATGTATGGGTTAGAGCACTAAAAAAATGAATCATATTTTTCTGAAAGCTTCAAAGTTGTTTGTATGAGATGAATTTAAAAAATATCGTACTATCTTACAGTCTTCTCTACTGATTTGAAATTATAACTAAGGTAAAATAAAATAAAAATTATTAGATTTAAGTATGGGCAACTAATTAAGGTGGGCTACAAAAAAGTTGAAAATTTTTTAAAGTAATTATTTTAATTAATAGACCAGTGCCGATAATTTTTGAAACCAAATAAAATAATAGTGGGATGAAACTCATTGGAAAATGAAGAGAATATGACAAAAATGATAGGAAAAATAATTTAGGGGCGATCTGAGGTTGGGAAGTGGAAGGGGGGAGTTTTTAAGGGTAGAAAACTTTTTATCTCGATTTCCGGCAAAACTACAAGTCATATGGAAAAAAGTTAAATAGCAAAGTTGTAGATAATAAAAAGATCCAGAACTTTTGTATTTACACTTTTTTCACATAACCTCAAAATTTATGTGAAAAATTGAAATAACCAAGTTTTTGGTTTATTTTTCTTTTACAAAAAAAAATTTCGATTGAAAATTAGACTGCTTTTTCGATATTAAGTCAAAATAAGGTTAAACAAATAAATATTTTAAAACAAAAAAATTACAGTGTGTTTGGGACATCAAAAGGTAAGTTTTCACCAAATTTCGTGAAAAAAAAATTTTTTTTCTAATAGATAAAAATAAAAAACCAAAAACTTGGTTATTTGAATTTTTCACATAAATTTTGAGGTTATGTGAAAACAGTGTAAATACAAAAGCTGTAGATCTTTTTATTACCTACAACTTTGCCATTTAACTTTTTTCCATAGGACTTGTAGTTTTGCCAGAAATCGAGATAAACAGTTTTCCACTTCACAACCTCAGATCGCCCGTAAATTATTTTTCCTATCATATTTGTCATATTCTCTTCCTTTTCCAATGAGTTTCATCCTACTATTATTTTATTTGGTTTCAAAAATTATCGGCACTGGTCTATACAAAAACAAAAAGTTTATAATTTTCGAGATTGATGTAAAACCAATAAATATAAAAATTTATTATAAACACGTAGAAATTGTCACATCATTTATAATTAATTAAAATACAGTAGCTGATAATTGTTATCTCTTATTTACTAGAAAAATATTATTGAAAGACTGAATTTGATCCATATTTTTGCCTTTTTCTTGGTCAAGAGATAAATTATCACTTTACTCGTATAAAGAGTTCAAAAAACAACTCATTTTTTTTCCCAAAAATTAATATCGAAAAAACCCTTCCCATATTTTAATGTTTTTAAAAAAAATAAGAACATAATTTTATTAAAACATCTACAAAATAAAGTAAATAAATAAAATAATAGAAAAAACTTGTACTACTTTTAAGATGGCTCTAGTATTGTATATTCGTTGTAACTTGAGGCTTGAATTTCTTAAAATATGACGCATTAATTTTGGTGTGAATGGCAGTGGCTGTGACAAAAAAAAAATACGTTACTTTGGGTTGTGTAAATGTGAACTAGCGATTACCAAGCGATTTTTTTTCCTAAAAAAATTGCAACCTGAAGTCTTAGTAGCGACCAAGACTCTCAGATAGAATAATAACGATGTTATGAACCAAACAACGATTATGATAAGTAGAACTTGTTGTTTGGTACATAAGTTTTCATAGAGACGTGGCCTACTATCGATAATTCTTAAATTTATTCCCATCTTTCTAATTTGTCCTTCTTCAGACGCATGTGAAGAAGTTTGACAATGCCCTTTGATTAGGGGATATGTTTGAGAATATTATTTCGTTTTAAAGTCATCTTGAATCGACCTTTTCAAAAAATTTATAGTTGTAGTTTTTAGAGTAGAATATAGTAGTAGAAGATAATGAAAATTTAATATTAAAAAACGCATTTTTAATGGAAAAAAGAAAATTGAAATATTTAAACACAAAATAATATATTTTTAAAAACATTTTGTGTTAGATTAGTATATTTAATATAAAAAAATATGGTTGAATTTTGTACAAATATCGAAAATAGCAGAAAACTGGCTATAAAATAAAATATTAAAATATCAGAAAAAAAATTAGGGAGTATAATTAAAAATTCAACTGTATATTTTAAAAAAATTAACAGTTTCTATATATTTATAACATATCATATGAAGAAATTTTAAAAAAGATCTGCAAAAAAATGACTGTAATTATAGATATAATATAATATATACTTACCTTATTAAGTAAGCCTACTAGATTCAAGGTGATTTATTTTATAAACTTTTTTACTTTAAATGTACTTTTTGATTCTCTCTGTATATACAGAAAACCAATTAATTGGTCAATTCTATTATATCAATCCAACAGTTGTCTATTACAAACTACAGAGCGATTTATAAAGCAGTACTAAATTTTTAAAGGGTTGAATGAGCTTTTATTTTGTTTTTTGGGAATTAGTTTTGATTTAAAATTATTGTTATAGTACAGTAAAATTAGGATTGTAAATGGAAAAAATTAGGGGCAAGCTGAAATTTTTGATCTTGATCTTTGAATGAAGGGAAAACTGCAGTAGTGAAAGAGAGAGGGGTTAAACAATTATTATAAACAAAATAATCCAGTTATGAAAAAAAGTCAAGAATTGAAAGTTGTTGCAAATGTAATTCTCTACAAAATTGCTCTTGAAAGTTTTTTTGTACGATTAAAAATGAGGGAGTTATTTGCAAAAAACAAAATCACCCCCAAAAACCACCCTTCTGCAAGGGGTTGAAGGTCGAAAACTTGGATTTGAGTTCGTCCCTTTGACCAAAAACTACCAGCAAAATTTAAGCTTGCGCCTAATTTTTTCCATTTAGTCAATGGTTAAATTATCTCCATTTACTGTAGTATTACTTTTATATTTCGATTACTATTAACAGGTTACAATTAAAAAAACATCGATAGGATTTGAAATACTTTTAAACAGTTCAATTATTATATCGAGAATTGTTGTTTGGTATATTATAGTTGTAACAAAATAATTATTATCGATCCACATAATTTGGTGTTTTTCTGACTTTTAATCTAAGTTTGTTAATTATTTTTTGGGTATTTAAACATTGCAAGGTGGCCTTCAGGTTGCAAATAACATAAATTTACAGAAATCTAACATCGCAATCGCAATAAGTATAAGTATTAGTGTGACAAGAAATTAAAAATTCCATATATTTCTACATATTTTAGAAGAGTTGCCCAATATATTGTTAATAAATTCTTTAATATTCCCAAAATAGAGTATGATATGAAAATATATTAAACATTTAGTAAATTAGAGGGAAACTAAAGAATTTGTCATAATTATACATATTTTGTGACAATTATTGTCGTTAAATTTAAAATAATTCTAGGGCTAAAAACTTGAAAATGTATTTTTAGATTAAAATTAAATACTCGAATCAAGCGGATTTAATTGAAAAATAATACTTTTTTAAAAACCAAACTAATATATTCACTATTTTAAATTATTTTGGTCCAAACAACGTTTTTTATTCGTAAAAACTCGTTTGGTACATTTTTTTACAGTAATTTTAATATTTTTTTATAAAACCTGTGTAATAAAATCTCCGCTTGGTTCTCTCAGAAATAATATAGACTGTTATGGTGACCTCCACAAATTTTAAACCTATAAGTACTTATTAGCGAAGGAAAGCTGAAGATGATGTCAAGATCGGTCGAAACGTAGCGTAGTGTGCTCTCAAATGATAAAAAATAAAACACAAATAGTGGTTACGACATTTTCGACCGATCCGGTATATAATATTTTTTTGGAATCCTGACAGTAGGATTCTGCGCTTTTTTAAGTTATATACTATATTATAAATAAAGATTAAAAAATGTCTATTTTGAATGATTATAATATATGTTATTAAGGGCTTGATCTGTATATTTTTATTGTTCGATAGGCCCATTTAAAGTATATAAGATCTCAAAAAATGTTAAAAACCCAATAAAAATCAATAAAATCTACAAACGTTTCTGAAATACTCTTTTATTTATACCCAGCCCTTTTTTTATCAAATACTATTAAACGAGCAAGGTTTGTATGTATGTGTGTGTGTGTGTGTGTCCAGAGGATCTCGAAATCCACTCGTCAGAATTCAATGAAACTTTCAGGGTAGACTAATTCCTATCTAAATCGGCAAAAAATGTAGGTCTCATGTCTGTGAAAATTCGATCTTCCGAGATATTTACAAGAAAAGTTAAGCTTTTAGTTTTATTTCCTAGCAACGGCAACTTGTTTCTATAGTAATATACTATAAAGGAGAGAGGATATAACGTCACATTCCATAGGTGTACTTTGCAAAATAAGTTTCTATAATATAAATAAGGTCACAGCATATAAAATATATATACCCACTTCGTAGTTTAAATTTTGAAGTTATATTATTTACAAAAAATAAAAATAAACCTTATGCATCTGACACTTCAACATTGAACGAATTAAATTTAACCAATAAATAACCTTGGAGGATTATATGTTGGGATTAAATTGTTTTTAATCTCTTGGCATTAAAAGTAACGCTTCAGTACTTACCTAAACTCAAAGATTAAAAAAAAGTTAGTTCAAGAACTATCTTTAAAAGTCACTGTCTTCACTAAAACTACTGGTATCACTATAATTGTCTTTTCTGAGGTTTATTATTATAGGTTCTATTAAATTTGATAGTGGATATACTTTTCTAAATGAATTTTCCTGTTTAGAACCCATTGTAATCAATAGTGCGCGCCACTGGTGTGTGTCGGTTCCGAAACGACAACACCCCGATGTGGGCCGAATTGGCTCGGATCCCCGTTGTGTTTTAGCTAACGGACACTTTTTTAAAAATTAATTAAGATTGCTTCTTCGTCAGTTAATGACACGTTTTTTAGTAAACTTTTGTACGCTTTGTTATCAATAGAACCAGTTTGTTTTTTTTTGAATACAGTCCATTATTTCACAGAGAGTGATTAACCCCCTAACATTTCCACCTTTTTAACATGATCAATGCAATTTCCCCAATGTTCTCTATTTACATCTGAAAATGCCTTCAAAAACAAATTTCGCACATAAGGAAATTTAAATGTTTCATTGTTTTGAGAAACATAACCTTTTAATAATTGTGACCAGATCAGTTCAATGGGATTTAACTCTGCGTGGTACGGAGGCAATCTGAGAATTTTAATTAGTTTTTCTCTGGCCATCTCATCTATAATATATTTTTTGAATTTTGAATTTGAATTACTAATAATTCTTCCTTCAAGGATTTAGGAGGACTGATAATATTTTTAGAATGAAGCCATTTTGAAATATATATTATTACAAAATTCCGAATCAATTAAAATACATACGATACGGCTATGTATAAATAAAGTCTGACTTATCTGTCAAAATAACAGGTTTATTACAGTAAAAACCATGGAAACAAGATTAAATCTAGACAAAAACTATATTAGGCCGATCAGATGTATTAAAATTTAAATTTTAACTGCAAATAAGCATTGAGGATGAGGTAAAAATAAAATTTCTACCTCTTGAACCTGTACTACGTTCTGCAAATTAAATACTGCACTCCTTTCTTCTGTATAGTATAGTAGTAAAAAGGTTTGACTTTATTTAATCTCTGGCGTTTAAATCTGAAAGAATTCAATTTTAAATTTGCCGCTTTTTATCCATAATGACCTACAAATTTTGACAACTACTGACACGCACATCTCTGGTTAAATGTTAAGAAAATGGGACCGGCTGGGATTTTCATGAAATTTTCATGCTATAAAACATGATAAAATCAATATACTTAGCAATAGAAATTTTTGCGCGGAAAAATATTTTTCACATTTTTTTATTCTACAAATGCCCAAGTAGCAATTTATAACCAGAATAAACCTGAAAAGTATAAAAAAGAAAAGATTCATTTGACGGACATAAATAATTTGCTTGTCAAATGACAGCCATCTCATAAATTCTAAGTTGAAAATACAACGTTGCCAATTCAATTTCAGAAATCATGGGTTTAGGTAAATATTTATAGGAACGTTGAGTAACACTGTTAAACTGGACACTTGTCAAAATGTGACACCTGTCAAAACGTGACAACTGTTAAAATGTGATACGTGTCAGAATGTTACAACTGTCAAAATGAACAAATGTCAAAATATGACACCTGTCAGAATGTAACAAATGTCAAAATGTCACACGTATCGTACTTTTATTTATTACACAGATCTAACCTAACCTAAAGCTAATCTTTTTTTTTTGGCGGGTGGAAATGCTTTATGCACATCGGGTAAAGGTTCTTCCCTTCCTCGATAGTGTGAGACTACCCCTTACGGTTTCTCACTAAAACCACCCCACTGAAACCACTATGCCCTACACGCTGATGTTGCCCGTCCCGGAAACGGGGCCTGTCCGCCGTGACTATTCGCGAAGATCAAGCGTCAGTAGATGTTGCCCTAAAAGGGTGAAATCTCCAGAAACTAGGCAACTTTTAATGCATTTAACTAACCTCTGTGACAAGCAGTTGATAAACGTCAACAACACCTGCAGCAAATTGAAAATTAACACTGACAGCTTTTTTAATTTTCCCGCCTACTTTCAAGCCAATCGCCAATCAACTTTCTATTTATCTACCTTTCTGTAGTTCAAGTAGATGTCGCCCACTCCGTGATTTTCACGAATTAATTAATAATTTGTCAGGTTATAAATATACTTAAATTATATACTCATTGGACTGCTTAAAAATGTAGATTTGAATATTAAGAACGAAGCTCGGTGACCAGATATTTGTTGTTGATTTAAGCACTTAAAAACAGGATGCGACTGTATCAAAAGCGGTGCTTTACATAAAAAATCGAGAGGTAAACCGCGAGTTAAATTTTTCTACACTAATGGCTAGTAATGGCTCCTCACTATTGGCTAGTATAATGTCGGGTAATGGCTCACTAATGGCTACTAATGGCTGAGTAATGGTTACTA
This sequence comes from Crepidodera aurea, assembly GCA_949320105.2. Lineage (NCBI taxonomy): Eukaryota > Metazoa > Arthropoda > Insecta > Coleoptera > Chrysomelidae > Crepidodera > Crepidodera aurea. Next base: position 70,385,522 of record OX439475.1, on the reverse strand, counting down.
ATGGACGAGGTCTGTACACCAAATGGACCTCGCGGTTTACCCCTCGTAAAAAATAAACATATAGTATATTAAAGGTGTTTGAGGGCTCTTGTAACACCCTACACAATTATAAAAACAATATAGGGCTACATATAGTGATGGATTGTCGATCGCAACCTTATGCCTATCGGCGTAGCTCTGTAGTGGAGACGGTCGTGGATCCAAATTATAACAATGATCGAAACCTACTTTTTTCCTAAATGCTCGGGAGGTTAACTTTACTGACCTTATTTACCTCTGAAAATCAACACCAGCCATTCTACCTCACCAAAAAAAAACCTATGGGGGAACTTACTAAACTTTTATTAGAAATTTATTACGCAAAAATAAAATTTATTAACCCTCCGCATCAAAAATTATAAAAAATAACCTAGTTTCAGGTTGAACCTGCACCACCCACATATAACTTTACGACAGGTATTGACATGGATGACGGTGAGTTGTTCTTCGGGAAAATGTGTTCTTCTATTGTGGGTCAATAAGGGAAGGGGATTAGACGTGCGAAAGGGTTAGCCAAAGTGGTGGAAACTATCCCCTTGGAGCAAAAATCGCTCTAAACCAATTTCCTTCGCGTTGTTTCTAGGTAATTCGTACACTAACGTGAGTGTACACGAAGGTTTGAAAGTTTTAGCTGAATTTATTAATAATAAATTAGAATTGATCAAAGCGACAATGTTGAGATGGTTACCGAATATAGCTAAATTATGAAAATATGTTTTATTTTTCACCTGTATATTATTTGTTTATTTTTAGTGGCGCCGGGAGTCGGAAGGACATGGACCAAAATTTACCCGGATTGAGAGTAACTCCTCCCTCCGCTTTCGAGGATGCCAAACCTCCTAAAACGGCCAAAAACTACCCCCTAAAGGGGTTAAACAGGCAGCGCATCATTTCCATGTAAAAAAACGTCTTTCGGGTGTGCGTTTTGACCTGTGGAGGGGTAGGTGAGGTTCGGAAAGAGGGGGGAAAGAGGTTATTTTAAAGGGAATGATGTCCTGTCCTTTTAACACCATTAGAGGATAGTTTTTGGCCGTTTTAGGGGTTCGGCTCGCGAAAAGAGAAATTCTGATACCGCCATCGTGTTCAGCATCCTCGAAACCGGGGGCAAAATGTTTTGTCGCTATTAAAAAGAAGGAAAAAAATCACCTCTTTCAGGGGTGAATTTTGGCCGGTGTAGGGGTTTGTGAGGTTCGGAAGTAATCTTTAACACCACCACCGTGCTCGGCATCCTCGAAAACTGGGGGAAAGACGTTTTTTTACAGGGAAATGATGCGCTGACCGTTTAACCCCTTTAGGGGGTTCAGCAATCGAAAACAGTAATTCTGATACCGCCATCGTGTTCAGCATCCTCGAAAACGGGGTGGGGAGGTACTCTTAATCCGGGTGAATTTTGGTCCATTTTTCATGGTTTTATTCCGACTCACAGACACCACTATTTACCTTGGATAAAGTTGTTATAAATACACTCATAACGCCCTACATAAGGAGTGGGCGTTATGGTCATAACGCCCGCTAATTCTACGAGGAGGGTCTGGATTACTCCGGCAATACATTTTTGGTTGCTTTGGGTGCATATTTTCTTTGATATATTTTTGGAAAATCGGTATTTATTTCCATTCCTTTTAAGACGTGTAAGTATATAACACAAGCAATGACGTTCACTAAATAAAATGAAACACTGACAGCAAACGTCAAAGTATCAAAAAAATCGGTTTTTTTATTAAAATAAAATAAATTTTTCGTGAAAAATAAAATCTTGTATTCACCCCGAGCGTTACTGGAACCTAACGCCCATCGGGCACTATTCATCCTTCGGGCCAGAGGCCCTCTGGCTGAGTATTACCCACCGGGCGTGCACTTGGTGATAAATATCCATTTTCTACTCCTGTACTTTAAATTACTTATTAAATGTGCGCTATCCGTTTCATATTAAACCTCATTATAACACTGCCAATAGAAACCCCTGCTTTCTATTAGAAAACTGAATTTGCACCAATAGAAATGTCTACGTTGTAATCAGGTAGGTTGTTGATAGATATTATTGACAGTTCTGTGAAAGCTAATGTCAAAATTATTGTTGTATCAAATAAATTACTTACTTATATTTTGTCGTAGAAAAAATAGCGTTTTCTGTAGTAAATTTTTTATTATATATTTTGTTATGTCATTGTAAAAACGACTTTCATTCAAGAAAGTCAAAACGTCAATTAAAACTCCCTTTTTCTTTAAAATAAGTGGTTTTATTTCCATTAGAAGACAAACTGATAAATATTAGTTTAATTTGTCAGTTTTTGGCATTGTCAGAAGTAGTTAATTGCCAATCATCGGTCGTCGATAGAAATCACATCATATTTTGTGCGAGCAACGTTCAGTAACGTAGTCCCGATACATAATGTTGGTCTAGCAGTGGTCGGCGAATACGTTGGTGGAGTGATGATGGAAAATCGTCATGAGAAAATAACCTATTTTTGTAAATATCAACGTCAAGGTTTTTACTTTATTTAATTTCGCCATAATCTACAAATTTTGAGAACTACTGACACGCATATCTCTGGGTAAACGTTAAGAATATGGGGCCGGCTGGGGTTTTCATGAAATTTTCACAGATGTTATAAAACATAATAAATTCAACATAGCGATAAAAATTTTTGCGCGGAAAAATATTTTTCACATTCTTTTAAAAAGAAATATATATTGGGATACTCCCAAGACAAACAAATTCAGTGCGTTGAAATGATTATTTAACATATTTTTCCAATACAAACTTTTCTACAAATGCCCAAGTATCAATTTATAACCAGAATAAGCCTGAAAAGTATTAAAAAAGGAAAAAATGTTCATTCGACGGACATAAATAATTTGCTTGTCAATTCAATTTCAGAAATCATGGATTTAGGTAAATATTTAATGGAACGTTGAGTAACACTGTTAAAATGGACACTTGTCAAAATGTGCTAAAAATATGTGTAATAATTTTGGTTTTAATCATCTTTTTCCGAGTTAAATATTCGTATGTCTATGCTAGACTTTTATATTGAAACTCGGTTTGTTAAATTTAATAAATTTTCGGGCAAATATCGTTTTGGCGAAGAACATCGTGACTTTTTTTTAAATGAAAAATGTAAATGTTTCTTATCGTTATACAAAATGCACGGTAGAATCAAAAAATTTTGTAGGTCCAGATATTGGCTATTAATACACTCGCTTAAGATTTACGACACTCGCCTGCGGCTCATGTCGCAACTTACCTTAAGCTTGTGTATTAATAGCTATCATTACATGATCGTTGCATACTATTATGGACAAAAACTTAAACTTAAAAAAAAATAAAACAACTTTGTTTTTTTAAAGGGCAACCTGTATTTTTATCACTTTTTCAGTTTCTACATGAAAAATAAAAGATACTTTATGCTTTTTCGAGATTTTTAGTATGACAAGTTTTTTTTCAATATTCGTCACTCAGAATATGTGAAATTATGAAGTTATGCCGTCTCATTAAAATTTATTTTTTGTCAAATATTCTACATTGGTGACTCTCTCAAAGGATGTATCTGAAATCGACCTGTGATATGCAGGGTATAAAAAACAGCTTGCCACACATTGTCAATAAAAATTTGCAGAATCTTCCTTATTTCAAATGGAACACCCTGTATAGTATCGATCCATAATAAGAGCCAACAAAGGCTCTACTATCAAGTATTCCCTATGGCTAAGTCCACTAGTTTTTCTTAAAACAGCTCTTTTTTATAAAAATGGCAAATATTCATATTTTTACGCTATAATCTCAATGAACGACTTTTTTGTGGACTGATAAGAATATACAAAGATATCTTGTTTCAATTATGTACATTATAAGGTGTCCAGACAAATTTTTTTTCATATATTGGTACATATTCATAAATTAAAGTCTGAGCTTAAGTTTCAGGTATTTATTTATTTATTTAAAGTTTAATTAAAGTTGATAAGGATTTTTTTATAAAATATGTTCAACATTTTCTTGAATGCAGAGCTGAAGTCTAATTCTGAACAGGTCTAATTGAGGAAGCTTTCAGTGTGTTCATTAACCATCTTCGTATAACCAAACCATATAATTTATAAGCATGAGCGTACGATCTCAACAAAATTTAAATCGACTGAAAATAAATTACTAGTTTTTATGCCTCAGTTCGGCATCAAATGATTTTCTACACTGAGCAAGACTTCAGATTAATATGGTCATTAGGGGATTTGCTAAAGTAAGAGAGATAGTTATATCCACTCATAGATTTTATTTGTTCCTTGTTGGAACTCTATAATAGCCCCACTTATTATGAGACTGCTTTTATCTCATGTTTTCTGTTCTACTCTTCTTTTCCACATATTTGATGTAATTTTTCAATTTGTCATAAAATTTACTTTTGTCTCGGCACTTTTTACTTTTGAAGACACATTTGCAATATATATTGTAATGTAATGGTATCAAATTTCAACTATATAAAATCTTAAACCAATAGTTTGCAAAGATAAATTTAAATTAATAAAATGAAAAAATAAACCGAAACAAATAGTTTTCACATTTTGGACAATTAATGAACTAATAGGCTCTAAAAAGTAAAGCCGGCATAGAATATAACTAAAATATAGTAACTTATACAGATTTAAAACGTTCTAAAACTTTGAAACTCAAAAAAATACTATCACACAAATTTAACGCATTTAGTTTAATTTTAAAATGAAAATGATTTAATCAAAACAAACTGATTGATAAAATCACGAGTCCGCAGGATCTTAAATCAGTTTGTTTGAGTGGTTTTGCCTAAAATAAAGGCGTTTGAGTATGAAGATCAAAAATTTAATCTATAAAATTTCAGAGGACGAGTCGATTTGAAAGGATTATTTTTTGAATCATTTTGTATTAAAAACAGAGAACATAGTCATTTATGCAAAAGACACTTTACACACAAATATTGAAAATTTTCTTTACCAATTTAAATTGAAACCTGACCTGTTATAGTTTTACATACAGGGCCACCAAGGTGATTTTTTGACTGGCTACCCCGCGAAACGGCGCCGTAAATAAAAGCGAAGAAGAAGAATGAAATGAAGTCTTTCTTAATTTAATTAATTTTAAGTTTAGTGTTGAAGTGAGGTATGTAAAAATGTTAAAGGCGATATGAAATGAACTAATAAAAACAGGTTAGTTTACAAATACATTTTGAAATTTGGTTATTAACATAGATTTGCAATACATTTTAGTATAATAAAAATTGTTAAATGTTTACATTTGACATTTCAAAAAAGGTAAACATAGTTTAATCAAAAAACAAAAACGACGAAGCTGTTTTATCAAAGGTAATACCACGAGTCCTCCAAATTTAATCTATAAAATTTCAGAGGACGAGTCGTATTTGAAAGGATTATTTTTTTAATCATTTTGTATTAAAAACAGAGAACATAGTCATTTATGAAAAAGACACTTTACACACAAATATTGAAAATTTTCTTTACCAATTTAAATTGAAACCTGAGCTGTTATAGTTTTACATACAGGGCCACCAAGGCGATTTTTTGACTGGCTACCCCGCGAAACGGCGCCGTAAATAAAAGCGAAGAAGAAGAATGAAATGAAGGTAAACACAGTTTAATCAAAAAACAAAAACGACGAAGCGGTTTTATCAGTATAAAACACAATGATTGGTTAGGATCCTGAGTTGTTATTGGCTGAAACCACAAAATCTGACTGTATTGACAGATGAAAAAAATAATCAGTATAAAACACAATGATTGGTTAGGATCCTGAGTTCTTATTGGCTAAAACCACAAAAACTGACTGTTTGACAGATGAAAAAAATAATCAAATTAAAATACCACACAAGAAGATAAAACTGAGACAGTAGAGAGTTATTGCAAAGCCAAACTTTATTAAAGGATCCTGTAATTAAGTATCCTGTATTACGAAATGTCACGATTGGTTTATGAGAGTTATTGCAACGGTCCTCATCGGCATACTTTATTTTGACAGTCCTTTATTCTGACAATGACATGAATCGTATTCCTAACCTGCAATATTTTGTAACTTAATAATAAACAATACAATGAACCTGAAAGAACAATTGAAAATAGCTATTCTAGCGGATGTTAATAACGAAGAAATTGAAAACTTACTTCTACACAACATAATTGGTGTTGTCGTTGAAGCTAATGAGGAAAATAATGTAATAGCACCCGCGGAATTCAATTTAAATAACATGAGTGATGATGAAGTGAAAGCGAATTTTCGTTTTCATAGTGACGATATACCGCGATTGAGAAATGCTTTGCTGATTCCACCGCACATTATCACTAACACCAGGAACAATGTGGATGGTAGGTAACTTGCAAAATGAATTTTTTTTTAAATATTTCAAATGTGTCTTTACAGAGTGATGACGGCACTATGTATATTATTAAAAAGACATTATTATAACAACTGAAAATTTTATTGGGGAAAATCATGGACATCTGTTACAGAATTTGAATGCACATCAATCGCTGAATAGGGATAGGTACCAACTATATGCACAGGTACTTTGAATATACCTTATGTGAGCAAATATTTTTTAATAATTTTAACAACATGGGAGGAGCTGTCCCAAAATGTTGGGAATTTATTGATGGTACAGTTCGACCTAATATATGCAGACCATCTAATGATCAGGAAGACTCTACTACTAATAATTTATTAATTATTATATCTTTAATAATAATTTAGTATATCTTTTGTTATATCAATTTTTTGATTTATACTTACACATATATATTGTCTTTGTATTTTAATTATAATTTAAAATTGTAATTTATATCTTAAATGGGCCCCTAAATATATAAATATCTTAACAAAAAGTATGTATTGCTTATATATGTACATATATTTATTGTGAATGAAAAATATATATAGGTATTACATCAAATATGCTTTTGAACTATTTCTAGTAATTTATTAATGACTGTCTGATTATCGAACACTTTTTGTTGCTATTCGGACTCCAAACGAAACTTTTTCTCTGCTAGGGCAACATTCCGTTCTGCCACAGCTACTTTTTTTCCTTCAATTTTTAACCTTTTCTGTTCCAATACCATCTCTTTCTCATTTTTTCTTTGAGATAGTCCAAGCCGCTTCTTCATAGATAATTTGTATTTTTTGCACGGTTAATTATCTACTACTTTTTGTATGTATATTTCTGCCAAAAATCGTATAAATCCTATATCAAAGCCTAAAAGCTCATATTTACGTACCCCCACACCCCTTCTGGAACTATTACTCTGTCACTTGATTTTTTTTAATTTACCCTAAATTTTCCGACCATCCACATAGTGCTAAAAATTTTTTTTATTTTACAAATTATTGATGGCCCTGCTCTATACTTACAAGTTTTTTTTATTTTATTTGGTGCCTGTTGATTTTTAACAGTTTGAATATCATTATGTTGGCAGAACCGTCCTTCATAAGTCAAAATAAAGTTACTTTAATTAAAGTTAACCTGTCCTATATTTAAATTAAATACAGGACGCCTGTATTTTAATAAAAGCAAAACTTAAGGAGCTGTTCACTGCGCATGCGTACATGTCAAAATAATGGATCTTTTATTAAAAGATTGGCCAAAAAGAGGTTGCAATAACTCTCTAGTAATATTGACGTATACTTTATTATAAGCAATCTAACCTCAAATTTAAATCTCTATATATATTTTTTTATTTTATTTATTTACTTACAAGGTATAAAAATCGTTACATATTTATGTTTCTAGCATTTAATAATATATTTTAATTCGATGTTTAAACATGAGACACCTAGATGTACAGCACATCTGTATGTGTCTCGAAACAGTCACATATTAGTATTTTAATAATATATTTATTTAAACATAATATCTGTATAACTTATACAACACTATATTTAATGAAGGACAGTTATGATTTGTTTTTTAACTACCAAATTTTTTTTAGTAATCATTAACTAACAATTATTAAAAAATATATTTATTTATTTAATTAATTAATTAATATTAAATTTATTTTACTACATTATATTTTATTATTTAAAAATTTCAGCAAACTGGTTAAAGTTAATAAAAATATATCTCTTTTGCAAAACTATTTTTCTTTGATATTCCTCTTATGGCGCAAGGTAGCATGTTATAAATTTTAGGCGCTAAATAGTTAAAGAATGCCGACTATGATAGGGGGTGTTATCCATAACGATGACAGACCCAGGTTCCAAAAGTTGAATGATACCTTAAAACCATTTTTCAAACACCTCTGCATTCATCTCCTCATGGTAATCGCCAGTTTTTTAGATGAAAATATCAGTTCACCGTTTCGTAGAAATCCGCTATCGCTCTCTACATATATGTGTAACTATCAGGCAGCTACCTTTTCCAGACGGCTGTTTTAACCCAGTTGACAACCCTTCAATAAAAACTTGTCGTGCACTGGTTATTTTTCCATCCTGCCATACTTCTTTGACCGTATGTCCCTGGTTAACCCACGTCATGTAGTAATTTTTTTTGTTAAGCTTCCGAAGTTCGTCAATTTTTCTGAGATAATTTCTTCTCCATACTATTATTTCTAAACGTTCAATGATAATTCTTTTCGTATCGACTTTTCCATACTTAAATTTCATTTCATGTAATATTTTCCTAAATCTTTCTTTACTCATTTGTGGGATGAGTTCATGATCCCTAATAAAACCTCTATAACTTTTTGCAATCAAGACTGTCTCTTGACCAGACACTTTCTATTTGTCACTTATTATCTGCCTACGCTAATTCTTTGAATGTATTTATTTAGCCATTAAATAATCGTTATTCTAAATCAACCCTATGATACGCTCATGGTAGAAACAGGTAGGAAAGGGATTCATACTTACTCACTCGTTAAAATGTACTTATCAGTGAAACGGACAATGACAGAAACATAGTATATAGTACAGCGTTGCCATGAGTTGTATAAAAGAATAAACAATAAATAAAATAAGTTATTTGAAATGGGGAGGAAATGATTTATAAGTATTACCACCTATCAGATTGGAAGATGGTAAATGGGCTAGAAATAATGAGCAAAAAGCAACAAGATTTGCAAATCATTTAGAAAAAATCTTTCAACCTCATGAAGATCAAGATGAAGAACCCACTCTGGAAGATCAGCCACAGATTGGTCAAGAAATAGAATTTACCTCTCCCAAAGAAGTAATTACCGAAATAAAAGAAAATATCAATCCGAAAAAAGCTCCAGATTTTGGCTTAATTACTGGAGAAATTTTAAAACAATTACCCAAAAAAGCAATAATTAAAATAACTAACCCAATAAATGCTGCCTTCAAATTGAAGTATGTACCCAGCCTTTGGAAAATTGCGGAAGTCATAATGATACCCAAGCCAGGGAAACCACCACATGAGGCATCGTCATACAGACCGATCTCATTACTGCCTGTTATGTCGAAACTATTTGAGAAAATCCTACTCAAAAGTCTAAAACCACTTATCGAAGAAAGAGAAATTATCCCTGATCACCAATTTGGATCGACCAAGTTCATAGAATAACCAACATTATAGAGAAATCATTAGAAGAGAAAAACATTTGTGCTACTATCTTTCTTGATGTTTCACAAGCGTTTGATAAGGTTTGGCATGAAGGCTTAATACATAAGCTCAAGCTTTTCCTTCCAAAACAATATACAGATATCCTCCATTCATATATATCGGAAAGATACTTTAGAATTAGGCAAGAAGAAGCCTATTCCGATCTTAAAGAAATTAAGGCTGGAGTACCACAAGGAAGTGTCCTAGGACCTGTCCTATACTTACTGTACACATGTAATATTCCAGAGTTAGAAAACAATACCATAGCCACCTTCGCCGACGACACTGCCATTCTAGCGGTAGGAAAGAGCAATGAAGAAGCAACCCACAAGCTGCAAACAGCCGTCCACCTTATCTATGACTGGACGAAGAGATGGAAAATTAAACTTAATGAAACTAAATCACTCCACATTAATTTTACAAACAAAAGGATAGATCATATTCCAGTCAGAATAAACAATAACCTGATTCCATATTCAAACACAGCAAAATACTTAGGTATTACATTAGATGCCAAACTCCGATGGAAAGTGCATGTTAAAAAGAAAAGAGAAGAACTTGGACTGAAATATAGTAAGCAGATACTTATCCAACTATGGGGATGCACCAAAGCAAGCAACTTAGCAATCATCTAAAGATTTCAAAACAAAGCACTGAGAAACATAGTAAATGCCCCTTGGTACATTCGCAATAGTGACCTCCACAGGGATCTGGAAATGGACACTGTTGACCAGATCATCAAGAAATTAGCCAAGAGTCATGAAGAAAGACTTCATCATCATGTCAATGTCGAGGCTATCCAGCTCCTTGACAATACTGGGTTAGAAAAAAGACTTAAGAGGATCAAGCCCTTTGAGTTAGTTTAGTGTTTTTAGTGCAAAAGCAGAGCTTATGTGTGCACGTTAAAGTTTAGTGCACTCCTTTCTACAGAACCTAAGGAACGCTGATGAGTATACCTTAGTTTTAAATTTCAAACTCTATTAGATTAAGTTAGAATTAAATTGCTCATTGGTCACTGTTGACCAGATTGTAATATACTAAATGCCTTTATGGGTGTTTAATAATAATAAAAAAAAAATTAATGTTTTTTTTCCTAAATAATATTGTTTAATCATACTTTTATTATGTATTATCCATAATTAGCCACAACCTTCAACTTTACCGTTTATGTTTTAATTATGTTAAAAATTGGTAAAATAAGAATAAATTCTAAATTACTCTCGAACATTAATAGTTTAGGTAAAAAAATAGTAAAAGGGTTTTTCGTTCGTGTCGTCCATAAATAAAAACTATTCGAAAGTACCTGGACGTCTCTGCGTAATCTTTTAATATACCTCTTACATTCCATCGTGTCCGCAACTAGGAATATTTAATGATTGTGATTGTAAAACAAATCAATAAACTCTCCAAGGAAGAAGCCTCTGTATACTTACAGATTTTGCAACATAATAATTGCGAACCGAGAAGTTTTTTTTTTTTTAATTTTTATTTTCTTCTTTTTCTGCCTTTCTTCACGACGACTTTCACTCGAGTATATTGAAACATGATCTGCCAAAATGTTACTGTCGGACGTTAGATGGATAAGTTAGATTTCCTTATTGCTTTTGCATAACGGGGTTAATGGTAGAAAATTATATAGAGTGTTAGAAATAAATAAGCACTACTAGCATTACCGTAACTACTTGGGACAATTGTAAATTAATGGGGAAAGTAGAAGTATAAGGGTTCAAGATAATTAGTACTAATTGTGAATCACTCGACAGATGCTAAAAAAACTTATTATTATTATTATTCAAGGGCGGATTTACGGGGGGTACAGGGGGTAATTAACCCCCTCCCCCCCCATGATTGTAATTTATAAAAAAATTTATAAAACATAATACACACACAACTGTTTTACATCATAAAGAAAGTGGTGCTTCTTATAACGCGATAAAAAAAATGTATGCAGCTTCTTTATTTTACTAGACTTTTAATAGTAGCAGTTTAAAAGTGTTTTTTTTGTTTTAACCATTTCTAAGTACTTTCCTAGTCTCCTTGTGATTATATTTTAGTGTTAATAAAGTTTTTTTTTAACAGATCGACTTGAAATTTATTGCAAATTGTTAGGAAAGGTAGTAGAAAACTTTCGATAGTGGCGTTTTTTTCATCAAAAAGTGAGGGAAAAAAAAAAATAAACTTGCGCAATCGATAAATTATTATTTGTTAATGAATTAATGTTAAATACAATTTTTCATGAGAATAAACCCATCCCGAGTTATAGGGCGTAAAAATTACGATTTTCACCATAAAAATCGTACATTTCTAGTTTTTTAAATATAACCGAAAATCTGGAATTATTACGTAAAAATTTATATGAACTAATTTTATGGCCTTGAGCTAACAATTAAAATATTTTTTTTTTATTTTTCTACGATTAATACGAAGGAAGATCTGGCAATTGAAAAATGGGTGTTTTAAGAAACTGGATCGTTCTAGCGCAGGGGTTCTCAAACTGTGATACATGTACCACTGGTGGTACATTACAATGTTTTAGTGGTACAATTTAACATTTAACATTTTGTTTTCAGAAACACATATTTTTCTTCAAGTTTTTGACTTTAACGGCTCTAGCTTTAATATTGAAATGACGACTTTTCCAAAAACTTCGAACAATTTCGCGACACATTGATTTTTAACGGCGAAATGCTTTTATGGTGGTACATATATTTTTGTTTCATATTTATGTGGTACAAAATTTGAAAAGTTTGAGAACCGCTGTTCTAGCGTAAATATCTGAAAAAATATGACTTCCACAAAAAAATGTTTATAACATCTTAATGAGAGAACAACATTGGGAACATTTTAAGACCATCCAGAACCGTTTAACATAAGCAGAAAAAAGTTATGGACAAAATAAATTTTTTTACGCTATTTTTTATCGCCATCTAGACTGTGGTATTTGACAAAAAAATCCTTTTGCAGAAAGTCGTAACATATGTTTTTACAATTTTTACAATTAGTAATTTTTAGCCCTATGGATAATTATTTTTTAAGTTTTGGTCTGTTAAAGTTGAGCTAAATTTTTGTTTTTTATGACATTTTCAATTTTTGGTCAATACCGAGAAAAGAATTGATTTTTGAAAAAAAGATTAAAGAGACAAGGCTTTGAGCAAATGTTCTTCCGAATAATTACCATTTTTTTTATCTTTGCGTTTATAACCGTCAATGTCATTTTTTCGGGTCAAATATTGAAAAAACGGTCATTCCAATGAAAAAGTTTGTCATAACATTATATTTCGGCGATATCCTAAGCTTTAAAATGGATTATTCTACATTATTTAATATTATCAGCCAAAAAAAGTTACGGACAAAAAATACATTTTTTTTAGAAATGTACGAATATTGTGGTGAATATCGTATTTTTCTGCGCACTATAACTCGGGGGGGAACATTAATTCATTAAAAAAGGTAATTTATCAATTACGAATTTTTTTTTTCTTTTTTTCACACCCCTACCTGCCACCACTCAAAATGCAACTAACGAAAGTTTTCTACTTCTGGACACCTTTACTAGTAATTTGCAAAAAAATTTAAGTCGATCTGATCAGTTACTAGTTTCTGCTCGATATTACAAAAAAATTTACTAGCTTTCTTGGACTACTTGGTAAGTTTTACCCCCGCCCCCCATAAAAAAAGCTAAATCCGCCCTTGTTATTATTATTAATTTACAGGAAGGGCTGAGGCAAGCCTATTAGAGAAATTCTACTAGAGAAGTGTGTGATACGGCAGAAGAGTCAGCAGGTCTGTAAATTCCAACAATGTTAAAAGAGAATTGACTACTTACAAACTGTATCCAATTTCAAATAAACTAAGATATGACAACCAGACATTTAGATAAGAATTTAAACAACAAGATAAAAGAATCGAACATTTGTATAGAGAGATAAGAAACAACGAAAACTAAAAAACAGAAATTAAAGAAATTATTGAAAGATCGAAGTACCTTTGAATAAAAAAGAAGGAATTAAAGAGATCCTAAAAAATAAAAAACATACAAAAACGAAAAGCGGGTGGTTTTACTTACTACTGATGAAGCCAAATTCACATAGAAGTGTCCGAAAGCATTTTGAAGAACTCGAAATATTTCTAGACGAGTTTATATATAATCTAGTCTATAATATCTTACCACAACAACTAAAGAATATCAACAATCAAAATTTGTTTAAAAAGTATCTAAAAAAGTGGATTCTTTTCATAAATCGTTCTATTTTTGCTAATATAATGGATCCATCTCCTTTATAAATAATGTGAATAATCTAGAAAAAAATAAAACATAAAAAAAATAATAAAAGTAATAAATATTTTGCTTTTGTAATTTAGTTTTCCAATTATTTAATTAGGCATCTAACATAAACTGTTTCATATATAAATAATTAATATGTACTTACCTGAGTAAAATATAATTATTAAAAAAGTAGTACCACAGACAGATTCTTACAGAATCTAAGTGGGTTTCTTTACTGACTTTATTTTACACATGATTGTTTATTGATAGTAATTTTGTAAATTTTTTGTAACTACTAATATGGTGGAAAAAAGCTATTATTATTATTATTATTATTTTTTTTTTTTTTACTTCAGTGTCAACGGCATCGACTACTCTGGTCATTAGCCTCGTGTTTTGTGTAGGCTTTGTTACTGTTTCCCAGCGCCACTTTAGTAACAGCACTGTTAATTAGAACCCAACAGTGAATAGTCGAGTGAGGAATCACACCTGGTATGAAAATCAATTTCTAAATTTTTTTAATTAATGAAAAATCAGAAAATGATTTCTGCCGACGGTGGGATTCGAACCCACAACCCTTGGATTATGAGTCCAGTGCTCTACCACTGAGCCACCCACTCCCCTATATTATTATTATTATTATTATTATTATTATTATTATTATTATTATTATTATTATTATTATTATTATTATTATTATTATTATTATTATTATTATTATTATTATTATTATTATTATTATTATTATTATTATTATGACTTTAGCCATTTGGCTCTCACTCCCTCTACGGGGAACATTATCCCAGATATCTTAGATATCAAAAGGATTAAGCTCGGTTGGGGCTCTTTCCTAGTTATCGTGCCCTAAGGTGACGTGGGGTGCAGATGTATCCCAAAAACTTCCGGACGGTGCGAGACGGCCTTCTGCATTGGTTTGTAAAGATGTTCACTAACTCCCAAGCGTTTGATGTTTTCCAGTAGACTCTTTGGTACGACACCGGTGGTCGATATGACTATTGGTATAGTTCGAACCTTTTTCATCTTCCATTGTCTCCTAATTTGTACTTCCAGGTCTCTGTACTTGGCAATCTTTTCGTTGTTCTTTTGCCTTAAGTTATTATTATTTGGTATAGCAACATCAATGTTACTTGCCTAGAAAGTTTATCTACTAAAATAATATCTGGTCTGTTGTTACTTACTCGTTGGTCTGTGAGCACACTTCCGTCCCAGTAAAGTTTGTACTCATCATTCTCAAGAATCGCTTGTGGGTTGTACTTATAGTATGGAACATGGTCTGTTTGAAGGAAATTGAGTTTCTTGGCCAGTTCTTGATAGAGTATTTTCCCCACTGAATCATGTCGTTCCTTGTACTCATTTGCCGCAAATGCCTGGCATCCTCCTGTGATATGTTGTATTGTTTCTGGTGTCTGACATTTATTATTATTATTATTATTATTATTATTATTTTTTTTTTTTTTTTTTTTTTTTTGTGAGAGCATCGACTGCCAGGGCCATTAGCTCATCTTAAGTGAAATTTAAATTACTAAATTCTTTTTATCATATCGATTGCTTTCAGGTAAGTTATTATCTTTTTATTTGATTCTTTATTGTTCCGTAATATATTATTTGTTTCAGGTGGGAGACCAATGAGGTGTCTTTGTAGTTCGAATCTATCACAGGTCAGAAGGTGAGTAACAGTTAGGCGTTCTCTGCATAGTTCACATCTTGGTCTCTGATCACCGGCAAGCAGGTATAGGTGAGTAATATTCGTGTGTCCTATTCGGACTCGGCATAATACTACCTGTTCACGTCTGGTGGTATCTTTGTAAAACCATTTGTCAACTGTAGGCTTGAGAGTACGTAGCTGTCCATCATATGTTATCCATCGATTTTGCCATGAAGTTTTTGTGTTTTCAATTATATGTTTTTTTAGGTCTTGGAATGGCACTGGAGTTCCCTCGTCTGTTGGCATATTGGATGCATTTTTTGCTGCCTGATCTGCTTTTTCGTTGCCAAGAATATCGCTGTGTCCGGGAATCCACATGATGGTGGCTTTTTTACCTATGGTTAAAAGGTGAGTATATAATTCGAAAATTATTTTACATAAGTTATTTTTTATAAATGTATTTTCCAAAGATTGAACGGCGCTTAAAGAGTCGGTGCATATTAGACAGGTAGACTGGTGGGAAAAGGAAAAAAATAAAAGTGCTTGCCAAATGGCATACAATTCGGCTGTGTAAATGGAGCACTGGTGGTTTAAGCTCCAAAAATATTCTGTCTCGTCAACAACAATCGCAGAACCCACACCACTGTTAGTTTTAGAGCCGTCGGTGTATATTTTCATGCTGTTGGGGTATTTATCTATTTCTTCCATGAACAGTGTCCTGTACGTTGTTGAAGATGTTGCATCTTTTTTCCAGGCTGTGAGGTTTTTGTTAATGTCCAGGTCAGGAAGATTCCAAGGGGCAAGGTCAGAGATGTGATCAGTAAGAAGTGCATTTTGACTGATAGAGTGCTTCCTTGCAGCTTCAATATTCCGGATTCGTACAGGTCTTGTACAAGTTGTTCTGTTGGTGTAGTTATTATTTGAAAGAAAAATGGTATGATTCAGATGGTTTGGTTGAGCAGATATTTTTGATGCATATGTCATTACTTCTCTCTTCTTAAATCTCTTCTTAAATCAAGTGGCATTATTCCTGCATCAGATAGTACTGCAATGGTTGGGCTAGTTCGAAAGGCACCTGTAGCAAGTCTTACAGCAGATAATTGGATTTTGTCCAGCTGTTTCAGTTTTGAGGGTCTACATGAACCATACACTATAGCCCCATAGTCAATCCGTCCTTGGATTATGGATTCATATAGTTTTAATAAGACCTCTCTATCTGCACCCCACCTGATGCTAGACATGCATTTTAAAATATTTAAAGCTTTCTGACACTTCGCAACCAGCTGACTAATTTGTTCGGACCAATATAGTTTTTGGTCCATAGTTAGTCCCAGGATTTTTATATGGTTACTAGGTGTGACAGTATGTCCTTGTATTTGCAGTTGAGGATCTGGGTGTTCCGTTCTCAATCTACAAAAGTGGATACATTTTGTTTTCTCTTGTGAAAATTGGAAACCCCTTGAGTTCGTGAGTTTGACGAGGTTGGTTATCTCATTATTTAAAGTTTCGTTAATTATCTCCATATACTTATGTCTATGAAAAATAATTAAGTCGTCTACATAAATCATTTTCTCAACGCTCGGTTGCGACTTTTCTAGTATACAGTTAATAGCGATGGCAAAAAGGGAGACACTTAGTACAGAGCCTTGTGGGATTCCATTTTCAAGGCATTTATGGGAGGATTCTATAGATCCGACTCTTGTAAAGAAATATCTGTCTTGAAGAAAGCTTTGTATAATAACGGGTAGTTTACCTCTGAGTCCCCAGTCTTGTAACTGTTTAAGAATGGAATATCGCCACGTTCTATCATAGGCTTTCACCAAATCGAAAGTTACAGCTACTAAGTGTTCTCGGTTGAAGAATGCATCCTGTATTGCATTTTCCAAGTATACTAATGCGTCTACAGCCGAGTGTTTACTTCGACAGCCGACTTGGTTTTGGGAAAAAAGGGATTCTGTTTCGATCCACCACATAAGACGAAAGTTGATCATTTTTTCAAAGATCTTGCCCAGACAGCTTGTGAGTGAGATTGGGCGGTAGCTATTGGGGTCTGAAGGGCATTTTGTCGGTTTCAGGATTGGGATAATTGTCGCTATTTTCCATGTTTTTGGATAGATACCAGAGTCCCAAATTGTATTATACAGTTTCAGTAGTTTTGATTTCTCACTGGGAGGTAAGTGTTTTATCATGCAATATAATATATTATCATGACCTGCTGCCGACTCTTTGCAACTTTCGAGAGCAAGATCCAGTTCTTTATAACCGAGCTCAAGGTTATACTGGCTGGCTAGTTGCGTACTGAAATTAAGGGGATTTTTTTCCTCGTTTGTTTTTATATTTAGAAAAGTTGCGTCATAGTTATTTGAACTACTGATATCTTCGAAATGTTTGGCAAATGCTTCACAAATGTCGGACGGTTCAGTTAATGTTTCGTTCTGAATAACGAGAGCTGCTGGATAATTAAAGGTATTCTTACCAGCGATAATTCTAATCCTTCTCCAAATTTCATTTATTCCCACTTCCGGAGTTATTGTGGATATGTACTCTTCCCAGGATGCCTTTTTTGCAAGAGTGACTTTCTTTTTGGCACATGCTCTAGCTTTTTTAAACTTAACTAGGTTCTCTAACGTCGGGTTATTTTTAAATAAGTTGTAAGATTTTTTCCGTTCCAAAATTGCTTTTCTGATATCTTCGTTCCACCAAGGTACTGGCCGGTGAGATTTGGATATCTTTGTCATCGGTATACTAGCTTTAGCTGCATGTATGATGGACTGAGTAAGGGTGTCAACGGCACTGTCAATATCATTCGGAAGGTTAGGGATATTGACTAGATTAGCGTATTTTGTCCAATTTGCTTTGCCAGGTAACCATCTTTCCTTAATTGTAAATACTTTTAATGGGGTATCTACATTGATACTAATGGGGAAATGGTCACTAGAATGAAGGTCTTCCAAAGTATTCCAATTAAATCGAGGGCCAAGTTGGGGGGAACATAAGCTAAGGTCAATGGCAGAAGTCTCCCCGTTAATTGCATTAAAATGTGTCGGCTTTCCATTATTTAACAGTAATAAACTCCTGTCTTCTATCAAAGCCTCTACACGCCGTCCCCTAGTATCTAACAATTGAGAGCCCCAGGACGGGGAGTGAGAATTGAAGTCACCAACGATAAGAAATGGTCGTGGCAACTGTTCAATTATATCCTTTATGTTGTGTGTCTGCCAGTTGCCATCGGGTAAATATAAGTTACACACGGTAAATTTTAAAGGCGCTTCTAATTGTACCGCAATTGATTGGAGGTTAGTATTTAATTTTATTTCTTTTGCAGTGATATTGGTCTTCACGAAAATGGCGACTCCTCCCTTGGCCCTGTGAATTGGTAGAACGTCCTTGCGAAAGCATTGGAAACCTCGCAGATGGAAGTGTTCGCCGGGCTTGAGGTGCGTTTCCTGTATGGCTAGCAGGAACGGGACTTGCTGCGCTTTAATAATTTGCAGTTCACTAATGTGATTTTTGATACCATTACAGTTCCACTGAATAATTGTGTTTATGGTATTATCCATTTGTGGGGATATTGTTTAAAATATGAAAGTATTAAATTGTATATTGTATAAATAAAAAGTATTAGTGAAATAAATATTTAAATGTGTATAAATAAAATTATATATAAATAAATAAAAAGTATTAGTGAAATAAAATTTAAATATGTATAAATATTAAGTCAGGAGTATATATATTGTAAATAAAAAAAAAAGAAATAGATTTATGTTTGGTGTAAATAATAAATATATTATACTCAATATGAAGTGGATTCTATTTATAGCTATCCGTTGCAGTCTCGTCACCTATACTTGTTTTACGTGGTTTACCTTTAGGCCAACCTTTTTTCTTTTTTGTTCTTTCAGTCTGCGAATTTGTAGTGTCACTTTCAAGTGATTCCAAGTCAGAGCCATAATGTCGTGTTCGTTTAGATCTCTTAGAATAGTGGGGCGGTGACATATCTGGTATATTCGTAGGGTATGGAAGGATAGGTGTAGTTTTTTGTAATTCACTATTGATTGTTTCAACAATAATTTGTTTTAATTCCGGTAAGATTTGTTGAATAATAGTTTGGGGTGATGATGCATTTGATGCTGATGCATATGTTACATTTTTTGTTGGAGTGTTTAACATTACTTTTCTTTTTGCTTCTACATAGGGAATTTTTTCAACAATTTTCATTTTTGTAATGGCATATTCTGTTTTATATTTGGGACATTCTCTGTCATTTGCTAGATGGGGGCCTTCACAATTTACACAAGTAAAAGGCTCCGTACAGTCGGTATTTTCATGTGGAGGAGAGCCACATGGACATAATTTTTCCTTATTACATCTGGAAGACACATGTCCGAATTTTTGACAATTATAACACCTTGTTGGTTGGGGTATGTAAGGACGGATTTTTAGGTTATAATACGCGATCTTGATTTCATTTGGTAGCTTGGGATTGTTAAAAGTTAGAATGTGGTTGGGCGTATCTACCAAAATGCCGTCAACTTTTCTTTTCATTCTTCTAACGTCAATAACTTCCTCATTTTTCAAGTTCTCTAAGATTTCTTCTGGAGTACAATTTAGCAGGTCTTTACAGAAAACTACCCCTTTGGATATATTTAAAGTGCCATGTGGAATAACTTCTACTTCATAGTCGATTAATGTTTTAGTTTGTAAGAGTCGTGTAGCTTGGTTATTACTTTTTGTATGTATTAACAAACCATCTTTGATTTTCTTTAACGAATTTGTTTCACCAATTAGTCCATATATTGCTTTTGAAATGAGAAAAGGGCTAACTTTTTCAAAGTTCTCTCCTTTATCACTTTTCCTTTTAACAAGTAGGAACCGCCTACACCATTGTTTTGGTACTGTTGTGTTGCATCAGCCAGAGTTTTTGTACCGAGAACCCCAGCTTGCTTATTTTGCTTCATTTGTGACTTCATTTTAGGTCCCACGAGTAGGGCAGATCTAAAGGTCAACTATGGCAGTGCTCCCTTACCATAGCAAGGCTTCTTACAGGTGAGGGTCGCCTGGTACTCACAGGGAATCGTTCATGACTAACTGCGTATAGTCACTCATCCTTCGGCACGATATCTTCCACCTTGGCTTACGGATTTTTTTTACCGGGTTTACTCCCAGGTCTGGGTCTATTGTACGCGGGTGGTCCCCGGCCCAAAGGGGGTCAGAGTGCAATCCTCTTGGTCCGCGGGAGGTATTTTATTTCCCTCCTATCCGCCGGCAAGCCGGTTAGGACTTTCCCCTATCCGCCACCTGGGGACGCGCCTGGTAGGGGTTAGAGGTGTCCCCCCCAGGTATTATTATTATTATTATTATTATTATTATTATTATTATTATTATTATTATTATTATTATTATTATTATTATTATTATTATTATTATTATTATTATTATTATTATTATTATTATTATTATTATTATTATTATTATTATTATTATTATTATTATTATTATTATTTTTTTTTTTTTAACTTCTGTGTCAACGGCATCGACTACTATGGCCATTAGCCTCGTGTTCTGTGTAGGCTTTGTTACTGTTTCCAAGCGCCACTTTAGGAACAGCACTGTTAATTAGAACCCAACAGTGAATAGTCGAGTGAGGAATCACACCTGGTATGAAAATCAATTTCTAAATTTTTTTAATTAATGAAAAATCAGAAAATGATTTCTGCCTTTAGTGTGATTCGAACCCACAACCTTTGGATTATTAGTCCAGTGCTCTACCGCTGAGCCACTCACCCCCTCATATATTATTATTATTATTATTAGTATTATTATTATTATTATTATTATTATTATTATTATTATTATTATTATTTGAACTTAAAATTGTTACGATATGAATATTTCATAACTGTTTTGAATTTTGCATATCTATCTAGAAGGCAGAGACTGTCAAATCAATGACACAAAGTTTAAAAGTAAGTACTAACATATTAAGTTCACTTAATTGTTGTTTCTTTTAATTATTAGTCGCAGGAAAAATATTGTACATAACGCGTTAGAAAGTGATAAGTCACTTTCTACACTTGTTATGTAATATACTATACACCCTTTATATTTAACGACTAAATCGTAACCAACCGACTTAACTCGTAGATTTTAAACATTTATAAATATTTATGTACTAATTTTTAGACATTATTTAGTAATTTAGTTAAAGGGAAGTTTTCACTGTCCTATTTATCTATTTATTTACGTCATCTTTAACTTATTGTTGCGTAAGAGGCACATATTGTTAAATAAAAAATTCACGAAAATACGACGCGCAGTCAGTCGTCACGAGTGTAGACGGCGCGACGTCGGCGTCGGTGCGTTTTTTTTTTCACACAAAATACGACGTTGCTCGAATTATCTCGAGTGTGCACAGTTTGGCCTGTTTAGCTTGCTCGAATTAACTCGAGAGCACAGGTTAAGGGGTTAACTTTCAAGTCGTAGAAGTTATAATAAAGAAAAAACATTTCAATAATTAGAAGAGAAATTTGAGCAAAGTTTTATCAAAACGTTCAGCAATTATACGAGACGCCTACATAAATTAGGAAATCTCTGTTTCAGAAAAAATTAACAAGATTTTACAAACTTTTTTAACTCAACTGACAGAATCCGGGATGTGTCTGTAATTTAAAACCCTTTCAGACTCTCTCGAACTTTTTTATTTCGAAATTTAATGAATAATTGAATACGGAGGGTCGAGGATGTATTTAAAATGTTGAAAATTATTTCAAACTTTATCAAAACAAGATGACTACTAAATTATAAAAAAAACGAGGTGTTTTACACATTACATTAATAGTTAGGGAGCCAACGTCAGATAAAGCGGCTGTACGTAATTGGAGCCCCCTCTCCAACTCCAACTGGAGTAATTCTCTGCCGCCTTGCTCGAGCGCGCTACAGCCCTTTTCAATAAGAGCTACCGCGACCTCGCATTTTCAGTCGAAAATTCTAGGGTGTTATCAGAAAATTATATTTTTGTGATCTCTCTATTCATACGAATCGATTAAGCCCAATTTGAATCATTGCCACGCACTGTTTGCGAATTTTCTGTTGCCGTATTTTTGTTGACTTCGAAAGAGTTTTGTGCTAGTTGGAGGGTCCCCTAAAAACTGTAAAATGATTTTCTGACTTAGCTACGACTACTTTATTCAATGAATAATCGGGGTTCCATTGAAAAGGGCTCTAGCGCGCTCCAACAAGGGGGCAGAGAACTACTACAGAGGAAAAAGTTGCAGAGCGGGACTCGAACTATAAATGTGCTGTATTAAAACAAAATATTTTCTGGATTTGTCGTTTTTTCTTCTAGGGTAATTTACAATATTATTTCATAGTTATTTCGAACGTTTTACATATAATTGAACAAACATTAATTCCCCTTTGATATACAAAATTAGTTCCTGAATAATTCAACGGCGGCTCCAAGGGGGACAGTAGGGGCAATGTTCCTCCACCCCAAAGTTCGTCAATGAGAGGATATTTCTCAACAAACCCAAAATATTAAATTTATATATATATATATATATATATATATATATATATATATATATATATATATGTAACCCTACGTTCCGGCACCAAAAACGACCTTATATAGACGTTTTAAGTCATTTTTGGTATCTTGAGCACCCCAGGATGCCCCACAGCAATTTTCAGGAAGGTGCCACTTGGACCATTTATATGTAAAAACCCGATTTTAGTTAATCCGTATACTCTCCAGGGGTCACCCCGACTCGCCTATAGCATACGCTACGTACAAGCACCAGGACGCGATCGAAGCGTTGTGGCACCATGAACAAAAGTACGTTCAAGCACCTTTTAGTCGTGTTTTGTGAATGCGATGTAAAAATAAACAACTTGATATTTGCGGTGTAAGCTTAAGAGGTAAATCTTGCTTTTGGATTGCGACTCATGCTTTAATAGGTAGAATTATAATTTTTCATAAATTATTTTATTAAAAATAATATAAATAATAATATTTGGGAATTATCAAGAATCACTAAAAAATTTTCTCCACGGCCACTACTGAATGTAGTTATGCTGAAACCACTTATAATAACAGAAAAGAAACATTCTCGCTCTTGAGATTGAAAGAAAATTCTGAAACATTTGTCTCTTATGTATTTTATACGTACTTCATTCTATCACTAGAGATACTCTTTATTCCATACTTGTTTAAAAAAATAAGGTTTGCCATGAATGTCGAATTAGTTGACGTGGTCTTAATATTGGTTTGTAAAAACTTAATTTATTAAAAAGGAGAAGAAAATCAAACGATTCAGATGTACAATTTCTTAGTTTGTGTTTTTACAAAATTTCGATAGAACGCCAATTCATTTCTCAAGAGTAATTTTTACATTTACACTTACATTTTACACTTTACATTTTTACATTTACACTTCACGTTTTTACATTTAGATAATTAAAATTAGATTTTAATTTTAAATTATAATAACGATATCCATAAATAATCAATTATTTTAATAACAACCAAACGGATTATTTTTTTTATATTTATTAAAAAATATAATATCTAAGACCTTTTGCCATTTTTAATAAGAGTTTTAAATCCTTATTATTAATATTTAACTATGATGAAAAATATTATTCAAGTTTTTACATATTCAAAACTTCACAAATCAAAAATATTGTAATATTAAAAAACAAATAATAATTCTAAATGTCAACTAGTTGGTTAATTAATAACAGTTTTAGTTTTTTGTTCGCCACTCCATTGATTATAATTATTTACTTATTTAGATCCATTGAATCTTTTGAATTTTTTATCCTAACTTAGTAATAAAAAAATTAAATTTATGTAAATATCCGCAATTTATAAATTTATGTATAAAAAATGGTAATAATTTTAAAAAATTAGAAACACTTTAAAGTAAAATTAAGTTTTTAAAAAATTGGAAAATTAATAAAAAACAATTTTTGTCTAACGACTCAACCTCCGAGGCGAATACTTCTTTTCAAAATAAAATTGAAATAATATATGGTGCCAAAAGGATATATATTTCAAGTTATTATATTATATAAACTTTGCGGCACCACGCACGAAGGAACGTTCAGGCACCATTTAGAAGCGTTTTGTGAATTCCGTATAAAAACTTGGTAGGTATTTTAACGGATTGCGGTGCAAGCTCTTTAATTAAATATTATATCTTTTATCAAGAACCACTAAAAAAATCTTAATTTTACGAAAAAGTTATTCGTTATAAAAAAATCATGTTTGTCAAAAAAAATAAGATTCGTATATCACAATTTTAAGTTACATGTAGAAAATTAAGAAAATGTGTAAGAATATTAAAAAGTAACTAAGATTAATTAGTATTTTACTCAAAATGTTTATATAAGTAAGCTGTTGTCCAAACTACAAATTTTTACATCAAAAACCCTCAAATGGAACCTTTACTTATATCAATATCTACGGAATCTCTAAAATTTTATTTTTTTGCAAAGAAAGCCATAACAAAATGAAATAATATAAAAATTGTTCACTTATACTTAGAATATATTAAATAGTGCAATTTTGTTTAAACAATGTGGTTCATTTTAAAATATTAACAATTGTGCAATTTGTGTCAATTAATAAATAATTTCGATAATTTTTCTCATTTAATTAATTTCTTAGTACATTTGTGTTTTTACAAATGAACTAAAATTTGGATTTGCCAATCTTGTTTGTCAATAAGACTAATTTTTATGTTTTAAAAATTGAAATTTAATTTTTAATTTGAAAATTTATATTTATATTTTATTTTAAATGATGCATACAATTTTTTCAATTCCTAAACATTTTGTGAATAATAATAAGTAATGGTAGTTTTCTATTAATACATTTTTACTTTTTAACACACCGTACAGGTATTCTAAGATTTTGATATTCTGATCTTATTTTATGGACTTTAGTAAGATTTTTCTAAAGAATAAACTAAAATAATATTTTTTTCCACTTTTCGATCCATTTGTGGATATACTGTATATTCTAACCTAGAGCATTTTGGCAAAAATTACAAGACTTCAAATTAAAATGACTTAATAGAAATTATTAATTAAAAAGACAGATTCAACAGTTTACGAACGTTTAATAGTATTTTTTATTAATTAAAAGTCTCATTATAAAATTGGAATAAATATTAAAATACGCATTGCCAGAGAAGGATATTGACCAACAGCTCGCACAAAATGTGATCTCGATGAAACTTGGCATTTAAGTACTTGAATGGGTGTAGAAAACGATAAAAAAATCTTTGCTGCTCTAAAGTATATCCTAACTTCACAATTTCGAAAATAAAATCGAAAACTTGGTTTTTCTTATATCTGGAAAAAAAAATAAAAATTTCGAAAAACTAATAGCACCAAAAGAGCGGAATATTGTACTAAAAATTATATTTAAAGTTAAAAAGTTAAAGTTAGTTAAAAAAAATTGTATTACTGTAAAAAATTATTAAAAATAAGAAAGCAAATTCGAAAACTCGACGCGCGCCGAGCCGTTGAATTCAAATATTCAGGCGAGACGATCGGAAAAACTAAAGTATCTTTGTGTAAATTGTAAGCACAAAAACAAAAAAGGAAACATTTTAAAGAGGAGACTCTAAGCTTTCTCAGGAATCCATTAATTTTTAATTGTTTTTTTGTTTTCTTATAGAAAATTTGATCGGACGTTATAATTTCTAAAATTCTCACTGCTTTTTATAAAAGTGAAGATATAGAGGCATAACAAAAAAAAATCCTTGTAGATTTATCATTATTATACTTTTACTTTTGATTTAAATATAATTAAAATGATGAACATTATCTGGGTTTAGTAAAATTCGTTTTAAAATATTTTTTTTTTTACAATGTTCATTCGACGCAATTTTTATTTTCAAAATAGTGTTTATATAAATCAGAAATTATTTTTTTTTAACAAAGTTAAAAATAATTTAGAAATTGATTTATATAAAATAAAATTTTTTATAGTAATACAAATTCTGTTTAAAAATAACTTATAATATAATTTTTAGTAAAATTTTCCGCTCTTTCACGTGGTGCTATTAGTTTTTCGAATTTTTTTTTCGAGATATAATGGAAAAACCAAATTTACGATTTTATTTTCGAAATTGTAAAGTTAGCATACACTTTAGAGCAGCAAAGATTTTTGCCAAGTTTCATCGATATCACATTTTGACGAGTTCAAACTCTCTGACAACTGGGCTATTGGTTATTTGCTCGAATAAAAATATACTGTTTGTATGCTATATGTAAGATTAAAAGTTTTTTAACTTTTTGACTTTAGGTTTTTTTATAGAAAATTTTGTCATACGCATTAATTTGTTAAAAAATATTTTTTCAGATTTTTCATTATTCTTGTCTAACGCCCCAACCTCCTTACGCGTTCGAGGCGAATATGTATGTCCAAGATAAAATTGAAAAGTGTATTCTGAAATAATATATATGGTGCCAGACAGCACATACAGTCAAAACATATATACGGTGCCGGTAGAACCTCTTATATCTCTACAATTCCGGGTTTGTATACGTCGATTTAGTTTTTGGTGCCAGTACGTAAGATTACCGGTATATATATATATATATATATACATCTTACTATCTTTGAAGCGTCCCTATAAAGATGAAGCATGTAGCGTCCATCTTCTGATACTCATATTTATCGAAAGTTTCTTGTAATATACTCTGACAATTCATACAGCAGGGAGATCAAAGATACTTTTTGAAGTAAGAGATGAAGACGTTAAACATTTATAGTTCCACTCTATTTACATTAAGGCGTCTTTTCATTAGTATATCATCTGGGCGTCTATAATATACGGTACCACTCTCATTTCATAGATTGTCGAGCGTCCTCGGTGTATACCGACATCTATTCATTGAATATAAGAGCGTCCTGCGATGTTGCCAGTACAAGTGAGGATAGTGGGAAGAGTTACTCATGCGAGCTTTCGATATTCTCTTTGAAATAAACTCAAACAAACTCGACATTTGGACACTTAATATTTTTTTGCCGTGCGTCATTCTGATGGCGTTTGGCACACAACAGTTTCATAACTATGTAAGTTACGCATTTGTGGTTGTCTAATTGAAATTTGAGCAAAAACAGAAAAGTACCACAAGGTCACCAAAATACACTAACGGATACAGGATCAAATTATAAGAACAAGTGCACCTCTCAAGCTTTTTTAAATACTACCGCACGAGCTTTTTTTTTACCAAACGCACACCGACTCATCTACGACCGCTTTGAAGACGGGGCCGAAGGCCCGGCATCAGATGTTCCGGGAAAGTTGTCCTCGAGTGACTCGAAAATTACTCGTGGTCAGGAGAGCGGGTAGAACTTTCAAACTGCCGTAATTTTTGTCCGATCCGGTTGAGATTTGGGGTGAGGGTACAAGATTTTGACTTAAAAATAGAACCTGAAAAATATCCCCCCCACCACCCCGACTCCCATGGGTAGAGTTGGTCAGTGTAAAAATTATTTTGTTCGGACGCAAAATGTAAACTTGGACCCGATCGGATTCCGGAAAAATTGGATCCCCCACTTCCGGCCAGGCCTGGAGCCTGACCGGGACATTTTTTTTTCGGAATTTGTAGATTTATGAGTACGACTGTTTAGGGAGGTAATAAGTAAGGCGAAAATCGATTTTCGTTACGCCCCCCCCCCCGTACGTCCAAAAAAAGTGACTCTCGAATTCCCAGGAAAAAACCCAGATATTCGTGGGGGCCGATCATGGCGATCTCCAGAATGACAAGTCGCCCCCCCACACACAGATCGAATTCAGATACCGAACAATTTGTTCAGTGAAAATGTATTTTTTTCAGGTCTGGATCAATGTCATTGGAGGGTCAAATTAAGAAAGCCTAGAAAAATTCATACAAAGATTTTCGGGGTCGTTGAATCTGAATCCGAGGTCCGGCTCATCAGGAAAAATGACCTGATGAGGTCAAGCGGACCTCGGATTCGGATTCAGCGATCCTGAAAACCTTTGTATGGCTTTTTCCGATTTTCCTAGAAGGTTTCCTTAATTTGACCCTCAAATCACCTTGACCCCGACCTGATGAGGTCAAGCGGACCTCGGATTCGGATTCAGCAACCCTCAAAATTTTGTATTAATTTTTTAAGATTTCTCCCAGAAGGTTTCCTAAATTTGACCTTCAAATGACATTGACCCTTACCTGATGAGGTCAAGCGAAGCTCGGATTCGTATTCAGCTACCCTGAAAATCTTTGTATCAATTTTTTCATATTTTTCCCAGAAGGTTTCCTCAATTTGTCCCTCAAATGACCTTAACCCTGACCTGATGAGGTCAAGCTGTCTCTAATTCGGAATCAGCGATCCCGAAATCTTTTGTATGAATTTTTTCAGATTTTTCCCAGAAGGTTTCCTCAATTTGATCCTCAAATAACCTTAACCCTGATCTGATGAGGTCAAGCTAACCTCTGATTCCGAATCAGCGATCCTAAATCTTTTGTAGTAATTTTCTCAGATTTTTCCCAAAAGGTTTCCTCAATTTGACTCTCAAATTACAATGACCCTGACCTCGGATTCTGATTCAGCTACCCTGAAAATCCTTGTATGAATTTTTTCAGATTTTTCCCAGTAGGTTTCCTCAATTTGTCCCTCAAAAGACCTTAACCCTGACCTGATTAGAATTTGGTCAGGTCTGGTAACCAGCGATCCTGATAAGGTCAAGCTGACCACTGATTCGGAATCAGCGATCCTGAAATCTTTTGTATGAATTTTTTCAGATTTTTCCCAGACGGTTTCCTCAATCTGACTCTCAAATTACATTGACCCTGAACTCATGAGGTCAAGCGAACCTCGGATTCGGATTTAGCAACCCTAAAAATCCTTGTATGATTTTTTTCAGATTTTTCCCAGAAGGTTTCCTCAATTTGACTCTCAAATGACATTGACCCTGATGACCTGATGAGGTCATGCCTGGAGCCTGACCGGGACATTTTTTTTTCGGAATTTGTAGATTTATGAGTACGACTGTTTAGGGAGGTAACAAGTAAGGCGAAAATCGATTTTCGTTACGCCCCCCCCCCCGTACGTCCAAAAAAAGTGACTCTCGAATTCCCAGAAAAAAACCCAGATATTCGTTGGGGCCGATCATGGCGATTCCCAGAATGACAAGTAGCCCCCCCACACACAGATCGAATTCAGATACCGAACAATTTGTCGGTCGGTCGGTGTATTTTTTTGTCCGATCTTTTTTTCAGGTCTGGATCAAGGTCATTGGAGGGTCAAATTAAGAAAGCCTAGAAAAATTCATACAAAGATTTTCGGTGTCGTTGAATCTGAATCCGAGGTCCGGCTCATCAGGTCAGCGGACCTCGGATTCGGATTCAGCATCCCTCAAAATTTTGTATTAATTTTTTAAGATTTCTCTCAGAAGGTTTCCTAAATTTGACCTTCAAATGAAATTGACCCTTACCTGATGAGGTCAAGCGAAGCTCGGATTCGGATTCATTTACCCTGAAAATCTTTGTATCAATTTTTTCAGATTTTTCCCAGAAGGTTTCCTCAATTTGACCCTCAAATAACCTTAACCCTGATCTGATGAGGTCAAGCTAACCTCTGATTCGGAATCAGCGATCCTAAATCTTTTGTATGAATTTTCTCAGACTTGTCCCAAAAGGTTTCCTCAATTTGACTCTCAAATTACAATGACCCTGACCTCGGATTCTGATTCAGCTACCCTGAAAATCCTTGTATGAATTTTTTCAGATTTTTCCCAGCAGGTTTCCTCAATTTGTCCCTCAAAAGACCTTAACCCTGACCTGATGAGAATTTGGTCCGGTCAGGTAACCAGCTATCCTGATGAGGTCAAGCTGACCTCTGATTCGGAATCAGCGATCCTAAATTTTTGTATGAATTTTTTCAGATTTTTCCCAGAAGGTTTCCTCAATTTGTCCCTCAAATGACCTTAACCCTGACCTGATGAGGTCAAGCTGTCTCTGATTCGGAATCAGCGATCCCGAAATCTTTGGTATGAATTTTTTCAGATTTTTCCCAGAAGGTTTCCTCAATTTGACCCTCAAATAACCTTAACCCTGATCTGATGAGGTCAAGCTAACCTCTGATTCGGAATCAGCGATCCTAAATCTTTTGTATGAATTTTCTCAGATTTGTCCCATAAGGTTTCCTCAATCTGACTCTCAAATTACAATGACCCTGACCTCGGATTCTGATTCAGCTACCCTGAAAATCCTTGTATGAATTTTTTCAGATTTTTCCCAGCAGGTTTCCTCAATTTGTCCCTCAAAAGACCTTAACCCTGACCTGATGAGGTCAAGCTGACCACTGATTCGGAATCAGCGATCCTGAAATCTTTTGTATGAATTTTTTCAGATTTTTCCCAGACGGTTTCCTCAATTTGACTCTCAAATTACATTGATCCTGAACTCATGAGGTCAAGCGAACTTCGGATTCGGATTCAGCAACCCTGAAAATCCTTGTATGATTTTTTTCAGATTTTTCCCAGAAGGTTTCCTCAATTTGACTCTCAAATGACATTGACCCTGATGACCTGATGAGGTCATGCCTGGAGTCTGACCGGGACATTTTTTTCGAAATTTCTAGATTTATGAGTACGACTGTTTAGGGAAGTAACAAGTAAAGTGAAAATCGATTTTCATTACCCCCCCCCCCCCTTACTTCCAAAAAAAGTTACTTAAATTCGCAGGAAAAAACCGAGTCGCGAACGACTTGGAACCACCAAGATATTCGTTGGAGCCGATCATGGCGATCTCCAGAATGCGAAATTGCCAATATAATATGTATCGATCGATTGTAAAAAGTTAATCTGAAACGCACTACCTAATGAATATTCTAGTAAAATAAATTGAACTTAAGGTTGTTATGGAAGGCACTGTTGTCTAATCTATAGGGCGCCTGGCAATCGAACGAGTATATGAAGTAATCGTATATCATGTATACGAATTGACGCTGCTAGCGACCCGAACGTCAGGACCTGTTAACTAATAATATACGGCAGCTGAATATTTTCCTTCATTTGGACACCGAAAAAGCGTCCACCAAAATTTTGTCATGAGGGTTTTCTATAAGTCAGGAGTCATCTCGCAAATTTTTACAGGTGGATGCAATAGAGCGTCCGTATACGGGCGCTCTAGTCAGGTGGACGCTCTAATCAATGTAAATCGGTAATGTATGGACGCTCTTATGATAATGAGATATAATATATATATATATATATATATATATATATATATATATATATATATATATATATATATATATATGTAACCCTACGTTCCGGCACCAAAAACGACCTTATATAGACGTTGTGGCACCAATTTTTGCTGCCACAACGTTTTAAGTCATTTTTGGTATTTTGAGCACCCCAGGATGCCCCACAGCAATTTTCAGGAAGGTGCCACTTGGACCATTTATATGTAAAAACCCAATTTTAGTTAATCCGTATACTCTCCAGGAGTCACCCCGACTCGTCTATAGCATACGCTACGTACAAGCTACGTACAAGCACCAAGCGTTGTGGCACCATGAACGAAAGTACGTTCAAGCACCTTTTAGTCGTGTTTTGTGAATGCGATGTAAAAATAAACAACTTGATATTTGCGGTTTAAGCTTAAGAGGTAAATCTTGCTTTTGGATTGCGATGCATGCTTTAATAGGTAGAATTATAATTTTTCATAAATTATTTTATTAAAAATAATATAAATAATAATATTTGGGAATTATCAAGAATCACTAAAAAATTTTCTCCACGGCCACTACTGAATGTAGTTATTCTGAAACCACTTATAATAGAAAAGAAACATTCTCGCTCTTGAGATTGAAAGAAAATTCTGAAACATTTGTCTCTTATGTATTTTATACGTACTTCATTCTATCATTAGAGATACTCTTTATTCCATACTTGTTTAAAAAAATAAGGTTTGCCATGAATGTCGAATTAGTTGACGTGGTCTTAATATTGGTTTGTAAAAACTTTTAATTTATTAAAAAGGAGAAGAAAATCAAACGATTCAGATGTAGAATTTCTTAGTTTGTGTTTTTACAAAATTTCGATAGAACGCCAATTCATTTCTCAAGAGTAATTTTTACATTTACACTTACATTTTACACTTTACATTTTTAAATTTAGATAATTAAAATTAGATTTTAATTTTAAATTATAATAACGGTATCCATAAATAATCAATTATTTTAATAACAACCAAACCGATTATTTTTTTTATATTTATTAAAAAATATAATATCTAAGACCTTTTGCCATTTTTAATAAGAGTTTTAAATCCTTATTATTAATATATAAATATTATTCAAGGTAAGTTTTTACATATTCAAAACTTCACAAATCAAAAATATTGTAATATTAAAAAACAAATAATAATTCTAAACGTCAACTAGTTGGTTAATTAATAACAGTTTTAGTTTTTTGTTCGCCACTCCATTGATTATAATTATTTAGTTATTTAGATCCATTGAATCTTTTGAATTTTTTGTCCTAACTTAGTAATAAAAAAATTAAATTTATGTAAATATCCGCAATTTATAAATATATGTATAAAAATTAGGTAATAATTTTAAAAAATTAGAAACACTTTAAAGTAAAATTAAGTTTTTAAAAAATTGGAAAATTAATAAAAAACAATTTTTGTCTAACGACTCAACCTCCGAGGCGAGTACTTCTTTTCAAAATAAAATTGAAATAATATATGGTGCCAAAAGGATATATATTTCAAGTTATTATATTATATAAACTTTGCGGCACCACGCAGGAAGGAACGTTCAGGCACCATTTAGAAGCGTTTTGTGAATTCCGTGTAAAACAAAAAAATTGTTGAAAAATCTTTACAAAAACTTGGTAGGTATTTTAACGGATTGCGGTGCAAGCTCTTTAATTAAAAATTATATCGATAATAACATTTGGGCATTAAAAACCCCTCTTTTATCAAGAACCACTAAAAAAAATCTTAATTTTACGAGAAAGTTATTCGTTATAAAAAAATCATGTTTGTCAAAAAAAAATAAGATTCGTATATCACAATTTTAAGTTACATGTAGAAAATTAAGAAAATGTGTAAGAATATTAAAAAGTTACTAAGATTATTTAGTATTTTACTCAAAATGTTTATATAAGTAAGTTGTTGTCCAAACTACAAATTTTTACATCAAAAACCCTCAAATGGAACCTTTACTTATATCAATATCTACGGAATCTCTAAAATTTTATTTTTTTGCAAAGAAAGCAATAACAAAATGAAATAATATAAAAATTGTTCACTTATACTTAGAATATAGTGCAATTTTGTTTAAACAATGTGGCTCATTTTAAAATATTAACAATTGTGCCATTTGTGTCAATTAATAAATAATTTCGATAATTTTTCTCATTTAATTAATTTCTTAGTACATTTGTGTTTTTACAAATGAACTAAAACTTGGATTTGCCAATCTTATTCGTCAATAAGACTAATTTTTATGTTTTAAAAAATGAAATTTAATTTTTAATTTGAAAATTTATATTTATATTTTATTTTAAATGATGCATACAATTTTTTCAATTCCTAAACATTTTGTGAATAATAATAAGTAATGGTAGTTTTCTATTGATACATTTTTACTTTTTAACACACCGTACAGGTATTCTAAGATTTGGATATTCTGATCTTATTTTATGGACTTTAGTAAGATTTTTCTAAAGAATAAACTAAAATAATATTTTTTTCCACTTTTCGATCCATTTGTGGATAACCTAGGGCATTTTTTAGAATACGAGATTTTGGCAAAAATTACAAGACTTCAAATTAAAATTAATTAATAGAAATTATTAGTTAAAAAGATAGATTCAACAGTTTACGAACGTTTAATAGTATTTTTTATTAATTAAAAGTCTCATTATAAAATTGGAATAAATATTAAAATATGCATTGCCAGAGAAGGATATTGACCAACAGCTCGCACAAAATGTGATCTCGATGAAACTTGGCATTTAAGTACTTGAATGGATGTAGAAAACGATAAAAAAATCTTTGCTGCTCTAAAGTATATGTTAACTTCACAATTTCGAAAATAAAATCGAAAACTTGGTTTTTCTTATATCTGGAAAAAAAAAATAAAAATTTCGGAAAACTAATAGCACCAAAAGAGCGGAAAATTGTACTAAAAATTATATTTAAAGTTAAAAAGTTAGTTAGTTAAAAAAAATTGTATTACTGTAAAAAATTAATTAAAAATAAGAAAGCAAATTCGAAAACTCGACGCGCGCCGAGCCGTTGAATTCAAATATTCAGGCGAGACGTGCGGAAAAACTAAAGTATCTTTGTGTAAATTGTAAGCAAAAAAACAAAAAAGGAAGCATTTTAAAGAGGAGACTCTAAGCTTTCTCAGGAATCCATTAATTTTTAATTTTTTTTTTGTTTTCTCATAGAAAATTTGATCGGAACTTATAATTTCTAAAATTCTCACTGCTTTTTATAATAGAGGCATAACAAAAAAATCCTTATAGATTTATCATTATTATACTTTTACTTTTGATTTAAATATAATTAAAATGATGAACATTATCTGGGTTTAGTAAAAGTTGTTTTAAAATTTTCATTTTTTTTACAATATTCATTCGACGCAATTTTTATTTTCAAAATAGTGTTTATATAAATCAGAAATTATTTTTTTTAATAAAGTTAAAAATAATTTAGAAATTGATTTATATAATATAAAATTTTTTATAGTAATACAAATTCTTTTTAAAAATAACTTATAATATAATTTTTAGTAAAATTTTCCGCTCTTTCACGTGGTGCTATTAGTTTTTCGATTTTTTTTTTCGAGATATAATGGAAAAACCAAATTTACGATTTTATTTTCGAAATTGTAAAGTTAGCATACACTTTAGAGCAGCAAAGATTTTTTTATCGTTGTCTGCACCGTTTCAAGTACTTAAATGCCAAGTTTCATCGATATCACATTTTGACGAGGTCAAACTCTCTGACAGCTCGAATAAAAATGTACTGTTTGTATGCTATATGTAGGATTAAAAGTTTTTTAACTTTTTGACTTTAGGTTTTTTTTATAGAAAATTTTGTCATACGCATTAATTTGTTAAAAAATATTTTTTCAGATTTTTCATTATTCTTGTCTAACGCCCCAACCTCCTTAAGCGTTCGAGTCGAATATGCCTGTCCAAGATAAAATTGAAAAGTGTATTCTGAAATAATATATATGGTGCCAGACAGCATATACAGTCAAAACATATATACGGTGCCGGTAGAACCTCTTATATCTCTACAATTCCGGGTTTGTATACGTCGATTTAGTTTTTGGTGCCAGTATATATATGTATAACCCTGACAGCCGACGGCGTTGCCCCCCCAAATCTCTGGGCTGGAGCTGCCCTTGTAAGAAACGATTGGCAATGTCAAAATTAGCGAAAACAAATGTTTTGAGAGAAAAAGTGAGTTTTTTAGGGTATAAATGAACCGAGAATCCACAAAAAAAATTAAAAAAAAATAAAATTTGGTTTACGCAGAATGAATTTTGTATAAGAAACGATTGGCAAAGTCAAAATTACCGAAAAAAAAAGTTTGCGCTATTTTTAAGAGAAAAGTAAGCTTTAGAAATTGAAGATGTCAAAATCTCTTTCCACCATATTTTGTGACGTTCCTGGGAACGGATTTTGAAAGAAGGATAGCGCATTTACATATTATAAGAGAATTTATACTTCGTCATAAATGAAGTTTTCTTATTAATATTATCGTAAGAAAAAACCAGATAAAAACTTATGATACTATCCCGATATAGAGGGTATCCTTTTTGCAATTAACTCTTTTTGTAAAATGGGTATCCAAATTTTTGAAATATCGACCGAACAATTAGAAACATATTCGTTATTATTTAAGCATATCAATGCTGCTTCTTTGACAATACCTCGTTTAACACAAATTGAGTGGTTTGAATTAAGATTTAGGTATCTATTTCTATGTGTTTCTTTTCTAAAAACTGATGTTTCAATACAATTGTTGGTATTGTGTATTAGTACATCAATAAACGGTAATTCTTTATTATTTTCAATTTCACTTGTAAATTTAATAGTAGGATCCGAATTATTAATATTATATAAAAATGTATCAATATTTTCCCTATCGTGTTGCTAAATTGCAAAGATCATCTACATATCTAAACCAGATATAAGGTCTTAAATTTTGTTTGTCTAGAATTTCAATTTCAAAATCCTCCATGAAAATATCACACAATTTTGGTGATAAAGGTGAACCCGTTGCCATGCCATAATTTTGCTGATAAAAATCACTATTTAATTGAAAATATGTAGTTTTAATACATAATTCCAACAATTCTAGAATTTCTGAGACGCCTAATTTAGTTCTATTTATTAATGTATTATTACTTGTCAACTTTTTTCTCACAAGATTAAGAGTTTTATCGACAGGAACATTTGGAAATAAACTAACTACATCAAAACTAACCATTATATCTGAATTTGTAATTTTTATTTTTGATATTTTTTCTAAAAAATGTTTTTAATTTTTGATAAAGGAATTAGTATTTCCTGATAACGGATATCTTATTTTAAGTAGAAATCTTGCTAAATTTTGACAAGGTGAATTTATAGAACTTATTATTGGTCTTAATGGTATTTGTTGTTTATGAATTTTGGGTAAACCATAAAAATATGGTTTACTATGATGAGAAGTAAGAGATCTTCGTTCTTTATCACTTAGGAATTTTTTATTTTTATATAAAGTTTTGTAAATTTTGTTTTCAATACTAGTAGTTGGATCTTTATTTAATTTTTAATACCGTTTTCAATAATTTTGTTATCATAATGTGTTTTGTTCATGACAATCGTCGCGTTACTTTTATCTGCCGGTAAAATTTTAATTGTATTGTCATTTTTTAAATTTTTAATTGTTTTAAATTCTGCGGAGGTTAAATTTTGATTAATTTTATAAGATTTTTCTAATTCAATTTTGCAATGTACCTTGTATTCGTTGCTTAAGACAGTTGGTAAATTTTGAGAAGCGTTTTCTATAGAACTAATAATATCAAATTTTGGTACATATTTTGGAGTTACCGAATAATTTAAACCTTTAGCCAATAATAAATTTTCTGTGTGATTAAGATCTCTACTTGAAATATTTATTACCGTATTTAAATTTTCTTCTGAATTTCTAAGGTTATAAAATATGACAATATCTTAAATAATGAATTATCACTTGTTAAATCTGTCTTGATTAAGAACAACTACCCAAGTAAATTTATAAATCGTGAACTTTACCGAGACATCAAAAATAAAGATCAAAATCTAAATTCCCCAATAATTCATTCAAATATAGTAAAAATCCCTTATATTCCAAAATTATCGGACAAAATTAGAAGGATTGGCAATATATTTCATTTAAAAACAGTTTTTCAAACAAGTATTACATTAAAATCTTTAATAGTAAATACAAAACCTTTTTATGAAATTCAAAACACAAAAAAGTGTATTTACAAAATTCCATGCGAATGTAATAAATTTTATATAGGAGAAATTTCTAGATCTTTTCATATTAGACTTAATGAACACCAAAATCATACATTAAAAATAAACAATTCGAAAAATCAAAAATATGTGAACATGCATGGGATTTTGGTCATAAATGGAATTCTTCAACTAGATTATTAAAAGATCCTAATGATTATAACCGCAAAGTTAAAGAAGCAGCATTGATATGCTTAAATAATAACGAATGTGTTTCTAATTGTTCGGTCGATATTTCAAAAATTTGGATGCCTATTTTACAAAAAGAGTTAATTGCAAAAAGGATATCCTCTGTATCGGGATAGTATCATAAGTTTTTATCTGGTTTTTTTCTTATGATAATATTAATAAGACTATTTCACGCACTTTTCAAATGAACCAATCAGAAGTTCCAGTCAAGTTTGGATTATCGATAAAACGAAACTTGACTATTGACTCTGATTGGTCTGTCAAGTTCGGTGTTTTCAGACATGTGCATGTGACAGTCAAATTTAAATAATCACGTTGTGTACGCATTTAAAAAAGGGGAGATTTGGGATTTCGTTCGATGTCAATATTTCCTGTTTATTAAACTTTATTAATTTCTCTTATCAACTTCTTACCTTTTTTGCAAGTTTCCTCTAATTGTGCCGAATTTCAGATTTTTTACCTTTTACTTTGTTTGTGAAATAGTCTAATAAAATTCCATTCGTGACTGAATTTATCTCATAAGTCTGTCTCTTATTTCACAACTCAACTGAGTTGCTTGAAGAAAACACCACTCGTCCTCCGGACTCGTGGTGTTTTTAAGCAACTGTTTCGTTATGAAATGAATCGACAGACTTATCGCGAAAATTCAATCACTTACTCAAAAACTTTAACATACTTATTTAACCATAAAAAAGACTTTGATTTAATTTATCATTCACATAATACAAGAGCCAATAAAAATAATAATCTGGTAGTTCCGAATGCACAAAAAACAATTGGCCAAAGAAACTTCAAATATTTAGCACCTTTCTACCAGAAAATATTAAAACCTCGTACACGTCAAATCATTTTAAAAAACAGATAAAAATTTTTTT
Source organism: Crepidodera aurea (assembly GCA_949320105.2). NCBI lineage: Eukaryota > Metazoa > Arthropoda > Insecta > Coleoptera > Chrysomelidae > Crepidodera > Crepidodera aurea. The sequence goes on along the minus strand of OX439475.1, from coordinate 70,346,313 downwards.
GGTGTCCAATAATAAATAGAAAACTAATCTCTCACTTTTTTCATTTTCATGTAACTAATTAAGTCGTTAAAAAAAACTATTTCTTGATTTTTACCTCTGTGTTTTTAATATTCTTCTTTGTTAAATTGCTGGCTTTGTGATATTCTTCTGGTTTATTGGTAATTGTAGATTGTATTGAAAATGTATTATTATTGTATATTGTATTTTTATTAATAAACATCATTATTATTATTATTATTATTATTATTATCATTATTATTATTATTATTATTATTATTATTATTATTATTATTATTATTATTATTATTATTATTATTATTATTATTATTATTATTATTATTATTATTATTATTATTATTATTATTATTATTATTATTATTATTATTATTATTATTATTATTATTATTATTATTATTATTATTATTATTATTATTATTATTATTATTATTATTATTATTATTATTATTATTATTATTATTATTATTATTATTATTATTATTATTACTGTTGAAAACTTCATTTATGACTTAGAAGTCGAAACGTCAAAAATTAAAACTTTTTAAAAAAATAAGTGGTTTTATTCCATATGAAAAGAGAAATTGATCTAGCAAACCACTATGAGTTTCCGAAATGAGAAAAAGAAGTTTTTTTGGGGTATAAATGGACCTAAAATCTCCAAAAAAAATTCAAAAAATTAAAATTTGGTTTACGCAGAATGAATTTTGTATAATAAAACAAATGGCGATGTCAAAATTACCGAAAAAAATGTTTGGGCCATTTTTGAGGAAAAAAATGAGTTTTTTTCAAATACTATTAAACGAGCAAGGTTTGTATGTGTGTGTGTGTGTGTGTATGTGTGTCCAGAGGATCTCGAAATCCACTCGTCAGAATTCAATGAAACTTTCAGGGTAGACTAATTCCTATCTAAATCGGCGAAAAATGTAGGTCTCATGTCTGTGAAAATTCGATCTTCCGAGATATTTACAAGAAAAGTCAAGCTTTTAGTTTTATTTCCTAGCAACGGCACATAATAATAACTTGTTTCTATAGTAATATATACTATAAAGGATAGATGAGTACAGTCAAAGTGGGGATATAACGTCACATTCCATAGGCGTACTTTGCAAAATAAGTTTCTATAATATAAATAAGGTCACAGCATATAAAATATATATACGCACTTCGTAGATTAAATTTTGAAGTTATATTATTTACAAAAAATAAAAATAAACTTTATGCATCCGACACTTTAACATTGAACGAATTAAATTTAACCAATAAATAACAAGGAGGATTATATGTTGGGATTAAATTAAATCTCTTGGCATTAAAAGTAACGCTTCAGTACTTACCTAAACTCAAAGATTAAAAAAAAAGTTAGTTTAAGAACTATCTTTAAAAGTCACTGTCTTCACTAAAACTACTGGCATCACTATAATTGTCTTTTCTGATGTTTATTATTATCGGTTCTATTAAATTATCCATTGATATATCCACTTTCCTAAATGAATTTTCCACATTTTTAAACATGATCAATGCATTTTCCCCAATGTTCTCTATTTACATCTGAAACTGCCTTCAAAAACAAATTTCGCACATCAGGAAATTTAAATGTTTTATTGTTTTGAGAAACATAACCTTTTAATAATTGAGACCAGATCAGTTCAATGGAATTTAACTCTGCGTGGTTCGAAGGAAATCTGAGAATTTTAATTCCATTTTCTCTGGCCATCTCATCCATAATATATTTTTTGAATTTGTTTTTATGTTGCCTTGCTATTACTAATAATTCTGCCTTCAAGGATTTAGGAGGACTGATAATATTTTTAGAATGAAGCCATTTTGAAATATATATTAATACAAAATTCTGAATCAATTAAAATACATACGATACGGCTATGAATAAATAAAGTCTGACTTATCTGTCAAAAGAACAAATTTATTACAGTAAAAACCATGGAAACAAGAATCTAGACAAAAACTATATTAGGCCGATCAGATGTATTAAAATTTAAATTTTAACTACAAATAAGCATTGAAGGATGAGGTAAAAATAAAATTTCTACCTCTTGAACCTGTACTACGTTCTGCAAATTAAATACTGCACTCCTTTCTTCTGTATAGTATAGTAGTAAAAAGGTTTGACTTTACTTAATTTCTGGCGTTTTAATCAGAAAGAATTCAATTTTAAATTTGTCGCTTTATATAAAAAAGGTTCATTTGACGGACATAAATAATTTGCTTGTCAAATGACAGCCATCTTATTAATTCAAAGTTGAAAATACAACGTTGCCAATTCAATTTCAGAAATCATGGGTTTAGGTAAATATTTATAGGAACGTTGAGTAACACTGTTAAAATGGACACCTGTCTTCCCTTCCCCGATAGTGTGAGACTACCCCTTACGGCTACTATTTTATTATGCGGACAGTTTTAATATTTAAGTTTTCATGATCAGAGAGAGAAAGAGAGAGAAAAAGAATTTTTGAAAAAATATGATCACAGGTTTTTGTGGAGGTTTTTACCCAAGTATGAATATCAGACCTATAATTTTCCTTCACTGCAGATCAAAAAATAATAAAATCAATTGAACATAGAGTTTTTCTTATATAGTGATAAATAGAGTGAGCTGAGCGATCTTCTGTTGACGGGACGTGTGCCCTACACGCTGCTGTTGCCCGTCCCGGAAACGGGGCCTGTCCACCGTGACAATTCGCGAAGATCAAGCGTCAGTAGAAGTTGCCCTAAAAGTTTGAAATCCCCAGAAACTAGGCAACTTTAATGCATTTAACTAACCTCTGTGACAAGCAGTTGATAAACGTCAACAACAGCTGCAGCCAATTGAAAATTAACACTGACAGCTTTTTTAATTTTCCCGCCTACTTTCAAGCCAATCGCCAATCAACTTTTTATTTATCTCCCTATCAGTAGTTCAAGTAGATGTCGCCCACTCCGTGATTTTCGCGAATTAATTAATAATTTGTCATGTTATAAATATACTTAAATTATATACTCATTGGGCTGCTTAAAAATGTAGATTTGAATATTAAGAGCGAAGCTCGGTGACCAGATATTAGGATATAAATGGACCTAGAATCTACAAAAAAAATTCAAAAAAATTAAAATTAAAATCCTAAAAGCCGACGACGTTGCCCCCCCAAATCTCTGGGCTGGAGCCGCCCTTGGAATAACTGTATGTTAATCAAAATCAACGGTCGAAATGTATATTCAGAATTTTATGGGGTCCTGAAAATATAACTATATATGAAAATATAACTATAACGGTCGCAGAAAAAAACCGTTGTTTTACTACCACTATAATACTGAACTTTTCACTTCTTATTAACCCCATCCTATTGTTATCGATCGGACCCACAACATCCTTCATTACCTGCTTTAACAGTTACCAATCAACTTGACTCCCTCATCAGCAGCCATTGTGACCTCAGAACCAGTGGAAACTTCATAATTCACCGGAAAACCAGAATATAGTCAGTAGTTTGTCAAATTGCAATTCAGTCGAAGATTGAGACAGCTGTTACTTGTAAAAGGACCACGTTAGCTCTTTGGAATAGGTCAAATTGTAGGTCATCCAACCAGATCCTTGGTGTAATACTCGCTCGTGTTTGACTATTTATGTACCAGTGGTGTAGTAAAATTTTGCTTTTGAGTATTCGATTTATCAAATAAAAGACAATTTAAAAATTCACACACATAGGAACTATTGAATGAAAATATAGAAATAAAAAGAAATGTTGGACAAAGGTGAGAAAAGTACAGATCAAGTCGGGAAAATGATGAAAAGGTGTGGAAAATTACGTAAAAATCCTGAAATCCCTACAACACTCGGTTTATTGGATAAAAATAGTTAGGAAATTGTTAATTAATAAAAAAATTATTATTTTCTTTTTGGTATATACTTCCATTTTTAAATATTAAATATTTTTGTATATTAAAAAACTGATCAAAGTATCTTTACTTAAACATTGGTGTCTTTTTAGATTTAAAAAGGGCATTTGAAACCATTGATAAAAATATTTTATTTTTTATTTGAACAATATGGTATTCGTGGTAAAGTGTATAACTGGCTAGATGTAACAGAAAACAAGAAGTGTGTTTTGACAATACAATGACGTCAAAATTGGGAACCAATGTGGGAATGCCGCAAGGTAGTGTCCTAGGCGCTCTGCTTTTTAATAATAATAATAATAATAATAAATCTTTATTAATCCTTTTGGATCATTTTACAATGATATAGGATAGGTCAGTACAGTTTAAAAAACAGAGAACAAATAAAACGACACAGTATTTAGTTTAACATAAAATCCCTAACGTCATAACATTTAAAGCTGTTAATGGATCGTATGATTTTAATTTCTGAAAGCAGTTTGTTATACAATTGTATTCGTGCATATTCAGGATTGCGCTCATACAGGGTCGACACATGCTTTTGCGAACGCAACATATTTCCATTTCTGGTAGGGTAGTTATGGGTATCATTTACTTTTGCAAAACAGGAATTATTTTTTTTTGTATATGATAGATTTGTAAATATAAATTGATGGTGTAGTGTAAGTATGCTATTATTGACAAAATGATGCATACATGTTTGGCGATAGTCTAAATTAAAAATAAGTCTAATTGCTCTTTTCTGAGCTACAAAAAGTCTATTTGCTTAACTTTACTTATACTGTATTTGAAAATCAAGAGAGAGTAAATTCCCAGAAATGTTTTGCAGTTATCAGTGTTAAAGGCAGTAAACCATAGACGTGCGTTTTCAAAATTAAATTAATATGGAAATAGAAATATTTAATTTGTTTTAGTTATTTATACCTAGATTACCAATTTTAGATAGATAAACATAATTCGTAAGTAGTAATTTAATTTGGGTAAAATGAAGAAAAAGTCAATATTATTTTAGGCATTTTGTTTTAGGCATATGTTTATTTACAAAATATGTATATAATATGTACAGATAATTACAATTATTTATAAATTAATATGAGGAGCTAAAAAAACAATTAAGTAGGTATATGAGAAAAAAAAAACCAACCGCAAGGATAAAATTTGACGAGCAACATGCAAAAAATACGACAATATTAAATCTTAAAAAATAAAAATCTAAAAATAAAATTAAAGTACATAAATTAATAATTTTAAAGTTATGGTTCCTCGCACTCTGTGTCAGAAGATTCACCATCTGATTCTAGAGAAATTACAATGGGCTCTATAGTAATATCAATTATGTTATCTAGCTCCCACATTTTTTTTTCTATTTCTGTAACGTGTCTAATACATTTTTGCCAATTTTCACTTGTTACTTCAGATATTGCCTTATTGAAGAGATTTTTAACATCTGATAATTTAAAAGTAGTGTTATTTCTGGCAACATAACCTTTAACTTGAGCCCATATTAATTCTATCGGATTCAGCTCACAATGGTAGGGTGGTAAACGAAGGATTTCAATTTCTCGTTTTTTGGCTATCTCCTCAATATTATATTTTTTATAATTTTGTTTATGTTTTTTAGCAATAGTTAACAATTCTGCCCTCAGCATTGTATTGTCAAAGGCTAAATTTTTAGAAGATAACCATTTTGCAATTTCACCCTTTTTCCATTTAGTGGTTGGTAAAGGTTCAAGTAATCTGGAGTGGTAACTTGCATTGTCCATTACAATAACCGATCCTTTTGGTATGAATTGAATCATCTGTTCAAAATATTCCTCAAACACGTCTCCATTCATTTCTTCGTGATAATCAACGGTTTTTTTTTATTCAAATAAGAGTAAACCATTCTCAAAAAAACCGTTTGTACTGCCTATATGACAAATAATTAATCTTTTACCTTTTCCTATAGGTTCCTTAAAACCAGTAGTATATCCTTCTAGAAAAGCTTGATGGGATGATTTTATATTTTTGTCTTTCCAAACTCTTCCTACACAATGTCCTTCATTAACCCATGTTTCATCTAAATAATAAATGTTTTTATTTTGAGCTTTAACTTGTTGTATTCTTCTGAGGTACTGTCTTCTCCAACATACAATTTCTTCAGAATCAATTAGCATTGAGTGTCTGCCCATTTTTTCAAATTTAAAGTTTAACTCATGTAACACTTTCCATAGTTTATCCCGGCTTAATGTGGGTAAATCAACATCATTCGTAAGGCTTGCAAAACTTTATCTAACGTTGGTATTTGCTTGTTTATAAAAAATGAGTGAACAAGCTTTTTTTTTTTTTTTTTTTTTTTCTCTTTTGGCTTTAGGTTTAGGACCATGCAGCCAGAAACAATTTAAGTATATTTTTCGAACTTTTTGAGCTAGCAGACAGATTTAATGCTGGCAGACAGATTTAATTAAACACCATCCTATTTTTATTTATTTATTTTTATATTTATTTATTTTTATATTTATTTTATTTTTTTTATATATAAACATGATACAAGGATTTAGACAGAGGACACTCTCTTCTCGCCCAGGGGTCGTTCAGGGCATTTTAAACAGAACAAACACATGGTAGACCTCGGAAAACATGGGTGGTATACATTTGGGAAAGATTAAAGGTATCAACACTGACCTAAGGTTCCTTTATAATTTTAGTTTAGTTTTGTATACGAATAGTAGCAAGCAGTCAAAGACACTTCTATTGTTTAAGGATAATAAGTGCATAATGTTATAGGGAGTCGCTATTTTAAGTTTTGATAAACCTTCTATTAGTTCCTTCGACTGATTCTCATATTTGAGACATCCAAAGAAAATGTGATCTAGGTCTGCGATTTCATGACATAAGTCGCAGAGGTTATTATCATAAATGTTTATTTTGTATAAATGAGCAGGGTAGCAAGCATGTCCAAACTTCATCCTAGTTATTGTTGTAATTTGTTTCCTATTGTAATTGTAGTCCTGATACCAGTGTTTTTTCTTTATAATTGGTTCTAGTTTGGTATAGCGAGTTGGATTTGTAAAACAGTACTGATTCCATCTATAAGACCAATTATTCATTATATTGTTTTTAGTCATGTTAAATCTCTCTTCCCATGTCAAATGTATATCTAAATGTTCACCTGATAATATGCTTTGTTTTGCAAGTTGGTCAGCAGCTTCATTAAATGTGATACCTGTATGGGCTTTTACCCAAACCAAAATTATTTTTTTGGTTTCATTTGAATTGTATAACATAGTTTTTATTTTCATAATGTATGGGTTTATAAGATTTGAGTTTACCTCGGAATAAAATTTTAGACTGGTTAGAACAGAAAGGGAATCTGAGAATATTATGGCCTTTGAGATGTCAGTTTGGATAATATATTCTATTGATTTTAAAATGGCGATAGCTTCAGCGGTGTAAATGCAAGAATTGTTATTTAATTTATATAAGCCTTGATTTTTGTTTGGTACAATATAGGCACACGCAGTGCCTTGGTTATTTTTGGATGCATCTGTATAAACCGGAGTATAGTTTTGATAATTGCTCATAATCTGTCTAATGATAGCGTTATTTATGATGTTATTTTCTGTGTACTTTGGAACGATTACATTGATATCCAGGAGATATGCATTATACATTATCTCCTGTTGTAGGGGTATATATTCTGAGGTATTTCGAAATCCTTCACACAATGGCGGTGTTCTTTTGTGTAGCCAATATTTGCCTGTTAGATCTTGTACGTTTAATTTTTGCAGCTTTTCTAATATAGGTGAATTTTTAATTTTGCACTTAATTATCATTTTTTCGGATAATAATTGTCTTCTTAATTCTAAGGGTGCTTCAATGGCTTCCACTCGTAAAGGTTCTATTGGAGTTGATTTCATTGCACCGATGCATAGTCGTAACGCTTTGTTCTGCAGTATATCAAGTTTTCGGAGTTCTGTAGTGCTTGCAGCTCCATACAGGAAACAACCATAATCAATTTGGGATCTTATATAACTTCGATAAAAGGTTAATGCTGTTAGAGGGTCTGCCCCCCACCAAATACGCATGATTGACTTTAGGAAATTTAATCCCTTACTACATTTTTGAATGACTGAGTTAATATGTGTTCTAAAAGTCAATTTTTTATCCAGTGCGATGCCTAAATATGTAATTTCGTTTGTCATGGGAAAATTAATGTTTCCTACTGATACATATGAGATGTTAGGGATGTTGTGCCTTGAAAAGATGACCACTTTTGATTTCTCAGTAGACAGGTCAAATCCTAGTTTAAAGATGTCATTAATAATTGGAGTTAGATTTCTGTCTAGGTTTGTCGTACATTGGTCGAATTTTTTATTTTGGACATAAAAGACAAAGTCATCTGCATACTGAATTGTATTAACTTCGGGGTTTAGCGTGTGTAAATCGATTGTATATATATTAAATAATAGCGGAGCTAAAACTGAGCCTTGAGGTAATCCCTTCGTAGCTAGCCGGTACCCTAAGGTGGGTCCACTTGTTTGTCGGACGGTGACAAATCTATTAATGTATAATTTACATATTGTGTTAACAATTTCTACGGGTATTTGAAGACTAATCATTTTTTCGTATAAGATTAACCAATCCACACTATCGTAGGCTCCTTTTATATCTAAAAATAATGACCCTTGATAATTGTTGTCAGAGAAGCATAATTGTATATCTGTAATTAAATGTGCTACAGCATCACTCGTACCAAAATTTTTTTTGAAGCCGTATTGAGTGAGAGGGAGGGCGTTTATGTGCTTTAACCACCATTCTAATCTGTTTTTTATGATTCTTTCGAATACTTTAAAAATACAAGGAAGGAGGGATATCGGTCTATATGATTCGTGATCATTTGGGTTTTTACTAGCCTTAAGGATAGGTACGACGATGACTTTTTTCCATTCTTCTATGGTTTCTCCATTGATCCAGATTTCATTGAAAATATTTGTTAGGATTATTTTTCCATTCAATGGCAAGTGAAGAAGCATGGGGTATCGAATATCGTCAAAGCCTGGAGACGTGTTTTTTCTTTTTTGAATAGCAAACTCTAATTCTGGAAGGCCGATGGGTTCTATAAAGATCTTGTTGTTGTTTGGGTTTTGTGTTTGAGTCTGCAATATATGTCTCATATCTGGTAGAGGCAGAGGAGGTGCTATTTTGTTAAAAAAATCATTTTGCCACTCTGAGTTTGTAGCATGTTTTGGTTTTGTGAACTGTCTTTGCATTTTTCTAGCCTGGTTCCATAGTTCCGTAGTTGGCGTACTTTTATTTAGTTTCGAGCACCATTCTCGCCAGTTTATTTTAGCTTTCTCTTTTAAACTTTTTTTGGCTCTAGCTATTTCTTGTTTGCACCATATAAAGTTCTCATTTGTACTATTGTTTTTATAAAAATGTAAAGCATGTTTTCTTCTTTCAATAATTTCATCGCAAGCCTGGTCCCACCAAGGAGGTAGAATTTTTTTCTTTTTCTTCTTTTTTTTGTTTATGGGAAGTGCGGCATCAGCTGCAGTATTGATACCCTCCATAAAAAGAGTATACTTATGTTTTGGCGTATCTGTTTCTACGTAATTGTTATCAAAGAAATTGTGTGCTGTTTGATGATAAAGTTCCCAGTTGGCTTTGTGTAAATTCCATTTTGTTTTTGGATTAAGGTAATCATCTTCATAACACCTTGTATTCTTATTAATTTCAATAATAATGGGAAAGTGATCTGATCCCATTACATCGGCTATTGTATCCCATATGCAGTTGACGGCGATATCTGGTGACGACAGCGTAAGATCTACAACTGAGTTATTGCCGTTTCTAGTTATAAGTGTTGGTTTACCTGTATTTAAAACTACTAATTGACTATCCTCTATGACATTTAAGACTTGTGTACCTCTCGCATTAATTTTATATGACCCATAAACGGTATGATGTGCATTGAAGTCACCTCCGATAATTCCGGTATTATTAAGAAGGTTTAAAATGTTTTCCCAGTCGGAATTACTTGTTCTGCTATCGGGAGGGCAATACAAAGATAAAAAAGAGAAATTGTCGTGATTTTGGTTTATTATTTCGACTCCACATACTTGTATTTCTAACGAAAAATTTTGTTGAAGGTTCATCTCCTTAAACGCAAAAATATCCCTGACCAAGATAGCTACACCGCCGTAACCATCGTCCCGATCTTTCCGTATAACATGATAACCTTTAAACGTAATCTGCCTGCCAGGCTTAAACCACGTCTCAGATATTAAAGCTATATCAACATCTTGTTCATCTAAACATTTAAGCAAACTTAATTTATTTGAGACTGCAGATTTGGCATTCCATTGCAAAATTTTAATTTTATTTTTTTCGACCTTAGACATTAAAATTAGGATAAAAAGTATATAGTTTGGACATCACCTTACTAGCGTCTATATTTTTAAGCTCGTCAAAAGAATTAACATCTTCAAGAACACTTTGGAAAATATTAAAAAATAATTTTAGAAATTCTTCAGATTCTTTTTCATAACTTTCTTTTTCTAGTGGTGGTAAAGGGTTGCTGGGTCCAAAAACGAATGGGAACATAGGAGCTTGACTTGGGAGAGGGGATGAACTTTTTTTTCTTTTGTTTGGGTTGTTTGAGGTTTGTGAAAAATATGTTCTCGTTTCTTGTACTTGTTTTGAAGTAGACGGCTGTGAAAGTGTTGTGACTTTTTTTGTTTTGTCATTTTGGACTTTATTTGAGGGTGGTAAAAGAGGGAAAGCATTTATATTTTGTGTATCTAATACTGAGAATCTATTACTTGTGTTTAAAGCGGTCGAATAAGAATTGTTAAGGCTAGCTTTTGCTTCCAAAAAAGTTAAATTTTGTTCAGACATATGCTGCTTTATTTTATTTTGTTCTTTAAACTTTGGGCAATTTCTCGATATAGATTTATGTTGATCATTTTTACAGTGGAAGCAAAAACTGTCTTGAGGATCCCTACAAGAATGATTTTCCAATTTATCTTGTGCACAGTTAATACAACGAGTTTTTGTGCTTCTACAATGTTTGGCTACATGTCCGTGTTCCAAACATTTATAACATTGTATGACCTTGTGAATATATGGTTCGACTAAACATGCCACACTATTGATGAATACATATCTGGGTAAAATATTACCTTCGAAAGTTAATAAGACCATTTGTCTCGGGACATAAGCTGCTTCACCGTCAATATCTATTTTTCTTTTAAATCTAGACACCTCCGTAATATTTATTGTTGAAATTAAATTATCAAAAAGATATTTTTCATTAAAAATTGTATCTACATTTCTAATTATACCTTTTCTTTGTAAGAGATTGTTTGGGATAAATGCTAATAAGTTTTCTTCCTTTAATCTATCATCATTTACTAATTTATTTGCATCTCTTATTGTTTTTAAATGTACTCTTATCCTATTCTTACCTACACTCTCTATACTAATTATGTTGGGTATCGCTAAAGTTTTATGTAATATGTGTCCTACCTTCATCGGGTGTAATTTACCTAAATTCTCCTCTGTGTTTATTTTCTGTATAAATACATATACCTTATCGGAGTAAATATGGGCTTTTTGCGTGTTGAAAATTTTTTTGGGTTGTTCTGGTCTTAAATCTGCGCTGATTGTGGGAGTATTTGTTTTTTTTCCATTATCATCCAGTTCCATGATGTCACTCCCCCCGCCTCCGGGGGGATCTTCTTCACTCATAATTATTGTTCGTAAATAAAACTTTACTTTGAATTCGTATACACTATATCAAGTTTTTGTTTTTACCGGTATCACCGATATCACCGATTTATTTCGTTGATCGATACACCTGCGATATGTTCGCTTTGAAGAACCGATCGAGACTGTGAACAAGCTTACGAATAGCATTTTTAAAAAACTCGTCCACGTTGACTTTTAATAGTTTTGGTCTACCTGGTTTCGGCTTTGGTGAGGTTACTCCACCTGATTGGTCTAGTTTTAATTTTTTCACTGGCGTATACTCACAAACTGCTTCCATTTTTAGTCACTACTATTTGTCACGTTTATCGAAAATCAAATAACTGCCTTTCTAGAAACTATTTAAGTCAAAATATCTGTCATTAGAAGCTGTTGCCATTCGGAGGTCGTTAAATAACAATTATCCCTTTCTATTCTGGTTACGCCTATGACGCACGTTAATCCTCTTAGGCCTACTGTAGTAACAATGAAAGATCATAAAATAATGTGATAGTCCAAGAAATTTAATAAATTTTGTATTGAAATTAACAAAAACAATTTAGAATGCATTACAAATATTGAAGTTTTACCGCACGTACTGTACTATAGTTTTGCATACCGAATTACTTTTTATTCTGGGAATTTACTCTCTCTTGATTTTCAAATACAGTATAAATGACTTAGAATTATTTGTCGATGTGAATTCATTAACCTTTTTGCTGACGATACCATGAAAGCATGTAGTGGGATTTGAAAGAAGCAGTTATGAAAATTAACAAGGTGCTGAAAGAGATTGGTCATTATTTAAAACTAAATAAATTGAAATTAAACTAAACTTTTTTAAAAAAAAAGACTGTGTGACTTGTACACACTTGAATTTAGCAACGGAGAAAATCTTTTGTAACTTTGAAGAAATTAAAATCTCTTAAAAGGGTGTAAAATTTTAAATAAATTTTAAATAAATTTTACACACTTTTAAGAGATTTTAATTTCTTCAAAGTTACAAAAGATTTTCTTATTTTTTGTTCTAAATATAAATGTAGTTCTGTAAAAGTAGGCCATTGAGTTACAAATAAACAATCTGTCAAATATTTAGGTTTTCAACTTGATAATTTACTTACTTTCGATGATCATTTTGGTTATATTAAAAAAAAGATTTAAAAAACTCTACATTTTTTCAAGAATTGCTCAACACTATAACTGTTTAATTTAAACAAAATCAGTCAACTTCAAAAATTGTAAAATCGAGGAATACGTATAATATTAAAAGCAAGTCGTCTCACACCAATCTCTTTGATGTTAATGTCACTTGAGTGGTTTTCAGTGCACCAAAGACTTTATTACTTTACGATGATTTTTATATTTAAAATAGGTAATTAACTCATTGGCTCCATCATATTTTCAACAATATATACTTTTTAATAATCAATTACATGAACATAACACTAGAAATATAACTATCTACAATATCTGGACCTACAAAATTTTTTGATTCTACCATGCATTTTGTATAACGATAAGAAACATTTACATTTTTCATTTAAAAAAAAAGTCACGATGTTCTTCGCCAAAACGATATTTGCCCGAAAATTTAATAAATTTAACAAACCGAATTTTAATATTAAAGTCTAGCGTAGACATACGAATATTTAACTCGGAAAAAGATGATTAAAACCAAAACTATTACACATATTTTTAGCACATTTTGACAAATTTAAAATTGAATTCTTTCAGATTGAAACGCCAGAAATTAAATAAAGTCAAACCTTGACGTTAATATTTACAAAAATAGGTTATTTTCTTATGACGATTTTCCATCCTCACTCCACCAACGTTTTCGCCGGCCACTGTTAGACCAACATTATATGTATCGCGACTACGTTACTGAACGTTCCTCTGGAATACCCCTCGCACAAAAATATGATGTGATTTCCATCGATGATCGATGATTGACAATTAAGTACTTTTGACAATGCCAAAAACTGACAAATTAAACTAATATCAGTTTCTCTTCTAATGGAAATAAAATCACTTATTTTAAAGAAAAAGGGGACTTTAATTGACGTTTCGACTTTCTTGAATGAAAGTCGTTTTCCAAATGACATAGCAAAATATATAATAAAAAATTTACTATAGAAACAGGTTATATTATCTCTGTGCTTTCTGCCGTTGCTAGGAAATAAAACTAAAAGCTTAACTTTTCTTGTAAATATCTCGGAAGATCTAATTTTCAAAGACATGAGAACTGTATTTTTTGCCGTTTTAGATATAGTAGAACCCACCGCTTTATGAGAAAGAAAAAACGCTATAAAAACAGCAACGGATACCGCCAATAGAAGAAATGCTAATTATTCTGGACATTTTTGAGTTTTTAATGTCGAAAACGCCATACACTGTCCATATACATAAAAATAAAATGATATTTTGGCTATTAGGACCACCGTGCAAAGGTTCAACAACCAACTTACTGGAGATCGTTAGGGGTAATTTGCGTAAAATTTCTATATTGATTAACTTTCTTTAATATGAATTTACATTTTAATTTCTATAACGCATATTAGATTTCAATAGAGGTTGACCACTCCATCTCGCCCATAGGTTCATTTTCTGATCTCTTGTGTGTTGAATCTCCATTTAATTTATTTTTGTTTATTTTCCTACGAGGATAACGGCCTGTATAGCAGACGTATGTTCGCGTCATTCATAGAGGATTACTTTTTGATTTGGTTTTGGTTTTGGTTTTTCTGCGCGACCATGCGCGTGAGACAGAACGATTTTAACTCTTCTTAAGAGACAACGTGCGTTTGCAGAAGACCGTTTTGTAAAGGTGTTTTTTTTGTTCATGTTTTTTCTCAAGTTCTCTCCAGTTTTCTCCAGTGGTTAAGAATTGGATACAGCTGAGGGCCCTCTGGATAGTGTGTGGACAATACCATTGGTAAGTAGTCCTCTATAGCGTTTAATCGTCATCAAATGGAGTTCTTATTTTAACCCGAAAATCAGATAGTGATTTAGAGTAATTTCGACAAGTCCAACAACTCAACTCTCCACATAGGAGTTATCGGAGAAGGTTCCGAAGACCTGGAACGCACATTGGTCCTAGCGAGCGGATACGTCGGACTTACTCTTTAAAATTCTTTTGATTTTCGGTGTTGGAGAAATTAAACTTTAATATTTAATTGTTAAATATCTGTGGAGGTGGTTTGTTATCCTCGTTGTCATATATTGCTTGTTAACAATTATTAATATTTTAAGTAAAATTTGCATTTTTGAATAAGGCCCAAAAAACTGTATCCAGTTTTCGTTTTTTTTTTTGTACTATTTGTAGTCAACAATTTTTGACCTTGAAATTAACCAGTTTCAGATTTATCGTAATTGCAAATTAGTGTGATTTTAAAATTTTAGGTTCCTAATAGTCCTTGACCGTTAGGCAGCTTGATAAGGACTTTTTGCGCAAATTATTGATTTTTAATTTGAGGTCGTTGAATCTTTATTTTAATTAAAATTTATAAACAGTATTGTTCTCTTTTGCCAGTGGCAGCGCTTGACAAGGGGGCGTACATTTATTTATAATTTTTTGATTTTGAATCACCTATAATTTAATTAATATTTCTGTTGATTTGTTTGTTTTGGTTATTTAAAATCTTTAGGGTTTTTGTTTAACATGGCTGATAGATTGAAAAAATTTATATTGCAAAGGAGAACTGCTTTGAACGATATAGAAACTTTATTGCAGTTATCGAATGCTGCAGCTACTGAGGTAAATAAGCACTCCATCTTTCGTGTTAGATATTCAGAGTTAGATGAGGTTTTAGACACTTTTAATAAACATCATCAGAGCATTCAATCCGTTCTTTTGGGCTCTGACGCTACTGACGCGCAACATGACTCGGAGGAAATTATACGTGCGCAATTTATGAATGATTATTATCAAATAAAAGCTAATTTTGCGGATATTTTTGAAAAGGACGACGTTCAGAATAATGTCATTCCTCAAGCGGTGCCACATATGAGTAATGTTCGGTTACCTCAATTAGAACTTATTAAATTTTC
The DNA here is from genome assembly GCA_949320105.2 of Crepidodera aurea. Classification (NCBI taxonomy): domain Eukaryota; kingdom Metazoa; phylum Arthropoda; class Insecta; order Coleoptera; family Chrysomelidae; genus Crepidodera; species Crepidodera aurea. The sequence goes on along the minus strand of OX439475.1, from coordinate 70,330,626 downwards.
AGGAGATTTTACTTCGGCGATTACCTTTTTTGATCTATTTGATGCGCTCGTGCATAGACGAAATAATATTGATGATACTGAAAAGTTAAGTTATTTAATTCAAAGCTTAGAAGGCCCTCCTTTAATGTTGGCTAAATCTTTGCCTTTAGCTAGAGAAAATTATGTTAGGATTTATGATAAATTAAAAAATAGATATTTGAATAAACGCTTACGTGCAATGGCACATTGGAGCAAGATTGAGGAAGCTCCGTGTACTACGTTTAAAAATTCTGATAGCTACAGTAATTTAATTGACACTTTTTCGGAAAATCTTTCTGCTTTAGAAAATTTAGGTTATAACATTTCGGATTTCGTGTTAGCTTATAAAATCCTAACTAAACTTGATGAGGAGACTCAAGAACGCTTCGAGTTATTGCATGGGTCTGGTGAAATGCCCACTTTTGATCAGCTGTCTGATTTTTTGGAAAGTCAGTGCATTTCTTTCGACTCATATTCTTCGCCTTGTGCTAGCCAGAACTCTGGTCGGAAAATTAAATCGTTGCCTTCTAAACAGAATTTAAATAAAAATGGTCATAAATCTAATAATCGTTTTAGTTTCTTTTCAAAGCCTAATACGTTGACTTGTTCGTTATGTCACGCAAGTCACAACTTGCAAGCGTGTTCTTTATTTTTAAATAAACCCCCTTATGAGCGTTATAACTTTTGTAAAAATACGCGTCTTTGTTTTAAATGTTTAGAAAAACATGATTCTCGTACTTGCACTGTCACAGCTCGTTGTGACCATTGTAATCTTAATCATCATAGTCTTTTGCATTTTAAGAGTACTGGTGGGGGCACTCACGCTGGTACTTCTGGGGCCCCAGCTCTTGATTTGTCGCCTGGTGCTTCTCTTGATACTCAGTCCTCTGAGTTGAGGTCACATGTTGCCTCACTAGGTAGTGTTGTCTCAAAAAGTTCGAGCGTTTTATTAGCTACTGCTGTGGTAGAAATTATGGATGGTTGTGGAGTGTATCAACCTGTTCGAGCTTTAATTGATGGAGGCAGCATGACATCCTTTGTATCCCAGTCTTGTATGCGTCGTCTAGGTATTAAACACTCTTCTGCTGCTTTGTCCGTACAAGGTATTGGTGCCGTTAAGAGTACGGTGGTTGGTCGAATTGTAATCCTGGTGAAGCCTGTGGATCAAATGGTTCCTGTGTTCAATTGTGAGGCGTTTGTTTTGCCCAAAATTTGTGAGGACTTACCTGTTGCTAGTTTGTGTGTTGAGCAGTGGTCTCACTTAGCTAATTTGAAGTTGGCCGATCCTCGTTTTCATCTTCCTGGTAAGATTGAGGTGCTGTTTGGAGCTGACATGTTCTCTCAAATTTTATTGGATGGCAAAGTTCGAGCTCCTGTTGGTTTGCCGGACGCTGTTAATACCATCTTTGGATATGTGCTGATGGGTAGCTGTAATTTTGGTTCCATGATGTCGGCTACCTCGTTGTTTTGCCACTTGGATCCGATGGTTACGTTGGAGGAATCTGTTAGGCAGTTCTGGAGTTTAGAATCTGTTCCTCAAGTAGAATGTTTGTCCCCTGATGATGTTCTTTGCGAACAAAACTTTGTTGAAAATGTTTGTCGAGACGACACTGGTCGTTATATCGTCTCTTTACCTTTTCGTGAACCTTTTCCTGTTTTTCCAGGAATGTTTGAGTTAGCTGTCAATCGTTTTGTATCTCTTGAAAAAAGACTTTTAAGAAAACCTTCGCTTTATCAAGAATACTGCTCCTTTATGAAAGAATATTTGGATCTACATCATATGGAGGCTGTGTCAGAAACCTCTCGTCCCCCATATTGTTATTATATTCCTCACCATGCTGTAATAAAACCTGATAGTTTGACTACCAAACTGAGAGTGGTTTTTAACGCGTCTGCCCAAGTTGCCAACCAGAATTCTTTGAATCAATGTTTGTTTGTTGGTAAAAAGCTACAGCAGGATATTTTAACTATTTTGTTAGGTTTCCGACTCCATAGATATGTCTTATCCACAGATGTTAAGCAGATGTATAGGCAAATACAAGTGGATAAAAGTCATTGTGATTATCAGAGGATCATATTTAGGTTTTCTCCTGATGAAGAGTTACAGGAGTTTCGGTTATTGACAGTAACTTATGGTGTATCGGCTGCTCCTTTTCTTGCTTTAAGGACTTTGTTGCAGCTGAGTGAAGATGAAGGGAGAGAGTTCCCTCTTGCCGCTGAGGTGTTACGTAATAGTTCCTATGTAGATGATCTAGTTGGTGGAGGTGATACCTGGCAAAAGGCCTTGGATTTGCGAAACCAGTTGATATCCTTGTTATCCAGAGGCCAGTTTGAGTTGCGTAAGTGGTCTAGTAATGATTTGCGCTTACTAGAAGGTTTACCTGAGTCTCATATAGGTAAAAAACCTATTTCTTTTGATGATGATAATTGTTCGTCTCCTTTAAAAATTCTTGGGCTTGTATGGAATCCACAAACGGATTGTTTTTCTTTTCAGGTGACCGCTTTGGACAAATCTTGTACTAAACGAAGTATGATGTCAGAGTTGGCTAGAGTATTTGATCCAGTAGGTTTTCTAGCTCCTATGACTTTGTTTACCAAATGTCTCATCCAACGTTTGTGGTTAGCTGGAATAGACTGGGATGACCCTCCTCCAAAAGTAATCTGCGATATTTGGAACCAGTATAAGGAGCAGCTTTCATCCCTTGTGCAGCTTCAAGTGCCTCGTTTTATGTCTGTGTCCAGTTATCTTAGTTGTTAGCTACATGGGTTTGCTGACAGCAGTGAAAAGGGTTATGCTGCGGTTGTTTATTTGCGTTTTGTTTTACCAGATGGTCAGATTCGTGTCTTTTTTGTATGCGCGAAGTCCAAAGTGGCTCCACTTCGTACCGTATGTATTCCGCGGTTGGAGTTATGTGCCGCAGTTTTACTGGCTAAACTCTTATCTTATATTGTTAGTATTCTAGAGGTTAAGCTTACAATAGAAAAGGTGGTGGCTTGGTCCGACTCTGAGATTGCCCTAGGTTGGATAAAGTCCTCTTCTCATCGATGGAAGACTTTTGTATCCAATCGAGTAGCCTATATACAGGAACGCATGTCACCTGATAGTTGGTTTCATGTTCCTTCTGATCAGAATCCCGCTGATTTGGCTTCCAGAGGTGTTTTGCCTGCGCTGATGTTAGAACAGTCTCATTGGTTTGCTGGTCCTAAGTTTCTCTATAACTCCCCTACTTTTCCAGACGCTTCTCTTCCTTGTTTTGATTGTGCAGGAATGTTTGATGAGGCACGTAAGGTAACCTTGATTTGTTTTACTGATGATAATTTTCTTGAAACGTTGTTAAACGATCATTCTGATTTTGTGTTGATTCGACATGTTGTAGCTTGGATTTTGAGATATGTTCATAACTCCAAGTTTCCCAGGGAGCCAAGAGTGGGTCCGTTATGTTCCGATGAACTTTATGAGTCTTTGATGGTTTTGATTAGATATACTCAACATCGATATTTTGAGAAGGAGCTGGAGGGAAACGGATTTTCTAAACCCTTCCGAAAATTGTGTAGTTTTCTCGATGATAAAGGAATTTTACGGGTTGGCAGTCGTCTTCGATATTTGCCTGTTTCTTTTGATAAAAAATTCCCCTGTATATTACCTCGAGAAAGTCGATTAACGTACTTGCTTATCGATTATTATCATAAACGCTATTTCCATGCTGGGTTACGTACAGTAAGTTTTTTACTAGCCCAATCCTTTTGGATCTTGTCTCCTAAGAGAGCTATACGTTCGGTTTTGTCAAAATGTATTACGTGTTGGAAGCAAAATCCTATACATTACCAGCCTGTTATGGGTAACTTACCCCTAGTTAGAATTTCCCAGGTTAAACCCTTCCTTAATTCAGGTATCGATTTTGGAGGTCCATTTTATGTTGTGATGAATCGCTATCGAGGAGCTAAATCTTGTAAGGTGTATTTGTGCCTGTTTGTCTGTATGGCCACCAAAGCTCTTCATTTAGAGTTAGCTTCTGATTTATCCAGCGAAACTTTTCTCTCTGCTTTGCAACGTTTCATAGCTCGCCGTGGTCGAGTTAGTGATTTATACTCCGATTGTGGTAGCAATTTTGTTGGTGCGGCTAATTACCTTAAGCATATGAAAAATGCTGCTTCCAATGAAAAAATCTCGTTCCATTTTAATGCGGCCTCTGCTGCTCATTTTGGCGGTCTTTGGGAGGCAGGAATTAAAGCGGTAAAAACGCACTTAGCTCGGGTTATAGGTGATCAAATTTTGTCGTATGAGGAGCTTAATACCGTTATAATTCAAATCGAATCCTATCTTAATTCTAGGCCGTTGACTCCTATGAGCTCAGATCCGAACGATCTGTCGGTTTTAACTCCAGGCCATTTTTTAAACCTTGAGCCGCTGTCGGCTGTATTTGAACCGTTTGACAATAATCCTATTCCTGCATCTCATCTTATGAGATGGCGTTTGCTTAATCGGTTGCATAAAAATTTTTGGGAACGGTGGAGTAAGGAATATTTACATACGCTGCACCAACGCAGTAAATGGACTTCATCGGACAATTTAAAACCCGTTGAAGTAGGAACGATGGTTCTGATACGAGAGGACAATGTCCCTCCCTCGCAGTGGCGTTTAGGACGCTTATTTAAATTGTTTCCGGGACAGGACGGAATTGTTAGAGTTGCCGATGTAACTACTACAAAAGGGCTTCTTCGGCGCCCCCTTGTCAAGCTGTGTCCGTTGCCTACATGAATTGTGTAGTATTATTTTTTATATATATATATATATATATATAAGTATATTTTTTAGTTTGCATTTTTTTTTTGGGACTTATGCAATAATGCTATGTAAATTTTCTGTTACGATTTTTTGTGTCAAAATGCACCATTTAAAAGTGGCATTTTGGTGGGGGAGTATGTTGAATCTCCATTTAATTTATTTTTGTTTATTTTCCTACGAGGATAACGGCCTGTATAGCAGACGTATGTTCGCGTCATTCATAGAGGACTACTTTTTGATTTGGTTTTGGTTTTGGTTTTTCTGCGCGACCATGCGCGTGAGACAGAACGATTTTAACTCTTCTTAAGAGACAACGTGCGTTTGCAGAAGACCGTTTTGTAAAGGTGTTTTTTTTGTTCATGTTTTTTCTCAAGTTCTCTCCAGTTTTCTCCAGTGGTTAAGAATTGGATACAGCTGAAGGCCCTCTGGATAGTGTGTGGACAATACCATTGGTAAGTAGTCCTCTATAGCGTTTAATCGTCATCAAATGGAGTTCTTATTTTAACCCGAAAATCAGATAGTGATTTAGAGTAATTTCGACAAGTCCAACAACTCAACTCTCCACATAGGAGTTATCGGAGAAGGTTCCGAAGACCTGGAACGCACATTGTGAGATTCACAAACAAAATTAAAAACGCGGTGAATAAAGTCATAAATATTATAAATTAATTAAGCTTACTTACCCTATCTCAACCCTCACCATTGGATTCACTGTCATCAACATTGATAATCAATTTGGTCGGACTCGTTATATAAGAATTTTCTTCTTTGATAACATGTTTGATTTTTGTCTGCCAATCATCAGCTGAACTTTTGTTAATTTCTTCTTTTACCAAATTTGCTATCAACCCGTCAAATTTGGGAAACACGTTATAACGCTTTATTCTTTTTTAATTTGTCCCCAAATTAATTCTGTGGGGTTAAATACAAAAAAATAGGGCGGAAGGGCCAATACCTCGTGGCCCCTTTTTGATGCCATTTCATCAATAAAAAGTTTTATAATATATATGTAAAGATGCCCAAACGATATGTACAAATGTTTAGAAGTGTCATTTCAAGTTGAAATTTTTATACAAAATAACCTCACAATTAGAACCCTCCGTGGATGGTTCACACTAGCGTCAGCGTCTATTTGGTATTTGTAAAAGAAAGTGTAGAATTTTTTCTCTGATTTTTAGGAATCCATACACAATTAGCTGATTTACAACTTTTATTCCAGCAGGAATCACATCATTTGACGCAATTTTTGTAACTTGAAACAGGAATCATTTAAATAAAAATGTCAACTTGAAATGACGAATCAAATATTGAAATAATATGAACGTTCACTTGAATTCAGGTTACTCCTTTCAAGTTACTTGAATTCAAGTAACTTGTAAAGTCTGAACGCCGCTTTATAGAAATTAAAATATAAATTCATATTAAAGAAAGTTAATCAATATAGAAATTTTACGCAAATTACCCCTAACGATCTCCAGCTAAGTTGGTAATTGAATCTTTGCACAGTGGTCCTAATAGCCAAAACATCATTTTATTTTTATGTATATGGATAGTGTACGGTGTTTTCGACATTAAACTACTCAAAAATGTCCAGATCAATTAGCATTTCTTCTATTGGCGGTATCCTTTGCTGTTTTTTCTTTCTCATAAAGCGGTGGGTTCTACTATACCCTGAAAGTATCATTGAATTCTGACGAGTGGATTTTGAGATCCTCCGGACACACATACACACATACATACAAACCTTGCTCGTTTAATAGTATTTGATAAATAACACTAACTTCACTAGTTCAATGAATTCATTGATTTGTAAAGGTTTTAATGAATACAATCAGTTGCCAAATGACAAAAGCCTGTGACCTAAACCCATTTAAAATTAATTTGAAAAAGCTTATAAAAAAAATAAAAATTGATGTATTTTGATAAATTGATGTCACGTTTTTTTACCAAACTGACTCCTTTTCTTTTTTGATTTTAGATTTTAGTTTGTATGTATGTAAGTTTTATCACATGTGTACAAATTGTTTTAAATTTTTTTATTGAATATGGATGTCAAATTTTATATTGCCTTTTTATCTTATATGGACATTAGGTTATTCTATTTAAATAAAGATTTTTCTTCTTCTTCTTCTTCTTGTTTTTGTAATTATCATTAATCACGTAAAAAACAATGCAAAGTGTACCAAAATGACTAATGACCTTTAATCCAGTATGATTACACGTACACGTACATTTGTCTTAAAAAGCATCGACATTTTGAATTTGTATTTTATGTACAATTTGTAGTTTTAAACAGCCATTTTGACAGATAAGTACAAAAATCATTGCAAATAAGCGAACGCCTCAAAAAACCCATTGTTCCGACACTGATCAACTTCCTCTATCTACCATACTCTTTGTACCTCACAAAACGTCTGTTTCGTCTTATTTTGTCTCCTCCTCGACTATCTAGCAGATTAAATTTGATGAAGGGCTGAATTGAATAATTTAATTAACAAAAGGTCACATTCAAATGGATTCATTCGGATTTAGTAGTTAAGGTCAGTTTAAAATTGGTAGTTGTTTCATACCGACATCGACAGGAGTATACTTGCAGAGAAATGTTTACGCAAGAAGTTAAGCACTTATTAATACAAAATGTTTATACATTATCCAATTAAACGAGCTTCATAACAAATTTATAACATTTTCCAAGAAGTAGACAGTCGTATTGATATTTAGTTAGACTTGGAGCAATACTGAAAGCGATTATCATGGCAGCGATAGGATATGTATGCCCAATATGTATTCCGTTAATTTAGAAATTTATATACAAAATCAAACACCCGTTTGCTCCACTGATCTGGAGAAAGAGAGAAGAAAATAATGTAAGTAATAAAGTATGAAAAAAAAAATCATAGTGGGAAAATAAAATGAAGAAAGTTTTTAATTCGAAATTAGGAATGAAGGGAAACAGGAGCGAGATTTAAAAAAAAAGGTGAAACCAAAATTAATATAACCTCATCTTTAATGGTAGAAATTAAATTTGAATATATTATACAGGGTATTTCATTGGGAGAGGGTAATATTTTAACAGAGGATACGAGTGACTGAGGTGATTCCAAATAACCAATATTTTATGGGTCTACGGTCCCTTATAGCTGAGATACAGAGTGTTTTGTTCATATTGGTCATTTCTTCATTGCCTCCTGTGCTTTTAACCACTCTGTATAATTTTATAATATTTGATACATATGCTCTATGTGTCTTAACAAATTAATTGAGGTATTATTAATATTGAAAATACAGGCCCGACTAAAAATTGACAAATTCGTTCCACTCATAAACAAAAATATTTTACCATATCTTAAAAAAGTACAAAAAATTGAATTTAACGATATATTTTTTATTTTTCCACATATGATTTTACACTGAGGAAAAAAAGGGTGTGAGTTCGGATGTTAATAGCATCCGAATAAAGGATTCCTCGGATATAAGTCCGGAAGGCCGAGCAAACAAGAGTTCGATTGTAAAAGAGGTGAGTTAATAATATGGAGGATAAGCAGTCGAACGAAAAAATAAGAGACGTTACGTCATAACTATATGACGTCACAATGTTATAGTACTGTCGATAGCTTAGCATACGAAATCAAACAAAAATAGAATCATGAAGATCCGATCATCTTCTCTAGATAAGACGAACACGAAATTTATACAACTGAAGAACATACGATCTACAATAGAATTCTGGTTTTTGAGCTTCCGATCTTTGATTTTATTTGGTGTCAGAGCATACGAGCTTTTATTCGCTCAGTTCCTAAATAGTAGAGCACGAATATTCTTTTGATCTTTAGGAAACGTGCATATTACCTCCTAGACCTCTTCTGGAGACGAGCGGTACCTTCAGCTCTGAATATTGCCATCCGATGCTCTACCCAATAACAGGTGAGCAAGAATGATAGTTATCGGAAGAAAATGCTAAAAATACAAGGGACTGAAAAGGTAAAAGAAAAATATAAATACTTGACATAGTTTTATTATCCAAAAAAACAATAATAAAAGGTTTCCTTAATATTACATTACCAAAATGTAAAACCTAGTTTTACGATGCACAGGAATTACAAATCGGCTGTCGCCAAAGTAAAAAATACACTTTCATAAAGTGTGATAAAAAACTGTATAAAGTAGGCAAGCAAAGACGCATAGAAACGAGTCATATCCGTGATAACTACACATTTTTCTGAATTAAATTCAAACTAATTTTAAAAAGAAACTTTTTTAGAAGACGAATTTATAGATATAATTGCATTTTTAAAACATAAACCCACGAACCAGCTATATTTCTAACGACATCCTCGGGCATTCCCAACGAATACAGAAACTCAGCAGCCATGCTTCAAACACCTGTTTTAAAAAAAGTTAAAATAGAAAATGTATAGCTTTTTTAGTATAGGTGCTAGATACAAACAGAACCAGCTATCCATGCCATTTCCTGTTGGTTGGGCTACCTATCAGGCGCGTCTCCAGGTGGCGGATAGGAGGACGGTCAGGACTCACGTCTTGATTAGTGGTAGTCATAAGTAGAGTGAGGGGGCCTAAAAACCCCCAAAATCTTTTGCGAAAACTGCCACCGTGGACCAGCCCCCCAAAGTGAAGGTGAGAGGTGCCGTGCCGATGTACTGAATGGTCACAGGGAGTGTGACCGCGAACGGCCCCCTGGGGGCACCAGGCGACACCCCCTTGTAACCAGCCTTCCCCTGGTATGCGGGGCTCTGCCAGGGGTGACACAACCTTCCCTAGCTACTCGTGGGACCCAAAATGGATAAAGAAAAGAAAAAAGAAAAAGGACCAGAAAAACCGGAGGTTGTGCGATCACGCACACCTCCACAAAAACACCGTAGAGGTAAAAGGATCTGCGGTGCCGAGGCCAAGAGAAGGAGGAAAGCGAAGGAGCAGGAGGGTGTCAAAGACACCACCGGCACCACTCGCCCCTCCCAATCTAAACCTGGCACCGCCAGACAAAAAATCTTGGGCAGCGATGCCAGTTCTTCCTCCACAAGAGGCCATGAACGCGTCGCCACCCAAGACAAGAAGCGCATGCGCTCGGACACCTCTGGCGAAGGGACACCTGCCAGAGGAAAAAAACCGAGGCATGAAGCTAAAAGTTACAGCGAAGCGGCTACCAACCATCTAAGGGTAGCCGTTGTCGACATGGCCGACCCCTACGGTAAGACAACCGTAGAAAGGGAAGGCCTTGTAAAAAAGCAACTGATGGAGGCACTGGACAAAACCCTTATGTCCGCCTCCAGCAGCCAAGACAAGCCACCGACGTTTCGGTCATGGTCGCACTCTGGTGAAATCATCAGAGTTACCTGCGATAATGACGAAACGTTGCAGTGGCTAAGGAACACGGCCAAAAGCCTAAAGCCGTGGAAGGAAGCGCTGCTCGACGTGGTACACGTCGACAACCTTCCTAAGCTGACAAAAGCCACCCTCTGGGTCCCGAGCGATGCACACGCTGACCTCGGTGACAAAGAGGATGTGCTGGGTGGATGGATGGTGCTCCTTCCACTACGAGGCAAAGGATGACCCGAAAGGACATCTTTTCGTTTTCGGAATACGAGACGAAAAGATGGAAGTCCTTAACACAAAATCAATGAGGTTGAGCTACGCGTTCACCTCATTGGTTTTAAAGACGAAGAAAACGGAAGCGGAAGCTGGTGAGAGGCTAGATGAGGATTCCGATAGGAATCCTCCTCCTCAACAAGAGGCCCCCGCAAAGGTTGTCGACCGACACCCTCTCGGAGGAGAGAACCAGGGACCGCACAAGTAGCGAGGCCAACCCATCTCCAGACATGGAGGAGGCGATGGCCGAATAAAGGAACAAACAACACTGACTTACCAACGATGCAAGCAGAGATAGCTGTGGACAAGGTAAACATAATCCACTGTAACCTGCAACACAAAAGGGTGGCTACGGCAACACTATGCCGCTACCTTGATGAGTTGCAGGACACACTAGCACTTATTCAGGAACCCTGGATAAGACAAACGAAAATCATGGGTTTTAGTAATCTAAAAGGTTTAATTTTCAGCTTTCCAAGCAACCATCAACCTAGGACCGCTATATATATTCCTAGCAAATTCAAGGCCTACCCAATGACGCATTTCTCAACCTCCGACCTCACGGTGGTTAAGGTGGAATATGTGCAAAAAGGTCAAAAGCAAGTGTTAATTCTAGCATCCGCATACCTCCCTTCTGACGCAGTCAAACCACCACCTAACAAAGAACTGGAGGACCTTGTGGAACACTGCCTCACTCAAAAGCTTGAACTGGTGATAGGCTGCGACTCCAACGCACACCATGTAAGCTGGGGCAGCAAAGACATTAACACTAGAGGTAAGTCACTTTATGACTATATAATAAACAAGAATCTTTGCATTCTAAATAGAGGTATTGAACCAACTTTTATAAACTCTCGTAGCCAAACGCGAATAGATATAACCCTATCTACCATAAAAACATCAACAATAATATCCGGCTGGCATGTATCTGACGACGTCTCAATGTCAGATCATCGCTGGATAAAATATGAATTAAATTTATCGCTCACAACCTCCATACTATCTCGCGACCCTAGGAAAACGGATCGGACAAAATATGTCCACCTTTTGGAAGGGGCTCTGCAAGCAGTAGAGGCTGTGTTACCTAATAATATGAGCAAATTGGAAAATTACTCTGTAACTATCCATAATGCTATAAATCACGCCTATAAGAAGTCTGCCCCCTCAAGCGGGTCGAACTAAACGGTAGAACCACCTCCTGGTGGTGCCAAGAGTTGGATCAGCTCAGGAAGATGGCAAGGACATCTTTTAATAAGGCAAAAAATACCAAACTTGAAGAGGACTGGGACATATATAGGTCTCACCTCAGAGAGTACAAAAAAGTCGTTAGACAAAAACAAAGAGAAGCTTGGAAGAACTACTGTGAGGAAATCGAAGATTTTCCTCAAGCAGCTAGACTCCAAAAAGCTCTCTCTAAAGACCCTTATCGCCATATCGGTACACTAACCAAAGAGGATGGCACTAGAACTGCCAACCTTAAGGAAAGTCTTGAACTACTAATGTCAACACACTTCCCTGACTCCAGAACCACTAATCTGGCAATCTGGGAGGAAGAGAAGCAACAAAACCTCACAGAAGATGACTGGAGAATAGCAGACCAGATCTTCGATGAGGACAAATTAAGGTGGGCCATCTCGAGCTTCTCCCCTTTTAAATCACCAGGAATTGACGGCATTTATCCAGCCCTACTTCAGTGGAGCCTGGATGCATTAATGCCGCACCTAGTAGGAATCCTCAGATCCTCCCTGGCACTGAGGTATATTCCAAAAAGCTGGAGAGAAGTCAAGGTTGTCTTTATACCAAAACCAGGAAGATTGGATTACTCCATTCCAAAAGCATATCGACCGATTAGCCTCACATCGTTTTCAATGAAAACTTTAGAGAGGCTATGTGAAAGATATATAAGAGATGTAGCGATAATACAAAACCCACTACATCCGAATCAACATGCGTACACCCCAGGAAAGTCTACTGATTCAGCCCTCCACCTTGTGGCCGGTTACATCGAAAGATCGCTGGACTCAAAAGAGTCCACCTTGGATGTATTCATAGACATTGAAGGTGCGTTCGACAAAACCACCTTTCCCAAAATAGCAAATGCCTTAGCTAATAAAAATATCCCCAACACAATAAATGGATGGATATATAACATGCTCTCAAAGAGAGCAATAAAAATCAGTGTAGATGATGTTACCATAAGAGGCATGGTTGTAAAAGGTTGTCCACAGGGAGGGGTGCTCTCACCACTACTGTGGAACATGGTCCTAGACACCTTAGTCAATCGCCTCAACGATGACAGTTTCTACACTATAGCTTATGCAGACGACCTAGTGATTCTGCAAACAGGAAGATTTGAAGGAATACTCTGTGCTAGAATGCAAGAGGCCCTCAATATCATAGAACAGTGGTGCAAAGACCACTCACTGTCAATAAACCCAAAAAAGACAGAGATGGTTCTTTTCACGAATAAAAGGAAGCTTGCAAACATCGAGGCCCCAAAGCTCCTAAATACTAAATTGAACTTTTCTGCAGAGGTGAAATATTTGGGGGTCACCTTTGACAGCAAGTTAACATGGAACTCTCACCTAGAAAACAGAGTCAAAAGAGCATACATATCTTATGAACAGTGCCGTAGAACCATTGGCCGCACCTGGGGAATGTCACCCAAGGTTACGGCATGGATCTACACTGCAATCATAAGACCTATGCTAACGTACGGTGCGATTGCCTGGGGAGTCAAAACTAGCCAGCGGACAGTCGTACGCAAATTGGATCAAATCCAAAGAATAGCATGCCTCAACATAACGGGGGGCATGAGAACCACACCAACTAGAGCAATGGAGGTGATCCTTGGTCTCACCCCCCTTGATATATTTATTAAGGAGGCTGTAGTGATGACCATGACACGGCTACGCTCTACAGGTATAGAACCTAGTACTAGAATGTCACCAGGCCCTGATCGAAGCTTGCAACAACAACGTGGTCACGTTAGCTTGGATCAAAGGTCATCTAAAATCAAAAGGCAACCGTGCAGCTGACTCTCTAGCTAAGAAAGCAGCCTCCCAAAAACTTTTGGGACCTGGCACTTTCATAAGCTTATCGGCATCAGCTGTGGCTGACCTACTGAAGAAACACTCCCTTGACAAGTTTAAGGGTAGATGGGACGACGAAACAGGTTGCAAGCTAGCCAAGGAACTATTACAGTATCCGAACAGCGAAACAGCCAAAAAATACATGACTATGAACAGACAGAACCTGCGCACAGCCACAGGTATCCTGACTGGCCACTGTCATCTACGAAAACACCTCTACAGGATGGGGTTATCTGACACTCCACTGTGTAGAGGATGTGAACAGGAAGACGAGACTGTCGAACACATTCTTTGCGAATGCACAAATGAGACATTTTCTTTTCGGCGAGCGGTGGCTAACACATGCCAACATGAGGGAGCTACCTTCAGGCGACGTCATCGCCTACTTTAAACAAGTAGGCTGGCTGACGAGCTAGAAGGAAGGCTCAACCTCAGAAGGACGCACAATGGGCCAAAAGTGGCCTACGTGCTGTGGGGTGACCCACCCTTCTAGATTTACAGATACAGAGATACAGATCCATGCCATTTATACCACCCAGAAATAAATCATATAAATTGACTTACCTTTTTCCTTTACATGAATGTAAGCCACTAAAAAATCACCGCCACTCACACTCTTTCCTCTGTGAAATTATCGAACAGACAACAGTTTTAAAGTGTATGTACCCCCACCGCATTGTCTATGTCATCTTCGATTGCTCTAAGGTAGAAATACATACCTTGCTCGGATGCTGAGCTATCGAGCACAGTAGAAGTAACTACCTTGCTCGGATGCTTAGCCATCGAGCACCCCTTATTCGTTTGTCCGTCATCCGATTTACGAACTTCATGCAGTCGAAATATTAACAAACACTTTGTGACTATCTAGGTACCTACATATTTGTTATTTTAGAATGCCAAATTTAAATAGATTGGCACGTAGATTTATTGAATAATCAATTCAAGCTGAATTTGCAAAAATTTAATAACTTTTATGAAGTTTATTTTCGGCTTGCGAATTTTCAGTTAGATATTGAATTACAGATTGTTTCTGGATATCATTTCTTCTGGAATTTCAGGAGGGAAATGTACCTGCACAGAGGTATGTGCAGTTGTCTCTATCAAACTAATACAAAATAAAGCAAAGCAATACCTATTTCATTCTATGAGACTTTTAAATGTTTTATTTTCAATTTTTAGATAAATAAATAGTATTACGTATTTCTAAAGGTCTTCTATGTTTCTCTGAAGACAATTAAAAAAAATGTTGATAAAATCGTTCAAAAATGGAATTTTTCAATTTTTTTCTAAAAATCTTTGAGAAACTGGCTCAAGGAGAATAACCACTTTTTTCTCACAAAAATAAAAAAAAATGTGGCAGAATGTAGAGCTTGCATATGCCTAGATACCTACCTATATATTTTCTCTTTGTTAGGCAGTGGCACTTTCTTATTGAGTTTCAAAACCAACTGTAAGCTGAGTAAAGAATTTATTAGCAAATAGTTAGGCAAATATCCTCTATTATTTCGTACGAAGTTTATTTTTTGGGGTGTTTCTCCATTAGGCAACCTTTATGTATTTGGAAATCTAAACCAAGTTAACTCATCATATACGTAAATGCCTACCTAAAATATCGTCATTTCAAAATGCTCGTCTCCTGGAAAGAGTTGAAATAGTCTGCTAAACATACTGACCATATTGGTCCGGATGTCGTTAGGCAGAAATAATCGACATATTCGGTTCCATTTTATGACAGATCCGAATAAACAGTACATCGTCTGCTTTCGTCCCTAAAGTTTGAGAGTACTCGCCAGTTTTTCATCCAAATTAATGTCCACTCTGTTGTAGAACATCTTCTAATTTGCATTCGAGTCTTCTTCTTCCTCTATTAAAGTTGCACGTTTTTTCCATAGCTGAGCAAAAACGATCGCTAGTATCTTGTAAAGCCGATCTTTCCTATTGTTCGTTTTTTCTGCAAACGAAGAAATGTACGTCTTCTCAGAACTCGAGCAAAAGTCGTCCTTCATCACCTCTTCCGCGATCGATGACAAAATATTCCTATTTTAAACAGCAGAAAATTATAGAAACGCTTGTTCAACAAACGAATTTTTAACAGTTCTCCTGTTCAAGATCTGACGTCGGCTCTTCGCCATACTAGCTTCGTTGCTCGGATGTTCCGTTTTTTTCTCAGTGTACTACTCATAAATTGTTAGGATCTGTTATATTTTTGGGGCACCAACGTGCTTAATTAATCCTATTAAGTTGTAATCAATATTATTTGGCCTAATTAACTATTTTGTTTAAAAGTGTGTTATACCAAAATTTTTTATCATTTAGGCCTATGAAAACAGATTTACAGGACCGTACTAGGAACTAAATATCACATTAGATTTAGCTATACATCACGCATTTTATTTATTTTTTTTAACCTTCCTTATGAAAAATTTTGTATTTTAGAGTAGGAGAGTTAAAGAATCTAAAATCTAATTTTTGTAAACGATAAAAGTACTTGAAAGCGCGTTCTTTATTTAATTAAGTAAGTTTGGTAATAAGCTATCTATGTATTTGTGAAATTTAATAGTAATAATATGAAAACATAAAAAATTACAAAATCTAGATGCCCATGGAATTGACTGAAGAATTGATTGAAAGAATAGTAAACGCCTGCCAAGAGGTTAAAAATAAGGAAAACATCATTCGAAAATCTATAAACCAAATTATAAAGCTAGCAACAACATGCATTCAACAGAATGGGGGTCATTTCTAATAATTATTATAATTTTTTTAAACTTGTTCTTTTTTCTAGTCTTTTAAGTGTTGTGTTATTTTTTAATTTTGTTTATAATTTAATTAGATATTATTTAACTAAAAATGATTTTTATTTATGCGAGTCATGTGTTGTTGACGTATATATTTAATTTCACAAATAGTATAGCGTATTCCCAATTTTAAATCGTATCGCATCACATTCACAATGCTTTTTATGTAGTTTTATCATTTACAAACATTTGATTATAGTTTCTTTTATTCTTCTACTCCAAACTACACAATTTTTCATAAGGAAATAAATAAAATGGGTGTTGAATAGGTAAATCTAATGTGACGTTTAGTTCCTAATACGGTCCTGTAAATCTGTTTTCATAGGCCTAGATTACGATAAAAATTTTTGGTATAACACACTTTTAAACAAAATAGTTAATTAGGCCAAATAATATTGATTACAACTTAATAGGATTAATTAAGCACGTTGGTGCCCCAAAAATGTAAGAAAACTTTACCATTTGTATTCTCGTGAGTGAATGTAGAAATACTCTAGTTGAATTTCAAATATTATTTATGGACTGTAATGTTGATTTAATATATAATATCAAACAGTAATAAAAATGGCATAAAATTATTGTCTTTTCGAGTACCCTTCGTTCAAAAAGTCACTTCGCTGGAGACGACCGCGCATGGTCGCCTCAACAGTCGCGCAGGCGCTCATGGTCCCCACCCGTCATCCCGTGATCCCGAACATTCCGCCCATCTTGAAACATTATTTTCAACTAAGGTTGAAGAGGAAGAACACACAGTTTGTTGACAGCTCGTCGATAGGTTCCTTTAGGAGTTTGGACATCCGTAACTCGAATGATGTTATCAGAGCCAGGATATGTCTTGACTATACGTCCGAGAGCCCATCTAAGTGGAGGAAGATTTTCATCTTTTCCAAAAGGACTGTACGGTGGCTTGGACTCGTTGATATTGATCCAAGCGATTAGTTGGAAGAGAAGTGAGATCCCCTTCAGGGATAGCAATTAACGATCGCCCGATGAGCAGGTGAGCTGGGGTTAAGGGTATCGTGTCATGAGGATCGGAAGAGAGGGGACATAAAGGACGGGAGTTAAGAATACTTTCGACTTGACACAAAAAAGTTGAAAAATCTTCATAGGTAAATAGCAAATCTCCAATAACTCTTTTTATATGAAATTTTGTGCTTTTGATTCCGGCTTCCCAAATACCGCCAAATGAAGGGGAATAAGCCGGGATGAAGTGCCAAACGATTCTTTCGTTTGCCAGCATAGCGCCGATATCTGCTGACTCTTGGTTTAAGAAATTGTATAAGTCTTGCAACTCATTACTCGCCCCAACATAATTAGTCCCATTACCTGAGTAAATATTACCTCTTCGTGACATGAATCTTTTTAGTGAGTTCATAAAAGCGTCGGTAGTAAGATCAGTAACGAGCTCAAGGTGGAGCGCCTTACTGGACATACATATAAACAAAGATATATAGCATTTGGTTGTTTTACAACCACGCCCACGCCGATCTTTGATCAGAAACGGTCCTCCGTAATCTAGACCAACATTTAAAAACGGAAGGGAGGGGTTTACACGGTATGATGGGAGATTACCCATTATATAATCATGTGAAGGAGGTTTTACATGAAAACATTTGACTCAGGTACGTACAATTTTTTTACATATATTTTTTCCATTTATAGGCCAAAATTTTTCGCGAACCGCACATAATAACATTTGTGCACCGCAGTGCAACAGTTTGAGATGATAATGTCGTATTATCATGTCGGTTAACGGATGGCTACTTGGCAGGAGAATTTGATGTTTCTTATCAAAAGAACAAGTAGAATTGATGAGTCTACCCCCAACTCGAATAATTTCGTCAAAAAGAAACGGTTTCAGATTGAGGATCTTACTATTATGGGAAAGATTCTTGCCTTTGATAAGTGAGGTATACTCTTTAGGGAAGCATTCAAGCTGGATTGTCTTTATTAAGAGTTTTAACGCAGTATCTAGTTCTGCAACTGTAAGTGATCCTGTGTATTTATCTGATTTTTTTACATTAATATTATTAATGAATCGTAAAACGTATGCAGTAATTCTAAGTAATCTTAAGTAATTAGAAATGCGATTTAGCAAAGAGACAATAAAAATAGGCTCTAAAAGAGCTATTGAAACAGAAGACACCTTTTTTTGTTCAGGAATTTCGAGAGTAGAAGTTGTATCAATATTAGATAGTTCTAAATCATTCAACAAAAATTGCGGACCGTGCCACCATAAAGAGGAGCATTCTAGGACGTGAGGGTGTGCCCCTCTAGATAATAAATCGGCAGGGTTATCAATTCCTTTTATATGGTGCCAATCAGCAACGTTTGATAGGTTTTGGACCTCTGTAACCCTATTGGCAACAAACGTTTTCCAGTTAATGGGCTCCGCTTTAATCCACGCTAGCGTAATAGTGGAGTCTGTCCAATAATATTTCTTACTAAACTCAAGTGGCAACGCATCGCAAACTTTATTCATCAAGTTAGCCATCAGAACCGCACCACATAGTTCCAACCGTTTAAGGGGTGCTACTCTTGATTTCGAACATAACAAGTGCACAAAATATCCACGAGTAGGAACAAAAGATCTTAGATATATTACTCCGCCATAAGCCTTTTCGCTGGCGTCGGAGAAGCCGTGAAGTTCAATAAATGAGTACTCCGAAAAAACACACATTCTAGGTATTTTAAAATTGTTAATGATTTGAAGATCATTTTGAAAATCTACCCAGGATATTTTTAAAGTTTCAGGAACCTCATCGTCCCAAGACTGCTTTAATTTCCACAACTCTTGGATAAACAATTTACCTACAACTATAATCGGATTTATCAAACCAAGAGGATCGTAAATTTGGCAAATGGTGGATAAGATACCTCTTTTAGTGAGTATATTTTCATTCTTACCTGAGACCAAATATTGCAAAGTATCAGAACTAGCATTCCAATAGATTCCTAGCGTTTTATTATTTTCATTTTCTCCAATGGGAATAAAAGTAGCCTCTGTATTATTATTGACCGCGAATTTATTTAAAATGGATTCACTGTTGCAGAGCCATTTGCGCCGTTCAAATCCTGATTTAGCTAATATTTCAGAAATATTTTTCTGAATATATAACAGTTCTGTTTCTGAGCTAGCACCAGTTAACAGATCGTCAATATAAAAATCGTTTTCGATGATATTACTCACCATCGGAAATTTTGTGTAATTTTCTTTCGACACTTGGATTAAAGGCCTTACTGCTAAAAATGGAGCTGATGCAGTTCCATAAGAAACAGTATTTAATTGGTAGCATTTTAACTCATTTTTTTGTTTCAGGTCTCCAGAAGATTTTTTGGTAGCACCTATCTTCGGGATGTATCAGAATCTGACGATACATCTTAAAGATATCGCCTGCTATTACGAATTTATGTATCCTAAACGTAGCCAAAATATTAAATGTCATTCTGTAAGGCTGGTCCCATATATTGAACGTCATTAAGTGATAACCCAGTATCAATAGCACAACTGACATTAAAAACAACACGGCATCGCGTTGTAATGCTCGTGGTTTTAATGATTGCGTGATGTGGTATGAAATAACCTTCATTTCTTTCAGAATCTTCAGCAGAAAGTTCTGACATATGACCTAATTCGATATATTCTTGCATGAATTTGACATATTCTCCGCGCAAGTCCGGATTTTTCGCAAGCCTTTTTTCGAGATTAAAAAACCTATTTTTAGCTATTTCTTTCGAATTCCCCAAATCTTTAATATTATCTTTAAACGGTATTCTAACTATTAACCTACCGGAATTGTCCTTAGATAAAGTATTCACAAAAAGGCTTTCACAGTATTTATCATCATCAGACATAACCGGTTTATTATTGTTAACGTTCTCTACAACCCAAAAGCCTGTATTTTATTTAATCTGTTCCCCAATTCTTTTATTACAACCTCGTTTAAGGGATCTGATGCTAAACTTCTATAAAAATTATCAAATCTTGTCAACTGAGCTTTTATTTGACCTCGTTTTTGTTTTAACGTAGCTAAATCGTCGTCACTCATTCTGATTAAATGTTAAAACAACTTTATTATACCCGATAAAATTATCAAATTATCGAACAAGTAACTCAACAACTTCTTAAACCAAGTATCATAGGTAAATGAAGTAACAAATATCTTAGAAATAGTCTCACAGCTTGAGAAAATACTAAAAATAGCTTATACAATTGTGCATTATTTTTGCATCAAGTCAAAGAAAAAAAGTACAAAGGAAAAAAGTACTAAGGAACAAGCTCACCCGAGTTCTTCTTAGTTATGCCTATCTGGCTAGCAATCCTCCAACTTTAACAGCAATCGCCATTTCTTACTGTGAACATCATTATAATTACACTCTTCCTTATCCTTATCGGCTTCGAATGGACCATGTATTCTCGTGAGTGAATGTAGAAATACTCTAGTTTAATTTCAAATATTATTTATGGACTGTAATGTAGATTTAACATATAATATCAAACAGTAAAAAAAATGGCATAAAATTATTGTCTTTTCGAGCACACTTCGTTCAAAAAGTCACTTCGCTGGAGACGACCGCGCATGGTCGCCTCGACAGTCGCGCAGGCGTTCATGGTCCCGACCCGTCGTGGGCCATGTGATTTGGACAGGGGCGGCACGAGCGACGAGCTCCGGTGATCCCGAACACTATTTATGAGTAGTAAAATCATATGTGCAAACATAAAAAGTATATCGTTAAATTCAATTTTTTGTCCTCTTTTTAGATATATTTTTGAAAATTTAACATACAGGGTGTTGTTTATGAGTGGAACGAATTTGTCAATTTTTAATGAAGCCGGGCCTGTATTTTCAATATTAATAATATCTCAATTAATTTGTTAAGACACATAGAGTATGTGTACCAAATATTATAAAATTATACCGAGTGGTTAAAAGCACAGAAGGCAATGAAGAAATGGCCAAAATGAACAAAACACTCTGTATCTCAGATGTAAGGGACCGTAGACCCATAAAATATGGGTTATTTGGATCCACCTCAGTCACTCATATCCACTGTTAAAATATTACTCTCTCCCAATGAAACACCCTGTATACAATTGTCTTCAAAAACAATATTATAAGCAGGTTTCTTTTATTTTTATTTATGGCGTATATACATATACATAAAAATAAAATGTACAACACAGCACATGTATAAAAACAGACAAAATGTATAAAAACAGACAAAATTACTTGTAGATATTCTCACAGCTCCATATTTTCTAAAAGCTGTTGAGATGATTGCCTCTTTTGATTCAGTGATGAGACAGCACGTTAGCCGAGTGTCTAACTCCCAAAAAAAATCTGTTAAAATGACTCATTATTTAGGCGTGCAAATACAGAATGAAATAATTGAATTATTGTCGACTAAAATAAGAAATAATATTTTAGAAAGCGTTCGCAGTTCAAAATATTTTTCAATAATATTAGATTGTACACCAGACACTAGTCGTACTGAGCAAATTAGTCTTGTTCTGAGGTATGTTGTCCTTGCTTCAAAAAAGGTTGAAGTTAAGGAAAGTTTTATTGCGTTTACCAATACTGGACTCTACAGGGGAAGGGATATACACATTTGTGACAGAAATTTTGAAAAAATTAATATTAGATATAAAAAATATTAGGGGACAAGGTTATGATAATGGGGCAAACATGAAGGGAAAGCATATTGGGTTTCAAAAAGGCATTCTTGATGCGAATCCGAGAGCCCTTTTTGTACCTTGTGCGGCTCATACTTTGAAGTAAATGATGCTTCTAAGGTGTCAGATGCTACAATAAACTTTTTTAATCTTGTGCAAGAGTTATATAATTTTTTTTCGTCATCCACAAAAAGGTGGGATGTTATGAGAAAAAATGTCCCCGAGTTAAGTTTAAAGCCTCTAAGTGAGACAAGATGGTCCAGCAGAATTGATGCAATAAATCCCCTTAAACTTTATTTAATTAAGGTTTGCGAAAGTCTTCTAGAATTCCCTCTTAACGTCTGTACAAAATTTTAAATTTATTTGTGGAATTATTATTTGGCATGACGTTTTATTTCATATAAATATTGTCAGCAAACAAATGCAAAGTGCTACAATTAATATTAAAGTATGCCTAACCTACCTAAAAAATTTAGTTGATCACTTCCAGCAATATAGATCTGACCAATCATTTCAAATAATTCTTGTACACTCTTACCGTTACCAACGGTCAGGAGGAAATTTAAACCAAAATTGAACACCGAGATGAGATCTCTCATGATCCAAAAACCGCCTTTAAAATTAGTTTTTTCTAAAAAAATTATAGATCAAACTTTAAGCTCTCTAAAAAACCGATTTGACTTATTAAATGAGTATGATAATATTTTAGGATTTTTTAGCGACATATTCAAATTAAGTGACAGCGATCTTTTAAAACGTTGTTCTGTTCTTGAAGAACGACTGACAAATCAGGATAATAAGGATATATGGTAATGGTATCCAATTTAAAGCTTTTTAAATTATAACTCATAACTTTGTAATAATATCGAACGAAGAAATTTTTACAAAAAGTATAATTCACAACTTGCAATGAATATTAAGAACAAAGCTTGTACAAAGATAAACAATTATTTTACTGAGAAATAAATAAAATACTACCTTCAAAGTTTAACATAGAAGCGCCTTAAGAGATATTTATAATCAGATTTAAACCACTTAGAGTTTTTAAAATATGAATGTTTAAGAAAAAAATAGCATTAGGACATAAAACTGAAACAGTAATTATCAAAATTAATAATCAATTAAAGTAATTAGAGATAAATTAAAAATATCCTAACCTTAAAAAATGGAATATCAAAAATAAAGCAATAAAACTGTTTTAGGAAAGAAATAATAATAAGAGATAAAATACATCATTCTCGATAGAATTGTAATAAGCTGAAATTTGGAAATAGGATAGAATACAATTTATGAGCATTTTAAAGTCAAATATAAAGGAAATCTTAAATTCAAAATATAAAACTTAATATTAGAAATCAGGTGATGAAAGTTATATCAAAAATTTTATTTTTTGTTGTAGTTTAATATGTAATATGTAAATCCATGCGGGAAAATACTTTATTTTTCAATAAATGACAAGATTTTCAAAATTAAATCAATAAAATTCGATCTAGTTACCTGTGAAACGATCAACCTATAAAACTATTTTCCCAAGTGAGTCTCGGCTTTTTGTCAAAATCAACGAAAGGGTACACATCGCTCTGCAAAATAAAAACAATTGAAGATAGTGAAAAAAGCCCAGTGATAACTTGAATAACAAAAGTTTAGAAAAAAAAACCATTACCTGTTCCTGAATGTTTTCGAAGAAGAAAATGTGTGTTTGTTCCTGCCGAAATACAAAATTATTTGTTCCTGAATCAAGGAAGTATCCTGCCTTTTCAAGGACTTAAGGTCAATATCACCAGTCTCCAGAATTTGTTGTGGAATCTACGGATTGCAATCCAAAGTTGAGAGTTATTTGTCTCACAGAAAATTACGTAAGCGCTTAATAAAAAGGTACCTCAATTTTAACTATATCACTCTAAAAGATACAAATCTAGATTTTCTTTTAACAAATAAAAAAAAGGCCCATATAATAATCGATTTTAAAATAATCCAACAAACCGCATAAAAGTCAGTGACATTTTATGAAAGTAGGGTTAGAGAATTCGTTAAAAAAATAAAAAGAAATTTTACTTACTTTAGCATTATTGTTTTAGAGATTTGTGCAAATATTCCTTTGTTTACGTTCTTATTAATAAATTGTGTTCTCGTTACTTGATATTTATTGCATTATCATTGATTTTTAATATTGAATGATCTTGAACCTACCTGAGATAAAGAAGCAGCTCTTTACAGTTCTATAATAATAGATGGCGCCCAACACTCTTTTTGTCTACTAGCACGGCAATACGGTAAATTTATAGTTATTTTCTTGGATATTTTTTTGTTGCAAGGTGAATAAAATTTAGAAAGAAAAATAACATCAATAAAAGAAAAATTAGAAACTTTGAATCAAAATTTTATTTTGGATAACGATACAAACAATAAACAAATATAAAAATTAGAAATATCAATAAAAATAAATTAAAACAATAAATAATATCGACCAACGTAGGGTTTAAAACCATAACAATATGATTTGTTTAATGAAATTAAAGCGTTAAAGTTGTTTTCATTACCTGATGATACTGACCCCTTGGCATTAAGTATTTTACAATATGACCCCTTAAGTATTTTACAATATATATTTGAAAACAATTTAAACTCCACCCTTCCAAACGTAAGCATTTTCGCTAAGAATTCTTCTGACATTGCATGTCTGGCGGGCGATCTTTTTCAAAGTTAAAAATTATTTAAGATCGACAATGATTTAAGAAAGATTGTCTGGGCAAGCAATATTAGCAATTAAACAAGAAATTTTTGATGGTATAAATTTTAGCGATGTAATTAATGAATTTGCAACAGCAAAGTCTCGGAAAATATCGCTACTACAATAGCTATTTTTTATTTTTCTATTGTACCTAGCTATCATTTTTGATTTTATAACGAAGTTACCTAGGTATTTGTTATCAGAAGTATCTGTATATTTTTTAAAATATCTAAGTATAAGTAGAAAGTAGTACTTATATATATGTAGACATTAGGCAATATTTCTGTTATTTGTTCCTAAAAAAAATGTGATTTGTAGTTTTGGGTTATTTTCTAGTATTTATAAACAACGTGTCTGTACCCCATTAGTTAAATAAATGCTTTAAAATGGGGGTGAACAAGAATTTATTTTAATTTATTTTGTTATGATTTTATTCTGTTTGTTTCATTTTGATATTTTAGTCTACAAATAAATATGACTTCTAAAGTTCAGTTTTTTGCTTTATTTCAAGCACCTACCTACCTACCTTCAAAAAATAAATAAAAAAATATGATCCAAAATGCCTTTTTGCACACAGGCGCCAGTAGCCCCTACGAGGGCCCTGTGTAGTACAATATCAGAATTAAAAGAAAAATCGACCAGTTCGAACATTTCTGACACAAAGCAATAAATCTTAAGCTTGTTGAATCTTGGGTATAAAAGTAACCGTAACTGCTGGAAAATTGCTATATCGTAAAGTAGCGAATATCAGTCAGCTATTACAACTTCAGCACATTTTACCGCATCTACTCAAATATTAAATTTCCCCACGGAATTTTCAACAGTTTTATGAAATTTCGCCACATCCTTGATTTTACTATCGTATTTGTTACATAATATACAATTTATATATCCAAATCTGCTTGTTATTTTTATTGAGCGAATAATACGAGGTAGGGCTGATAAATCCGTATCGCGTCACTCTCAATAAATACTACCTCATTTTTTAAGTGTAACAATGATTTATTTCCCTAACTACCCCAAGTAGCATTATAGTGACAGAAAACAAATAATAAAAAAGTTTTCCATATGGTGCCGACTTAATTGGACACGGTCACGGTTAGACGCGAGGCTAAACGGTTAATATTTTGAAAATTTTGGTTATTCATGGATACATTTTAAAATTATTTTGAATTATACAGGTTGTCCCAAAAAAGTGTGGCGTATCAAAGTTATATTTTTTCTTATTTAAAAAAGTAAAAAGTCGTGCATGGTCTAAAACCTAAAACCATCAGATATCAAATTTTTTTAGTCGTATACGAGGTTTGTCAAAAAATATGAATTTTGCTCAAAAGTAAAGTACCTTTATTTTTGAAGAAAGAAAAAAAGTTATTAAAAAAAATTGTTTATAATGACATTTAAGTCAACATACTAATTTTTAACAAGATATTCCGACTTTAACAAAATTTTCATTTTTAATATTTTTTGACACACCCCCGTAACTGACAATTTTGAATTGATTGAAAAATTTAAGAATGTTCACAAGGACCTTACAAACCCATACTAGACTTCCGTTTATAAGCAAATAGTTAGCCCGGATTAAAATTTTTTGATTTTCCTTGTATCCCACTAAATATTTTGCAAACTTAATTCCTGCTTATTGATTATAATTTGATGCAGAACTTTTTATGAAGAATATTTTTTTTGAAAAATCAATAATAAAGGAACTTTTTATTTGTTGCAACTTTTTCAGACATACTAACCACACCATCGAAAAATATTAACAAAAATTGGTATGTAATTCTTGTCTTTTCGTTATTCCTTTTAAGCTGTTTCAATGAATTCAAAATTGTCAGTTACGGGGGTGAATCATAAAATTAAAATTATCTTAAATTTGGAATATCTTCTTCAAAATCGGTACGATGACGTAAAGTGTCATTAGAAACAAGTTTTTTACTTTACCTACGGCCACTATAGAAAACAGGTAAAAACACACGACATACAGCCTCAGTAAATAGCTCATGACGCACGGTAAACACAAAACCGTGCGATTTGTTTAGCGTAAACAAAACGCACAGTTTTGGTAAACAAAACGCACAGTTTATACATATAGTTGCCTTCAAAATAAGTTGGACAAATTGTTTTGACCGTTTTAACTTACTGGCCTATTTCTTGAAAAAGAAAGTGTTTTTATAAATCGTTATCTTATCTGTAGAAAAATAATGTATAAAAAAATATATACGAATGGCATTTCTTTAGAAATAAAAGCGGTCAAAACAATTTGTCCAACTTATTTAGAAGGGCAACTATAAGTAGGTAGTAATCGCGTAACTGCCAGTCATCACCGTAGCCATAGCAACTGTCAAAATCAAAATAATAGAAACAAACTTTTTGAAAGACAAATAAGTTTTAGATAATAATTATAAGATATGAATATGTCAAGTGATAGTGAAAACCAAAATTTAACTCCTCCCAACGTCATGGAAATGGCAAAAATGGCAACGAATAATTTACTGCCAAGTAAATCCCGCGAACGCTACGAAAATTGTTACAGTAGATTCATGGACTGGAGACTAAAAAATAAGGTGAATTCTTTCTCTGAAAATGTTTTGGTAGCATATTTTCAACACCTATCGGAAAAAATGAAACCTAGCTCTCTATGGTCCTTTTACTCAATGCTTAGATCGACTCTAAACATAAAAAACAACATAAATATAGAAGCCTATTCCAAGTTAATAGCGCTATTAAAAAGGAAATCGGGTGGCTTTAGAAGCATAAAATCTAAAATTTTGACGGCCAAAAATATTCAAGATTTCCTCGAAACGGCTCCTGACAATCAGTACTTGTTTATGAAGGTAAAACATATCTATACCACACTATATACCACACTTAAAGTAATTTTTATTTTTATACTGTTCTTATAATTGGCGTGAGTGGTGCATGCCGAAAACAGGAACTGAGAGATATGAAAATTGATGATGTTGAGGACACAGGAAAATCCTTCATTATTAAAATTCCAAATACAAAAACTAACATTCAACGTTATTTTCAATTTTCAATAAATTTACTTTTAATTATTGAATGTATTTAAAATTTTAATAAAATTGTATTTGTTGTATAAATTGCTGGGATATAGTATTTATTTTTTTTTACTAGTATCTTTGTTTAATTTTAAATTGTAATTTCTATTACCAACCTGTACTTAAGTATATGTAACAATTTGTTAATGTACCAAACAGTTGTTTGGTAAGTTTCAATAAAGTTTCAAAGTTTCAATAAAGTTTCAATGTTAATAAATAAAACGAATTATCCTTTATGATAATATATCCTCTATAATTTTGTAAAATTGTTCGAAATAAAATTGTTAAAAAAATCTAAAGATGCAATAACTAAGTCCAGACTTTTGGCACACTGTATATGGCCGTAGGTAAAGTATAGTACGTAATGCGTGTTGTAAAGCAATTACGCACTCATGGAATTACGCACTCACCGTTACGCGGCTTCGTGCATAATTTTTCCATTCGTGCGTAAAATGCTATTTACAACACATTACGTAATATACTATTACCATACGAAGTGGTAAAGTATTGTAATCGCAAAAAAAAAGTTCAGCTTTCAGTGGATTTACATGTTTTGAGACCCCCTAAGTCATTTAAGACCATTTCCAGAAAATGTATGTATGGAGTATGTAATATGTAGTATGTAATCCGGAAAAATTTGAGTGCGCTCTAACTCCAACTACGATCGGAATTTCCTAACCAAATTTTATATTTAGCATTTCATACTAATGAGCTGACTAGATTTTGGGCAAAATCGGACTACCAGAAGTGCGCAATTATTATCGTTTCTATTAAGTTTATGTAAAAATATTAAGAGAAAAAATTTATTTTAAATTAAATTTACTGTTTAAAATTTTTTTTCAAATTTTGTATTATAAGCGAGTTAAAAATAAAATATGGAATAACATAGTTGCATAATAGCGCAAGCGCAGTAGAAGTGTTTTGTTTCATGGAGACAATTGTACGCTCTTGCCAGGTATGGCCTGCCTTACATATGAACAAGTAATTGGATTATGAGCCCGTAGGGCCGTTAAAGTATGGTAAAGTCATGTGCATGGCCACATCCGATTTTTTAATAACTTTTTTCATATTTCAAAATTAAATGTACTTTACTCTTAAGCAAAATTCATATTTTTTGACAAACATCGTAAAAATTTCATATCTGATAGTTGCATTTTAGGTTTTAGACCAGGCACGACTTTTTATCAAGAATAATTTTTTCCTAAAACAAATAAAGAAGTTTTCGATATGTGGTCGACTTAATTGGACACACTGTATATATTGAAACGAAATGTAAAACGGTTTCTATAATTTTATTTACTAGTACCAAAAATGAATTGTCGAAATTGTAAAATATAATCACTCAACACTCACTCTTTCACTCATTAAATCTAATATTAAACAATAAAAGAATGCGACAAAAATACTCCACACCAAAACTAGTTTTTGACCTGTGAGTTTAAAGTCCTTCCTATTCTTATTAAACTTTCCTTCTTGTCAAAAATTCACGCCTGAGCAAACTCTTCACACAACAAAACTTCCATGTACCATATGATTAATGTTCAATATGCTATACTATAACATGTTTTCTTCATCAATACAATTTCCTACAATTTATTCCTTTCCTTTCTCAAACTTTTTATTTTCCAAAAATTAAACCTTTGACATTCGTTTCTCTTAATCAATCTCCAAAAATCTCTTGTCACTTTTTTTATTCCCTGGTTACCTTCCTTTCAATATACCAGGTGATTATTTCATTGCAATATATTATAATGGTATGTGATTTTTCTTTTTATTTATTATTAATTTTTATTTTACCTTCTTTCGTAAATTTAGACAGAATGTGTTTTATAAATATTGTTGTTATTGTTGGGCGCCATCTATCTTTATTACGTAGGAAAGTATAGACAATCTCGATCTCAGGTAGTACAGTTCTCTAAGAGGTTAGATTTTTATAAAAGTCAATGACAACGAACGCAGTGAAAAATTATAAACATTTATTAAAGATTATTTCCCGCATCTGTCAAAATTTATTCGCTGATAAACTCACCTTCCTATCTTTTCGAATAAACTATATCGTTCTCCTTAACGGCTCCTAAAATATAGGCAACACATCATACATGCACCGCTTATTTTACATGTAATAAATAAAAATACATGAGTTGAAATATTTATTTTTGGCTTATTAAACTATTTGAGAAATAATCTGATCAAATATAACTCGACCATCGTTTATGAGCGAATAATTTTTTTTTCGATTTTTCCTTAAATAGTTTTATTTTAGAAAATTAAACTCGTTAAGTTTTGAAACAAAACTATTTGTGGAAAAATCGAAATAAATTATTCGCTCATAAACGAGGTCTTGTTATATTACTGTCGAAAAATTAACGATAAACTTTATCTATACAGGAACAATTGTTTGGTGGAATACGGTAAGTGTAGTTTTTATTAAAATAATATTTGCAAGTGTGATACGAAATTTTCTTAAACTTCTTACCTTATTCACAGAATTACTTTCTATATAATTAAACTTATATAGTGTAAGGCTTTTTCTTGCCACAAAGAAAAAATATTGCCTTACAAGATGACGCTTTAGTACGGAGATTGCTCGAGCGCCAGTTTTTTTATGTGGTATGCTCCACAACCCTTAGATACGGCCTCTTAGGGGCACAGGTAACTTCAGATGGAGATACGGTATTCTCCAGGGGTCTAGTTGACTTCAGACTTAATTATTTTTACTTTATTAGATACCTTTAATATCCCTGAAAAGAGGTAAGGTTGGTGAATATAAACCAGGAAATAAACGTGACACATATATTGTTTTTAGCTAGTGTAACAAAATAAAATTCGTTCTACTTCAAAGCCCAACCCTATTTAACCCTGAACAAAAAAAATACTACGTTTAAAAGAAACGTTCGATTCGGCCTTATAGTGACTGTAGTGACGGAGTGACTCAATCAGACTTTAATTAAATTTATCAAATTACGGAAGCAAACGGAAAAACAAAATAACTTCTATTAAATATCTAAATCACTATGAAAGAGTTATTTAGCCTAATTAATTTATGAAATAGATCGGCAGGGTTTGTCAAAATTTATTAAGTTCCCAAAATTAACAAGAAAGTTAATAAATTTATCCTCAATTACTTTTATTACTTTAAATTAAGACAGGAGAGTTATCTAACCTTTTTAATTATGAAATCTACTTGTCAAATTCGGAAAATAAAATCGGCAACTATTTTATGACTCTCTTTCTAAAAATGCTAATTAACCGGAAACGTAAATTAATACTATTAAATTATTTAACTTAAATCGGGTGAGTTAGTTAGCTTTCTTATTTTACGGAATAAACAGGGTAATCGCGGGGGTTGAATTTACGGACCTAAGCATTCAGAATCTGATATTGTCTGGGGGTTTTTGCCGAAGCCACCACGAAGATAAGATCAGTCCCGAAGCTGTGATACTAATACAGACCGGCCGAAACTCAGGTAGATATTGTATGGGGGTTTTTGCCGAAGCCACCACGAATATAAGATCTGGTTCCAAGATTTCGGAAACTACACGTCGAACTAACTCTGCAATTGGGGAGATATTGTCTGGGGGTTTTTGCCGAAGCCACCACGAAGATAAGATCTGATCCCAATGCTTTTAAATTATTTCACGACAACCTAACCGTGCCAAAGCGTTGAAAATTATTACCCGGCGAGCGAACTTAGCTATGGGGAGATATTGTCTGAGGGTTTTTGCCGAAGCCACCACGAAGATAAGATCTGATCCCAAAGCTACTACTTCACGGCGAACTAACTCTGCAATTGGGGAGATATTGTCTGGGGGTTTTTGCCGAAGCCACCACGAAGATAAGATCTGATCCCAATGCTTTTAAATTACTTACGCGACAGTCGAAACAATTAACGCGGTAACTACTATTAAATTTCGGACGTGAAAAGGTAACCAAAGCTAACTGAGATTTAATTAAAAACAAACTAACTCAAGAAAACCATCAAGAAATGAATCAATTTCGGTTAATCTAGCGGAAAAGATAATTATCAAAATTAGAAATGTAATCGTAAATAAAATTAAAAACTGAGAACTTAAATAACTCTCCTAAAATTCGGCCACGAAAAGAAACCAAAATTAAATTAATTTTTCGGAAATTAAAATAATTAACAAAATTAAAAATGAAATTACGGGTCCCTAAAATGAATAAACTATTCCCGTTTACTAATTCGGAAAAATAATGATATTTAAAATTAAATTAAACCAGGTACGCCACTGAGAATGAAAATTTAATTATAAATAAACTAAATTATAAAACCGGAAAAATGATCAAACTATTTCAGCCAAATTATTCAAGAAATAAAAACGGGAACTAAAATAAAATCTCACGCAATTCGGTATTTTGATTTTTAAAATCTAAATAACTCTTTGTAATAATTAAATGAAATCTTTTACTAATAACTAAATTATTCTCAAATTAAAATAATCGGCAAAGCAATTGAACCAAACGATAAAAAAAAGTCGTAACGATACAAAAAAAACGTAGGTAAACAGTACACGACGCGGCGTCTTATCTTTTAAAATAAACGGATGTGATTTCAGATCAAAATTAACGCGATTCTAATTTATCTTATTAACACGGCAAAATCAAATGAAAAATTACGGAAAACAATACTAAGAATTTTATACCTCGGAATACTTTTAAACGGCGGAAAAACGGCTAACTAGATTTCGGTTCGACTGTTCAGAATGAATCGCAGGAAAAGAATTAATTCCTAATTTCAAATTATTTCTCACCTAAGCTCTGAAGAATTCCTACTACGCAAAAATCCCTTCCAAAGCGACCGGATTCGCGGCGCGCGCAATACTATCTTTAAACGGCGTTAGCTCGTGAAATATTTTAAAATATGTATAGGGTCAGCTAAATAAAAATCGAACGTTTTATCTAATTTCAAATAAATTTTCATTGAATCCCGAAATTATTCAAATTATTTAAATTGTGAAAAATAACTTCATTACAATAGGGTTAGATTGTTTTCAATCTAACTTTATTATTGCGGCCTTTTATAGTTTAAACTTTTTAAATATCGATATTTAGTAATTAAAATGGTACCTTTTATTCAATTTAAGCTTTTCGTTCTCATTTTAGTTGTTCAAATAAATGGGATTCTATAAAATCGTTTTTCCATATAACACCAAAATCAGGAAACAGGATGGATATTTTTACGCCGAATATAGTTGGTTCTGGATATTTTTATACAGGAATACACACACAGGAATGTCACTTTTTCTGACAGGTAACAATTTATTCTTTTAAATCGCGTTGCCTTGAGTTTTTCTTTTGTTTTTATGATACGGAGCGACGTGAACTCTTCAAAAGATTTTGGTAAAAAGCCCATTTTTGACACGCGAAATGGTTTTTATAAAGTACAAAGCCATAGCTTCCTATATGAAAATTTGACATTTCTTAACCTAAATTTTTACAAAATTAAAAAAATTATTGATTTTATTGCAAATTTTGACTAATAACATCTTATTCTATAGATTAAAAGAAAATTTTTGATATACTATTATTGTACTTTTTTACTATATTTCTTTAATTTTAGAAATCCTAAACTCTTTTTCATTTAATTTACCATCGTTTCGTTTAACTTAATCTAATTATGTTGAATTATTATTAATTTGAATTTTAAGGTTAACTTTTGATTTTCTTTCTCTGCTAGGATTTGATATAATAACGTTCTTAGTGTTATTATATCATCAGATTTATCTGTGATGGATTTTTCTATTCATTTCTACATTAAAATGCCAGTAAATACTTAAAATCTGTTAATCTCAATTTCTTATGTGATTACAATATTAACTTTTATAAGTAATATTTTCTTCCTGTCTAAGTTATTAGTTATACGTTTAAAAAAGGCTTTATATTCAATACCATTATAATATATATCGCAACTTCCATTGGGTGGCTATTACGTAATAATCACTAAATTTACCCCTACACAGTAAGAATGACTTTTATTTTTGCCTAGTTGTAGTCAGGTAAAGTTCACCGCTGGGAGCCACTTAATAGTTTTATAATATTTTGGTGCCACTAAAAGTGTTTGAAACGTTATAACAACTAAGCGAGACTACCTCAAACATTAAAGTAGAAAATAATAGTTACGGCCACCAAACTATATCACTTGAACACCACTTAGAAGTGGCAGTGATCTTAAAGTGGACATGATAGTTTTATTGTTTTTTTGGGAGCCATTAATACATTTTTAAAGTGGCGGCAGTAATTCTCACCAGGTTTTTGCTACAGAAAAATCACTTCAAAGTTTTATTTTCTAAACGCAGACATTTGCAGCCATTTTTGAGATTGCCATGATGAGAAAAATAAACGCGCTATTTAAAAAACTTTTTTTCGTCAGTACGGCTTCAAATTTACTAAATTTCCATACATAATTAATGATTTTAATAACAAACATTGATAAAAAACACAGTTTGAAGCATCTAAGTATTTAATTTCCATGATGAAAATTTTACAGATTTTAACTTTTTCCGTCCACGGAAAATGCTTCAGTATAATAAGCTTCAGTATTGCTTCTGGTGTTCAAGAAAGAACATCATTTTGAGTTGAGCGAATTAACGCACTTTGTTAGAAATTTAAGAGGGTGTCTGATGCTACTAAAAAATCAAGAGAAAAAACCGAGGAACTTTTTTATTGAAATAGGCTTTAGCCAATATATGCGAGTAGAATACTATACTTTGTCCACGACTGTCAAATAAATTTAACCAGAAGAACCTGGTTTTTTTGCAGTTCTCCACTGCAAAAAGGATTCGTATGCATTTTTTATATTTTTCAGGCAACAAATTTAAATATATTCTGTAATCTGACATCTCATGGCTTGCTAAGATTTTTCATAATATTCAAAGAGGGAGAAACTTGTGTTGCCTATATAAAGCTTTACTACTTGTTACATATTTGTTGTTTGTTAATTTTAACCTTCTCTTTTATGACCTAATAGCCTAAACTGGACGGGACCTACAGCTTATCGTGAGCTCCGAACCACGGTCCTCAATCACCTTAAACCCAAGACTATGCCTTTGTCATGCAGGTGATCTACCGACTATCAAATGTGTAATTGTGTCACCAACCCCTATCAGTTCCACGAGATATCCGATCTCATCCGGCCTGTTTACCGGCGTGAGTGAAACTGCGACACAAATACCCTTTTGGACTTACCCAAAGTCTTATCTGACTTTAATTCCACTTGAATACGGCAGGATTCGAACCTACTCCCCGAACACTGACCAAGCTGAATCGGCAGACGCCTTACCAACTAGGCCACCGTGTCCGGTTTTGTTAAATATTTCAAGGTGTAAAAAACTCATTTTCTAACATTTTTTATTTTTATAACTATACTAAAAACCTTTGAAGGCTGCTAACATGACCGTCATACTGAAAATTAAAAATGTAATTTAGCATTTCATGATATGGACATTAGAGTATAATGTGTTGCCTATCTATTAGAACCTTTTATCACAGGGGATCTATAAATTTTTGGGTATTACTTTTAAATGTTTATTTTAAATATGTAATCAAAACTGTTCTACTTACATATTATTGCCTAGAAACTGATATAAATAACATTTTTATGTTTAAACATGCTAAGCTGTCATTGACGTCACCCAGTGAATAATAACTCATTATTCACTAGGTGACGTCATACAGTGAATAATAGGTATTATTATACTTAAGGAAGTACAAGTATAATGAATGTTTTATAGAACAGTCGTGGACAAAATCCTTTATAAATAGTATATTGTGTCACAAGGGCAGACAATGGGCTTTAGCAGCCCGAGGTTATTAGCTGCATGAGCGTGCGAAGCGAAGCGAGGGCAGCTAGTAGCTAAGTCAAAGGTACGTTGTTAGTGAAAATCGTGTTCTTTTTGATTTTTGCGGCCCGGAAATATTACTTTCGGTCTGATTTTTAGGGTTGATATGATTCATTTTCAGACACGATAGGCGAAAAAATCATTATAAACAAGTTTTTTTAATAACTTTTTTTTCATATTTCAAAAATAAATGTACTTTTCCCTTGAGCAAAATTCATATTTTTTGACAAACCTCGTATATCGTATAGACTAAAAAAAATTGATATCTGATAGTTGTATTTTAGGTTTTAGAGCATGCACAACTTTTTATCAGGAATGTCACAAATTCTAACTAATAATTTTCCAAATTCCATTTAATAACAATTTTCAAAATTCAATATATAATTATTTAAAATTTCATATAAAAATCGTCTACAATATAATTGCAAGTACATTTACCTTTATTTCTATCATGAGAATTCTAATTAATTATAAACAATTTTCAGTTTTTATTTCATTCTGCATAATATTAAATATGGTTAATTCAGCTGAACTAGCAATTTGCTAAAGGTACAAAAATCATCACGTTGAATCAACCTAAAATATTATGCAGATCTCAGCAAATGAGTTGTAAAGGTAACTGTACGAACAAATTGATTCATTCAGATTCTGAATTCAGGACTCTCCTGATATTCAAGTGCCAAGAGCTCCGCGCCTTTAAAAATAAAATAAAATAAAATAAAAAGAATTTGTGAAGTGCCCCAGCAGATAAATGTGGTAAGAATTAACTTTAATTATATATTTTCATTTTTTATTTTGGGATCTATAGAGTCCTTACTTTTGTAATAATTCATTTTTGCTTGTATTGGTTTGTGTTTGGTTGGACAAACAGACAAATTTTAAGTTTTCCATTTTTTTATATTTTGGCATAAAAAGTTTTTAGTTTTCTTGTTTCCCTTGTAAATAATTTTGTGTAAATAAATGTATATAATTTTTAAATCAGTGATTTTATTTCTGGTTCTAATCGGTAATTAAAATAAAGCGTTTTTCTTGACAAACCTCTCCAGGTTTTCGTGAGGCTACGGACTATTTAATAATTGTTCATCGTCAAGGAACATTACTGAGAACAGTTTTTGTCGGAAATATTTTGATTTTTTATAACGTAATAACACCAAACGTTTAACGCGAGCTAAATATAAATGTATCAATGTAGCTTAAATATGTTCTTAAAATACACTTTTAAGAATTCAAATATCAATAAACATCGCACTAGAAACATACGAATTTTACTTTTGGATTACACAATTATACATTAGAATTAAAATAATTTATTGAAAATGATAACTGTAGGATACCCTCAGAAAGATTGCTTTAATCTTTAAATAATTGTCTTAGATGAAAAAAATTTCGCCCAACGTGGGGCTCGAACCCACGACCCTGAGATTAAGAGTCTCATGCTCTACCGACTGAGCTAGCCGGGCTTGTTCGAGAAATTTTGGCCGCTAGTGTTAACTGTCCGAGGTTTAGGTCTTTGGAGGATGTTGGTTTCAACCTTATCAAAAAACTCATTTTTTTTAATTATATAATTAATTTTTTTAAAAACAACGGTATAGTATTGTATCAACGAATACTTTGTCCGTAGCACTGGACCCATAATTGAAGGGTCGTAGTTTCGTTAGAACAGTAAAACTTGTTGAGTTTTCTTAATAAATATTGGGCACCACGGTAGTCTGACTTCAACCTCTTTGATTTTAATAATTGGAATTATCTTAAAGACAAAGATATTCTTCTGAAATAAATTTACTTACTAAAAGAGTTACAGGAAAAAATTGAACATCACTCCTACACGATTACGTTAAATCCAGTGCCACTTGCAGGAATTATTTTTTCCTTAGAAAACATATTGAGATTATGTATTCAAGAAAATGAAGGACTTTTGAACATTTACTGTAGGATATTTAATTAAATTTAGTTTTCATTTTATTTCACTTCTAATTTGACATCTTTCAACTTTCAATTTTATATCGCAACCCAATGTGGTTTCATACCGTATTGTTTTATTGACTTGTACCCAAAACTATACTGATCCACCTAATGTTGGACTCGATTATTTTTGATGCAAAACAATGTTAAATTTAAAAGTTGAAAATCTATAAAAATAAAAAAGGGGACATGCTGTATAGAAAATACTAAAATGAGACAACATGTATAAATACCTATATATAAAGATAAGTGATAAGGAAAGCAGCCGATATAGGTCATTTATAATGTTCGTCACTCGAGTACCCAGTGGTGTGTTGTGTGGTACACAAAAATAAAACTGCTTATATTTTAAAATATTCAATATTTTGTATTTACTGTTTAGTTTTTATTTGTGTTTATATGAACAATAGCCTGATATTACCATTGTACTCAAGGCCGTAGCCAGGGGGGATCAAGGGGGATTGATCGCCCCGAAATGAAAAAAAAAGCATATTTCTTTAGTAAGTACTAAGTAGTATCCCACACAGCACAATCACCTTCCCAGAATGTGCGTAGAATATTGAAAAAGTATATTTGAATATTCTATGAATATACTTATTTCTTCTATGCATGTCCCTAGAATGTGGCAAATGCCAGGGTCTTATCAAGTGCTGAGAACGTTCTGAGAACATCCATTAGAATGTGCTGAGAATGTTCTGAGACATCCATTAGAATGTTTTTATAATATTCTATGCCATACTTTTAGGTACTTTTATAGCATTTTGTAAAATAAAAGGAGGATAGACCAAAAAAAATTATAATTATTTTCTTAGGTTTTATTCTTAAAACTTAAGTTATAAAAAACGTTTTAGAACTTCAAATTTTTGATGCATTTTGCTCTTCGCTAGCCATATAGTTTGATGGCAGCTTCCTTGTCTGATTCTGTGGATGTCCCAAATTGTTTTCTTACAGTATCTAAAAATAAAAAGTATATGAGACTCCCATAGTATTAATATTTTTTTTAATAAAGTGACAATATGTAATAAAATTTAACCATTTTAGTTATAGGGAATTAAAGCCAAAATTAGACAAAATGGTTTTTCATAAGAATTCTCTATTATGTTACAAAGAATATATATAGTAGAAGGGTAGTCACTGATCCACATTCTCGTCCACATTCTTGCCATCAACACTATCTAACAGCACTACATGAGCATCTTCAGTTCTAGAGTTTTCTTCAACCTTCTGTTGACTGTTGGTAGTAGGACCTTGGATGCCCTTTTGGCATTTTCACATAAAAACTACTATATTTACTTTTTAAAGTTGTTACTTATTATTTAAATATTATCTATACGAACTATACACAATATAATCTGTCAAAAATATATTTTTATAAAGAATCCCGTCAATATAATAATTTGTCAAAAAAACATGATTATGTAAAAAGTGAATGTCAACGTAGGGGTAGGGCTCCAATTTTACAACTAAAAAGTCGGATGTGGCCATGCAAATGACTTTACCATACTTTAACGGCCATAAGGGCTCATAATTCAATTACTCGTACATATTTAAGGCAGGCCATGCCTGGCAAGAGCGTACAATTGTCTCCATGAAACAAAACACTTCTACTGCGCTTGCGCTATTATGCAACTATGTTATTCCATATTTTATTTTTAACTCGCTTATAATACAAAATTTGAAAAAAGTTTTTAAACAAAATTTATAGTAAATTTAATTTAAAATAAATTTTTTCTCTTAATATTTTTACATAAACTTAATAGAAACGATAATAATTGCGAAAATCTGAAAATTCTCAAGAGTAAACCCCCACTTCCGGTTGTCCAATTTTGCCAAAAATCTAATCAGCTCATTAGCATGTTGTAAAAATGCTAAATATAAAATTTGATTAGGAAATTTCGATCGCAGTTGGAGTTAGAGCGCACACAAATTTTTCCGGACTATATACTCCATACTCCATACTCCATACATACATTTTCTGGAAATGGTCTTAAATGACTTAGGGGGTCTCAAAACATGTAAATCCACTGAAAGCTGAACTTTTTTTTTTGCGATTATAATACTTTACCTATGGTAAAGTAAAAAATATGTCATGACTTACCATAATTACCTTCCATGGCTTTTTTTTCAATAAACCAGGGTTCTTAGTATATATCTTATACTAATAGCCCTGCAATAAACTAATACTTATAAACACCTAACACCTAAACGCTAAACTGACGGGAGTGACGGGTGACGTGACAGCGACACGTTGCTATAGTATTTATCATAAGTTGATTTTTGGTTTTAACTTTTAATTAAATGTTTATTGCAACTCTTGTCAGTAAAAATTAATGTACAAACCTAATTAGATTTTTACTTTACCATAGGTAAAGTATTGTAATCGCAAAAAAAAAGTTCAGCTTTCAGTGGATTTACATGTTTTGAGACCCCCTAAGTCATTTAAGACCATTATGGAGTATGGGCTATGGAGTATGGAGTATGGAGTATGTAGTCCGGAAAAATTTGTGTGCGCTCTAACTCCAACTGCGATCGAAAATTCCTAACCAAATTTTATATTTAGCATTTTTACAACATGCTAATGAGCTGATTAGATTTTGGGCAAAATTGGACAACCGGAGTGGGGGTTTACTCTTGAGAATTTTCAGATTTTCGCAATTATTATCGTTTCTATTAAGTTTATGTAAAAATATTAAGAGAAAAAATTTATTTTAAATTAAATTTACTATAAATTTTGTTTAAAAACTTTCTTCAAATTTTGTATTATATTTTATATAAAAATAAAATATGGAATAACATAGTTGCATAATAGCGCAAGCGCAGTAGAAGTGTTTTGTTTCATGGAGACAATTGTACGCTCTTGCCAGGCATGGCCTGCCTTAAATATGTACGAGTAATTGGATTATGAGCCCGTATGGCCGTTAAAGTATGGTAAAGTCATGTGCATGGCCACATTCGATTTTTTTAATATAGGAGTATATAAATAAAAATATGAATTAATTTGTTCATGTCATTACAAGATGGCAATGCTGTATTGAGCTTGCGCATTTGATTATTATTATTTTTAATAAAAGATAATTAGTTTGTACATAGAATGTATTTAGAATATTCCATACAGGGTGGCCAAATAAGAATGCGAGGTACTGTATCTGGGAAACTATCCATCATAGAGGCTTGCGGAAAATAAAGTTATCACTAAAACGGCCAAGATAAAAACCTGGAAAATATTTTTAAGTTTCTGAAATGACCGCTAGGGGGCGTAACTGCAACCTTGAATCTAAGAAAGCTATGTTTCTGTAAATTCCGCTATATTAACCTAACAAAAAAATACCTGATCTTTAAAGTAGCAGATAATCTGAACCTTTTTTGTTTGACAATTTTTGCAATATCTCTAAAAATAAAGTGGTGGCTGGTATTCAAAGTTTCAGTAAAAAACACCCTCTAAATTCGAAACGGCTCAGCCGATTTTAACAAATTTGGGCTAGTTGAAAAGAGCTATTCTTGTGCTACAAATGCTATAATATTTGAAGTTTTGTTAGTTTCAGATGTCGCCGCTAGAGGACCTTTTTCGACATTTCGAGAGAAATGGCTAATTTTCTCAAAAAAATTAAATGCATTGGTATGATTTCTTTTTCATGAAAAAGTAGCTAAATGATGCCTAAACAAGCTCCCGAAAACCGCATCTCGATGTCTTGGTCCTAACCTAAAAATTAGACAAAAGAAAATTTTATACGAAAATCCCTTAAATTTTTATTTTTTAAACTAATTAATTCCTTTTATTATGTAAGTCGTGGCCCTAAAAAGGACCGATATAAAAAGGAAAGGTTTTTAGTGCCCCCGCAAATGCTATAAATGCTGATCATCACGCTCTATGCATTGCTGAAGCCTCTCATGGATAGACAAAACTGCAGCTTCAATTTCGGCTCTCGGTATGTTAAGTAATGCATTACGACTCCGGTTTCTCATATCTCTCTGGTCGTAGGTTGAGTCTGAAAATCAAGACAAGTTAAGTCTGGAGATCGCGCAGGCCATGGAAACAAACTTCCTCTTCTAATCCAACGCTGTTCTAATACTGCATTAATATGCTCTCGCACAATAATGGAGAATTCTTATTTCAAATTCTTTGGACCGATGAAGTCACCTTTACACCTGCACAATATGCATTATTGGTCTGCAGAAAATCTGCATTGATTGCGTGAAGTTCAGCACCAAAGACGTTGGAGTTTAAATGTGTGGTGTGGCAT
Source organism: Crepidodera aurea (assembly GCA_949320105.2). Taxonomy (NCBI): domain Eukaryota; kingdom Metazoa; phylum Arthropoda; class Insecta; order Coleoptera; family Chrysomelidae; genus Crepidodera; species Crepidodera aurea. The sequence goes on along the minus strand of OX439475.1, from coordinate 70,288,802 downwards.
ACTGGGAGGCAGGATTATTGGGCCATATTTTTTCGAGCAATCCCTAAGCGGCAATATCTTTCTTGACTTTTTGGCCAATAAATTATCGTTGTTATTGCAGATGTGACACTGGAAACACGTCAAAACTTGCTTTTGCAGTTGAATGGTTGCCCAGCACATTATGCTATTATTGTGCGAGAGCATATTAATGCAGTATTATAACAGCGTTGGATTGGAACAGGAAGTCTGTTTCCATGGCCTGCGCGATCACCAGACTTAACTTGTTTTGATTTTCAGACTCAACCTACGACCAGAGAGATATGACAAACGGGATTCGTAATGCATTACGTAACATACCGAGAGCCGAAATTGAAGCTGCAGGTTTGTCTATCCATGAGAGGCTTCAGCAATGCCTAGAGCGTAATGATCAGCATTTACGGGGGCACTAAAAACCTTTTTCTTTTTAGGGCCACAACTTACATAATAAAAGGAATTAATTAGTTTAAAAAATAAAAATTTAATGGATTTCCGTATAAAATTTTCTCTGGCCTAAATTTTAGGTTAGGAACAAGATATCGAGATGCGGTTTTCGGGATCTTGTTTAGGCATCATTTAGCTACTTTTTCATGAAAAAGAAATCATACCAATGCATTTAATTTTTTTGAGAAAATTAGCCATTTCTCTCGAAATGTCGAAAAAGGTCCTCTAGCGGCGACATCTGAAACTAACAAAACTTCAAATATTATAGCATTTGTAGCCCAAGAATAGCCCAAGTTTGTTAAAATCGGCTCAGCCGTTTCGAATATACAGGGTGTTTTTTACTGAAACATTTGAATACCCCCCACCACTTTATTTTTAGAGATGCAGCAAAAATTGTCAAACAAAAAAGATTCAGATTATCGTCTACTTTAAAGGTCATGTATTTTTTTGTTAGGTTAATATAGCGGAATTCACAGAAACATCACTTTCTTAGATTCAAGATTGCAGTTACGCCCCCTAGCGGCCATTTTAGAAAGTTGAAAATATTTTCCAGGTTTTCCTCTTGGCCGTTTTAGTTATAACTTTTTTTTGCGCAAGCCTCTACGATGGATAGTTTCCCAGATACAGTACCTCGCATTCTTATTTGGCCACCCTGTACTAGGAATATAATATATAAATATTCATAGAATATATCCAATACATTCTATGACCGTTCTCAGAATATTTGCTTAGGAATATTCTGCAAAAAGAACATTGGTATCTTGTGAGGATATTCTGGGAATATCCTGTGTTGTGTGGGATGTTTTTCTACCCCAAGTAGCATTCTAGTGACAGAAACTAATATCGCAATTTCGATTGGGTGGCTATTACGTAATAATCACTAAATCTACCCCTACACAGCAAGAATAACTTCATTTTATTTATGCCTAGTTGTTGAACAGTTTCTTTTTATATAAAGGTTTTTTTAGTATAAATGTTCATTTAGTAAAATATTATATGGAGTGTTTTAAAAAAACGGTCTTTTTCAAATACAAATAACGTCAATTTTTGTAACGACACAGGCTATATATTTTTATTCTATCTGAAAGGTGAACTCTTTCCCTTTCCGAAAATATATAGGGTGTGTCGTTAAAAATCGACGTTATTTGCATTTGAAAAAGACCGTTTTTTTTAAACACCCTATATAAGATTTTACTAAATAAACATTTATACTGAAAAAAACTTTATATAAAAAAAAACTGTTTAGTGAAAACCGCACCTCCCTATCGTTTCTGAGTTCCGAGATATTTGCAGTTAAAATGGGTCAGAAACTTCTGGGACACTCGGTATTTTGGTGCCACTAAACGTGTTTGAAATGTTATAACAACTAAGCGAGACTACCTCAAAATTGCGGAAACATTAAAGTGGAAAATGATAGTCAAGGCCACCAAACCATATCACTTAAACACCACTTACAAGTGGCAGTGATCGTAAAGTGGGCGCGATAGTTTTATTGTCGTTTTGGGAACCATTCATATATCTTTAAAGTGGCGGCACTTGATTATATGATTGCAGTAAATCTCGCCACGTTTTTGCTGCACGAAAAATCACTTTAAAGTTTTATTTTCTAAACGCGGACATTTGCAGCCATTTTTGAGATGATGATGAGAAAAAAAAACGCCCTATTTAAAAAACTTTTTTTGTCAATACAGCCTCAAATTTACTACATTTCCATACATAATTAATGATTTTAATAACAAAGATTGATAAAAAACACAGTTTGAAGCATCTCAGCTAAATCTTTAATTTCCATGATGAAAAATTTACAGATTTTAACTTTTTTCTTAAATTATCAAGTATTGCAATGGCGCGTGCCCATATTTCGAGCCACAACATCTTATATTTGACAGTAAATTTTCAATCATTCCAACTTTTGCCTTTATTTAGTATTTTTAAACCAATATTCTTGTATTTGCAAAATAATAATATAATTATACCTAATTATTATTCATTACGTACCTTCTCAAGTTAACAGTTATGTCAGGTTAGAGAAAAAGCAAGGAAAATGCGCAGTGAACAAAGTTTCGTGTTTAGTGTCGACCACCACACCACCACGTATCTGCCACCAAGAAAGTGTTCCTCATTTTAGTCACCGCCACGTGATAGAACCGTTTCTATTACGTGGCAAAGACTTTGGAAATACACTTTAAAGTTTCTAATGTCGTGGCCGCCACGTTCCGTCCACGAAGAATGTTATTTGGGACTGGCCCACCAAACCAAACCCCCCCCGAAATTGTTTTCTGGCTACGGCCTTGATTGTACTGGGTACTAAAAATTCTAGAAAACTTGTTAAAAACCTTTTTTTTTTGCTAATTGTGCATTTTTACTTTTATTGATACAGGGTGAACCAGGGGTGTGTGCATGCTCCATAACTTTTTTTCTACCCAAGCTATCGATTTTATGTTTTTTTAAACGATAGGACCGACAATGAGGCACATTCTAAAAATATTTCTATTTATATACAGGAAGTTCTGTTTTTTTAAATGGCAACCACCGAGATACGGGGTGTTTCATCCATTTCGGCCAATATTTTGATAAGCCGTAACTTTAGAACCGCCCTGTAGATTTCTCTCATACTTGGTACAGGTATAGTGTGTTAATAGCCCAATGCTATAGTGTAAGAACTACAATTAAAATCCAGATCCGGATTAAGACTAATTTGCAAAATTTGAAAATCCCCAAAACAACACCCTGTATATCAGATTTTTTAAAATTGGGATGGATATTTGAAAAGAACGCAAAAAAATGAGTTAAAGTGAAATTTTTTTTAAGTGCACATCCCATTCTACTACTGGAGTTTTAACATCAAATTACATCAAATGCATTTTTTTCATTTTCACAAGCAGTAACTTTCGAAATACCTGGTAGATTTTTTTCATATTTGGTGGAGGTATCATTTTTTAGTAGCCCAATCGTATAATGTAAGGATATCCAGATACGGATTAAGAAAAATTTGTAAAATTTTAAAATCCCCACAGCAACACGCTGTACATCAGATTTTTTTTAAATTGGATCAGACATTCGAAGCGAATGGAAAAAACTGATATATTCTGACATATTTTTACAAATGCACATCTCGTTCTACATATTACTAAACTTTTAAAGTAAATTCAATTAATGCAATACATATTGTCATTTTCATAAGCCATAACTTTGGAAACACCCTGTAGATTTCTTTCATATTTGGTAAAGGTAGGTTGTTTAAATAGCCCAATCGTACAATACAAGAACTAGAGTTAAAATCCAGATCCGGATTAAGAAAAATTTGTAAAAGTTGGTAATCTCTAAAATAGCATCCTGTATATCAGATTTTTTTAAATGTAATCGGATACCTATTTAAAAAAAGAAAAAAAAAGACAAATGATGAAATATTTTTATAAGTGCACAAGAGCGTTCTACAAACAAAAAATACAGATTTAATTTTCCGGTTAATTCCGGATACAAAACTCATTAAACTATCAAGTAAGCTTCAGCAATAACACATCTTTTTTCTTTTTTTTTCAAATAGATATCCGATTAATTTTTAAGGAATCGGATATACAGGGTGCTATTTTAGAGATTATCAACTTTTACAAATCTTTCTTAATCCGGATCTGAATTTTAACTTTAGTTCTTTATTGTACGATTGGGCTATTTAAACTATCTGCCTGTGCCAAATATGAAAGAAATCTACAGGGTGTTTCCAAAGTTATGGCTTATGAAAATGACAATATGTATTGCATTAATTGAATTTACTTTAAAAGTTTGGTAATATGTAGAACGAGATGTGCATTTATAAAAATATGTCAGAATATCTCAGTTTTTTCCCTTCGTTTCGAATGTCTGATCCAATTTCAAAATTTTTGATGTACAGCGTGTTGCGTTGGGGATTTTCAAATTTTACAAATTTTTCTTAATCCGTATCTGCATTTTAAATGTAGTATATAGTCCTTACATTATACGATTGGGCTACTAAAAAATGATACCTGTACCAAATATGAAAGAAATCTACCAAGTATTTCGAAAGTTACTGCTTGGGAAAATGAAAAAAATGCATTTGATGTAATTTGACGTTAAAACTCCAGTAGTAGAATGGGATGTGCACTTAAAAAAATTTTTCTCTTTAACTCATTTTTTACCGTTCTTTTCAAATATAAATCCCAATTTTAAAAAATCTAATATACAGGGTGTTGTTTTGGGGATTTTCCAATTTTACAAATTCTTCTTAATCCGGATCTGGATTTTAATTGTAGTTCTTACACTATAGGATTAGGCTATTAACACACTATGCCTGTACCAAGTATGAGAGAAATCTACAGGGTGGTTCTAAAGTTATGGCTCATCAAAATATTGGCCGAAATGGATGAAACACCCCGTATCTCGGTTATTAAAGGCGTTAGACCCGTTAACCAAGGTTATTTGGAATCACCTAAGTTCCCTCTAGTTATAGTTAACGTATGTCGGTTTAACTATGAAACACCCTGTATAACGCATCTAGGTTTCTTTGACTTATTTGCAATAATTTTTGACTTATGTCAATTTATGTGTCAAAATAGCATTGTGCAGATATCCACAAAAAAATTCATAACTTCAACTTTTTTCCAGTCAATTCCTTAAACCTTAGCGCATCTTTCAATATGTAGACGAACTCGGAGTCGACCTTCTATCGCTTACTACTATTTTTTGAAAATTACAAATTAAAAATAGCAATAACTTGAATTTTTTTATTAAATCATTGTATGGCATTTTTTAAGAGCTTTTTGCTGATATAGGGTTTGTGGGGTTTATTTTGTAAAGGTTGCGAGCTTTATGCAAAATAAGAAATGTTTGACGGTTTGTTCGAGAAAAAATGGAATCGAGTAGGCCGCTGTCGTAAAATTTGACAGATTCATTCCATTTTGAAAAGAAAATGTTTCAACAAAATGAAATTGTAATAGAAACAGAAATACATTACAAAGTAAACAGTTTTAGTAATACAATTTGTAAGAACATGAAAGATGAAAGAATGATTAATAGGAAACATTATAAATATTTTCACCGTCACCAGCATGTTCCACACAAAAATTATTACTTCACAATTTTAGTAATACTATTTACAAGAACATGAAATAATGATTTGTGTGTGGAACATGATGGTGACGGTGACCTAATTACGAACATAAATCAAAAATGTCTACATTGTTTCCTATTAATCATTCTTTCATGTTCTTGCAAATTGTATTACTAAAATAATTTACTTTGTAATGTATTTCTGTGTCTATTACAATTTCATTTTGTTGAAACATTTTCTTTTCAAAATGGTATGAATCTGTCAAATTTTACGACAGCGGCCTACTGGATTCCTTTTTTTCTCGAATAAACCGTCAAACATTTCTTATTTTGCATAAATCTCGCAAGTTTTACAAAATAAACCCCACAAACCCTATATCAGCAAAAATCTCTTAAAAAATGCCATGCAATGATTTAATAAAATATAGGGTGATGCATTTGAAAAAGTCGAGTTATTGGTATTTGTAATTTGTCATTTTCAAAAAATCGATAGAACATCGACTCCTAGTTCGTCTACATCTCGAAAGCTTAAGGAATCGACTGGAAAAAAGTTGATTAAGTTATCTTGAACAGTTCTGAAGTTCTGTTTTTTTTTGTGGATCTCTGCATAACGCTATTTTGAAACATAAATTAACATAAGTCAAAAACTATTGCAAATAAGACGAAGAAACCTAGGTGCGTTATATCGACAATTTAATGGCGAATCTAAATATGTAATAAAAATGGGGGGTTGCCATTTAAAAAAACAGAACTTAGTTGTGTATCTTATTTGGAACATCCTGTATATATCGTTTAAAAAAACATCAAATTGATAGCTTGGGTAGGAAAAAGTTATGGAGCATGCACACACCCATGGGTCACCCTGCAGTATAACATAATAATTATAGTTACTAATACATAGACGAATACGTTGAAATAATAGTCACAAGTGAATTCAACAATGCAAAACAGAATGAACGCGCCCGCCTATGCACGTCGAAAAACGTGCGGTTGTTAAGGAAGTTATGCCGTCGCTAAGAGTAGGAGCATCTGGGTCTATGACGCGCTGTGATATTTTCATTGTGTTTGGGATCTACCGTACTCCGTCAAGATTTGAAAAATGTTTTCTTATGTATTGTGATCAACTGAATCTGAATTTGACCTCCGATTCGTGATACGGTGCCACGTTTTCAGGAAATGAACATTTTCCTGAATTGTAATAGGTTTTTCGGGTAAATAAATACTTTTTCAAAAATTTGACATTTCCAATCGATGAAAAGAAGGACAGTTCGCATTTTAGGGATCAGCTACATGATAAGACTGGTTCCAAATCGAGGCCATTACGTTTTTGACGGATATACATGGTGATATTTGAAAATATGTGAATTATTCTACGTTAAGTATATCCAAAAATAAAATTCTTAGACCAATCAAATTTGGCACACTGCTCCCCGAGCTCAATAAAATAGGTTTTAAAAAAAATTAATTTCAGGTCCGGACTTAGTTTTTTTTAAATTTTTATTGGTTTTTTGAAAACAATACCCTGTAAGCCAGATGAGACAATTTTTATTTTTCTCACTTTAAAGCTTAAGGATGATACTAAGCAACAGTTAAAAAAAATTGAACGCGCAACTTTTTGTTTTCTGCAGAAAAAATAAAACTTTGAAAAATAGTATAATTTTAATAGATTCACATTCTTCTTATGACTGATGCGGCACTACATTGATAGCACATCATCATTTTTCAACAAAAACCATAAGGACAGTTCAGTTTACTCGATATAAAGTATTATTCAATCAACCGTTGAAATTCCAGAGCCGCATTTATTTTTTGCAGTCTCTGTACCAGTTGGGGGTGATATGGATGGAGGAGATCGTTCTTTAACGTCCTGAAAACTTGGACTTAGAAATATTCAAAATACTGGATATTCGCCGGGTACTTAGCTTCTCATTTTGATTTACCATTTCCAAAATACCCTCTTTTTGGTCTTCTGTCAGTCGCTCACCACGTTCTGTAATAAACTGTCAAAATGGACGTTAAAGCGAATTCAAAGCCTACTTGCATTTACACAATTATCAAAAGTAATAGTTTTTTCTTTGACGTTACAAAAAGAAAATTTGTACAACTCGCTTTACAGGGTGTTGTTTTTGCAGGATCAATAAAAACTTTAAAAAAATAAATACGGCCCTGGAATTTCAACGGCTGATTGAATAATACTTTATATCGAGTAAAATGAACTGTCCTTATGGTTTTTGTTGAAAAATGATGTGCTATCAATGTAGTGCCGCATCAGTCATAAGAATAATGTGAATCCATTAAAATTATACTATTTTTCATTTATTTTTTTCTACAGAAAACAAAAAGTTGCGCGTTCAATTTTTTTTAACTGTTGCTTAGTATCATCCTTAAGCTTTAAAGTGAGAAAAATAAAAATTGTCTGATCTGGCTTACAGGGTGTTGTTTTCAAAAAACAAAAAAAAATTAAAAAAAAAACTAAGTCCGGACCAGAAATTAATTTTTTTTTAAACCTATTTTATTGAGCTTGGGGAGCACACTCAGTGTGCCAAATTTGATTGGTCTGGGATTTTAACTTTTAGATATACTTAACGTAGAATAATTCACATGTGTTCAAATATCACCCTGTAAATCCGTCAAAAACGCAACATGGCATTTTTTAATACCTCGGTCCATAGTACTTATAGTTGGACTATGTACAGTACGTCGTGGGACACCCTGTATATCGAAAAACGCTAGTCATTGCAAAAAATAAATCTTAAAATTTAACCTGTAACACTCTATACATTCCTTATTAGCAACATTTTATTAGAGCAAGTTGGTTCAAATCGTAAAATATACAGGGTGTCCCATTTAAAAAAACATAAGTTTGCATTATATTTCCTTAGTGAGCCCCCTAAAAAAAATATCTGTGCGCCACTGAACTCTTTAATATTATATCTACCAAAAGTTTTTATAACGTTTTTTTATATTTTTCTTAATTAAGAAGTTATAGTACCTTGTAGTTTTCGACAGTTTTCAATAATCGCCCTGTATCTTCCAACTGCAGGGAGTTACTAAAGATTTAATTAGGCTATCGTTACTTTAACAAAAAAAGAAGTCATAACATCTTAACTGCTTTTCTTCTATCTCTTCTAGTTTACGAGATACCCTGCAAGACACACCAATTTGGGACACCCTGTACATGAAAGTTTGACTTTCAAGTCAAGCCAGACTATACTACTAACAAGCGTATTTACTTTATTCCGACAGATTTAATAATTATAATTAAGTATATAATTATGTCCACAAATCACCAGAAAATGCAAGAAAACGATACTTTCAATCAAAAAAATGTAAAAAAAAATTAAAAGAAAAACATTCTAACTGCACCAGGTTACCAAGAGAGAGGCACATTCATGGTCATCTTGTGTTACAAATTACGAGGTAAACAACAGTGCGATAATATAGCCAAGTAGGCAGTCTAAATAAGTAGGTACGTTCTTAGTTCTAATTAAAAATTATACCCGAATTCCCACTGCCAGTGATTAAAAAAGTGAATGTCACAATATATAATTACCTGATTTTTTAAGACAATGCAGTTTATAGCCAACATCACCTGTTCCAGTTATTATTGTGAAGAATAATAGTAATAAAATAAATAATGGTAAAGGCATATGAACCAATAAAAATCGAGGAAAAAAATGAAGGCGTCGAATAATATCTCTTTCATGCCAGTACAGTCTCAATAGCAAATATATTTTAAAGAAGACCAATGGTATAAGCTGTGGACATAATGATAACTGTAAAGAAAGATGAGGAAAGGAATGAGGTTTGGAATAATCAAGAAATTATAGAGGACTGGAATATAGTTACAAAAATTAAATAACACATAGTGAGATAGTGAAATGGTTGCGGCATGTATGGAGGGTGGGACAAGATAATAATAAATTGTGAAGCATCACGAAGAAAAAGCATATTAAGAGCTAAATGGATACAAAAATGGAGAAGGATATACTATACAAGGAAATAAAGTAAATTGGGACCGTAATATGTAGAGTTCGTTTCAAGTTATTTGGTTGACTGCTTAAGTATACAACAATAGGATTATAGGTTGTAAATAAAGTTGTAAATTCCTCATTATAAAATAAACAATTCCAGATCCGTACTCCTGTTTTCAATTTAGGTATGAATAGGAATTTCGTTTATTTTAGAAAATTCCGAGTAATTAAATTAATAGAACCAGAAGTTCGAGTTGTGTTGCATTATTGGGAAATTAAAAAAAATTAAATTATTTGGTTAAAGTTAATATGCGTTTATTAATGTGATTAAGTGATCATATTAATATACAGGGTGTTCCAAAAGTCGCTCCTTCGGATATAGACAACAAATGTAGTTGCATATATAGAATTTTTTTCTATTTAGTTAAAACTCTGACAGTAACTTATACAGAATAAAACTGAAAAAACAATAAATATTATTTAAACAAACATTATTCTAATTCTACTTCAATATTACTATCGTCTTCATTTAAAATGATAACCAAGGGTACAACAGTGGTATTAGCATTTTGATACGTAAATTCAACCTTGAAGGGGTTTCATTAACGCGTCATAACTTCATACGATATTTCCCCTTGACCCGCGCAGCAAAAGTAGGCGTGCCTAAATATAAATCTTTTCCAACTTTGGCAACACAGCAAAATACATCTACCAAAAGATATTGCCACCGAATAAATAAATCATTTATGCATTCTTAGTAGCCAGTGGCCAGAGGCGTGCAGAACATAAAAATTAGGTTACCAAAACCATCCAATGTTTTAAAATGGGTAATGAATTGAGGTATGTTTTCTTTGATTAAACCTAAAAAAGATTTTGAATCTGTTATAGTCTATTTTTATGTATGAGAGAGTATTAAAATAATAAAGCGTTCGTAATCCATAGGCGTACCACTTCTTTTAGTAGACAGTTAAAATATTTTGTGAAGTTGTACCTCGAGTATTTTCGTATGAAATAACCTTTGTATAAATATAATAAATATATCGGGTGTACACTTATATTTTCACCTAATTAACCTGCTTATAACTTCTAAACAGCTGAAGGTAAAAAAGTGCAATTTTTTCTAAAATATTTTATTTTTCCACAAGGTATGTTAAGAACATTGTGTCAAACGGGCTATGTAGGTATAAGGGTTTAAACTTTAACTTTTAAACAACGTTACGTTCATAAATAATAATTTTAATATAAAAACTACTTCTTACCTACAAATCCAAATCAGAATCGAAATCAGAAGATGAACTGTCGCAACCAATATTTACAATGAGTGGCTCGATCATTTCATCAGTAATATTGTCCAACTTCCACATTTTCTCTTCTTCTTTAATCGTATGATTTACTGCCTTTTCCCAGTTTTCAGGCTTCACATTATTTACAGCCTCCAAAAACAACTGTTTAACATCACTCATTTTAAAAGAATTATTTTTTCCTGAAACTTCTCCCTTTATCTGTGCCCATATCAGTTCAATCTTCGCAATGATATGGTGGTGATCTAACCACCGTCATCCCACGATTTTTTGCAATTTCATCAATTTCATATTTTTTTAATTTCTCTTTATGAAGGGAACACAAATGATACAGTTCTCTTCTCACAGAACCGGGATGTAACTTAATATTCTTTGAATTTAGCCAATTCTGTAAATCTTTTTTTAACCACTTGGTTGTGGGCATTTTTTCTGTAAGTCTCGAGTGATAACTTGCATTATCCATTACTATTATACAGTTCTGAGGAAGAAGATCTATCATTTGATCGAACCACTCTTTAAAGACATCAGCATTCATGTCCTCATGGTAGTCACCGGTACGAGTAGATTCAAAAGTCAATAAACCACCTTTAACAAAACCGTTTGAACTACCGATGTGTACTATTATCAGTCTGCGCCCCTTTCCTGATGGTGGATTTAAACCAGTAGATAAATTATTTAAAAAAGCCTGTCTTCGACTTGTAACAGTTTCATCTTGCCAAAATTTATTTGGTGTATGTCCCTCGTTGATCCATGTTTCATCTAAATAAAATATATTTCTTCTTTGGTTTCTCATTTCTTTTATAGTCCTTAGGTAATTTCTTCTCCATACTACAATATCGCTTCTTTCTATTAAAATAGACTTTCTGGAATGCTTTTTCCATAGAAAACCTATTTCTTTTAAAAGTTTCCATAGTGTGCTTCGACTCATTTCAGGGTAATCCTTATCATCTCGAACCGTGGCAAGAACTTTGTCTACTGTCGGAAATTCTTTTCTAAAGAAGAACGCATGCACTTTCCTTCGAAGTCTTTCTTTCAAATGATTTTCTATTTGAAATTTTGGTTTTCCTGGAGCTTTACGTGCTGTTTGAAACTCGCCACATTTCTCTTCTTTAACAACTCTGTAAATCGTAGATTTCCCAACACCAAGCGTACTACTAACTAATTCCACTGTGTCATCAACACTTTTACATAAATGTTTGTCTGTAAATGATTTAAAACAATTAAATATTAATGTTTTTTCATTAACTGTTAAAGGACCGATTTTTTGTCGTTTACGCAGTACTTCCAAATTCATGATCACACTAGAATTCACAATAGACTGCACACTGCACCTTGCATGTTGCAACTAAACGACATTTAGTAAGCTGTTAAGAATACACAACTGGACCTCCTTACTAAATGGAAAACCTACAATCGCATTTTCGGTGAAATATGTTGGTAAGGGATTTATCTACTTATAACTCGATTACTGTAAGAAATTCTTGGAATTAAAATAAAACAAAATTGGCAAATAGGTACTTATTGAAAATAATCTTAAGATACGGCTATGTTATCTTTAATACACAGGGTTTTTGGCCTGTCCAAACCTTTTTCTATTGTTCTGTACAGCTTATGGTTATAAAAGACCAATAAAAGACCCAAAACTTGTATTAGCTCAGGTACATTTATGACAATTTTAGGAAATATTTAGATTATTCCGTAAAAATATTTAAAATGACCGTACTAAGTTTTGCATTAGAAATGCTGTTTTATTACTCTCTCATACATAAAAATAGACTATACCCACAGAAAAGCCTTCAATTCATTTTATAACATCTTGTTTTTGTCAAAATATTTTTTATTTTTTTTATTTTTATTGCACATGTATAAAAGCTTGTTTTTAATTTTTTTAAGCAATTTTATTCATTGATAGGTATCCTTGATTTACAATAGTAATCAATAAATTGTAACCCAAAAATAATGGAACAGAAAATGGGAGAATAAAATAAACGTGTTTTCACTCAATAATCCTCAGGTATTGTAGGAAATTGTTCCTTATTTCCAATCACTTGCTGTTCTTGGATCCACTAACTCCGGTAGAAAATAATTGAAGATAAAAATTTTCAACTTATAAATCTAAAAAAATGTGAGAAATAAGTACATTTTGAATTTGAAAATTATATATGTCACCTCTTCAACTAGACAACCTTTCGGGCTCCATATAATGTATTATGAGGTAACAATTTGTTATAAACAAATTCTGACCAATATTTTGTTTCTGTAAGTAATTTACAGAAACAGCGATATGTAACAAATTGCTGAAAAAATTGTCTTTAATAATTCCATTTCATCATTATATTATATCGAATAATTTTTGGATTAAAACAAAATGTAATTCAAATTAATTATTATGAAAAAAATAAAAATATAGTTATTGCATAAAAATTTTGAAGATAGAGCCGAGGAAATTTTATTTTTAAATAAACAATATCACCACTTTCAGTTAGAAATCTATTATAATGAATCCAGGCAACTATTTTTTTCTGTCAAAACTGCATTATAAAAATTGTGGCAAATGATACTGTAAAAACTAGAAAATAGGCAATTCCTATATTTTAAAAATTATCAAATTCTTACCGTAAGATTACTCGACCTCGGCGTCGGGAAAATCTTTTGGTACTCAAGCATTTTTCTCGTTTACTGTTCTCTCCCTTTTTGTTTTACGGACCAGAATTTTCTTCAACTCTATGACTCACAACACCAATCAACAATTGCCCTCATATCCCCTTCACTACACTAACTCACTTTACACCTAGATACGTATTTTTATCCCCATAGGAACTTAAATTTAAATTTTTCCATATCTATTACATATATTTTTTTATACCATCTTAAAGTCCAGGTTTCCACGAAGAAAATGAGCACTGATAAAGGTTAAAAAATGAAATTTTGTAAAATAACTTTCTCGATTGAAAATTAGGCTTTTTTTAAATTTAAATTCGTATAAAATCGAAAAATAAATATTCTGCTCTTAAAAATTACAGTTTACTTAAAAACACAAAAAAGAAAGTTTTTACAAAGTTTCATAAAAAAAATATTTTAGCGGAGAAAAAATTAAAAACGGTTTTTAACGTTTTTTCTCGATAATTTTGAGGTTGTATTTATTTTAAATTAATTAAAATCAGTGTGTTTGAGACTTTCGCCAACACTCATATTTAATAAAATATAATTAAAAAAAGTTTAAAAACTAATAAATAAAACCTTAAATAAAGTTAAAACAAAAAAGTAAGAAAGTACTACCACACCGATCAATAAAATCAAAAATAATTTGTGGGACGCCCCTGAAAACGGATTAAAATTAAACTAATATGATTGTATATTAATCTGAGACACACCGAGACATACGACGATCATGTAATTCGGATAGTGTAGGCCTTAAACAAAGACAGCGACAAATATTGTTCTCGAAACTAAGTCGCTTAGTAATAATGACAATATGCGGCGTTTCATTTCTATCCAAGAATGTTTGAATTCTACAAATTTAGGAAAGGTGGCAGCATAAATCGAATGAAGATTTTTCAAATCTTGGCTGCGTTTTTATTCAAAAGCAGAAAAGATTTCATGAAAATTGTTACGTTTTAGCTAATCAGGTGGTATATAAAAATACCGGAAAGTTATTATTTTTACGATTGTGTAGGTTCATTCCATTTTTTTTAAAGTAGAAGCAAATCATTGACTTTTTTGTGATAAACGGTTTTCACTGAAAAAATTTCTGGGACATGAGAAAGCACAGCCAGTTTCACCGGGGACCATTCAGTTGGGCAAAAATACATTCTATAATCCGTTGCTGAAAAAGGGTCAACATAACCCTATCGGTCAGTTGGGCAAATGTCGGAACAGGTAAAAAAATAATACAATTCAACTAAATAATAATTATATTTATTCCAATGAAGTAGGTAAATATTTATTTGATACACATTTAATAAAATTTAAACGAGACAAAGAGTTATTCTTAAATTTTATAATTACATCATCAATAAAATCTAACTGTCTTAATTTTTATATACATCAAAAAATAATGTCAAAAATTGACCGACATTTGATACCTTGTTTTTAAATTCAGCTGATAAACCCAAGTTTTGAACTCTAGAAACCATGCTTGGCATAAATGGAATCTGCAGCCGATTATTTTAGAAAATGGCAAAACTGAGGAAATTGCATTGTGAATACCAAGCTTAAAGTCTATAACAATAATTTTTGGATTAAAGGTTAAATCTAAATCTGCACATTTTTAATTTACTTTTGACAGTAGTCGAACATATGTATCAGTTGTTTCTTTGGGTAATAAGATAAACAATATGGGTACATACACTGAGAGAACAGTTTATTAACATTAAATAAATTTTATTTATTGTTAACAAATGACATTGTTGGATATGGCCTAACTTATCTATTTTTTAAGGGTGTTTCACCTGATTACATCCATAAATGGTTTATTTGCACTGTAGCTCCAACCATTGAAAATAGATATATAATATGTCATATCAGGTGAATGCGAATTAAAAAAGGAAACGAAAAACGTCAAAATATACAGGGTGTCCCATTTAAAAAAACATAAGTTTGCATTATATTTCCTTAGTGAACCCCCTAAAAAAAAATCTGTGCGCCACTGAACTGTTTAATATTATATCTATCAAAAGTTTTTATAACGTTTTTTTATATTTTTCTTAATTAAGAGGTTATAGTACCTTGTAGATTTCGACAGTTTTCAATAATCGCCTTGTATCTTCCAACTGCAGGGAGTTACTAAAGATTTAATTAGGCTATCGCTACTTTAACAAAAAAAGAAGTCATAACATCTTAACTGCTTTTCTTCTATCTCTTCTAGTTTACGAGATGCCCTGCAAAACACACCAATTTGGTACATTTAACAATAATATTCTTGATATTTTGACAGTAAGAAATTAGTTTGTGACAAAATGTAAGAAGTTTTAGATAAATATATATATATTTATATTAAAGAAATCGGCTCGTAACAAATACTTTGTTATTCGTGAACTACACATTTTCAAATGGTATTGTTATATTTAATAAGGTTGATTGACTGTAAGAAAATGGAGTTAATATTTAACAAACCATACCCAAACAAACCTATTCGTTAAGCATAAAGTAACCTTTCCCTCATAGTCCAATAAATGAAGGACTGAAAAGATCGAAAGCTGGGAATAAGTCTGGCATGAGTTCCCACATGAGAAAATCCTTAACGCGTTATGGTCAAGGGGAGGGGCTGAAAATGGGCCCCAAAACCTGGAAAATGGGTTTCTCGCTAATATCTGGCTAAATATGCCAATTAGAGAATTTTTGTTCAGACAAAAAATGGAGATCAGCTCATTCTCTACAAAAATGGCACTTATCATTTTCTTCGAAAATTCAATAGTTTTCGAGATAATGGCACTCAAAAGTCCCCTCATTTCAGCTGCTGCTCTACCTTCAGGAATTCCGCTTTCTATGAATTAACGCGTAACCGGGCGGACGAATTGTTCAATATCTCGGGAAAAAATTAATATTTTTCGATGATTCAAAGTTCATCGGAATGGGAAAACCCGTAGCTACAATTCCATGTGACTTGAAGTCAGTTCGTATTTACCAAAAATATTTAAAAAAAGCGATCAAAGTTTTTTTCAACAATATTTAGAGGCTGCTTCATTAATTTATTCATATTTTCTTTAAAAATAGTCATTTATTCTAATTTTGCCTTGATAATGGAACCTTAGGGGGTCTTGAATGACCTTAGAAATTTACTTTCATCTAATTATTAATCCTCAAGAAATAAAGAGCGGGAAACAAGAAATGGATAAACAAAAAAAGGCCGGTTTTGACTCGTGTGACCAATTTTCCTCATTTCTCGAAAATTATTAGACTATTAAAAATAAAAAAATATATTCGAAAAGTAGACCATCTAAGCTTTGAAATGATGTGCATTGGAAATCAATATAACGGATCATAAGATTATAATTCGCGCTTGTTCCGAAGATTCTCTGGAACTCCGAAATCGGCTAAAATATGCAAATAAACAAATCAATTGTATATTAGAACGCCAGAAAAGTATTGCAAAAAAATTTCTGAGGTCATTCAAGTCCCCCTAAGGTCCAATTATCAAAATTACCAAAATTAGAATAAATGACTATTTTTAAAGAAAATATGAATAAATGAAGGAAGCAGCCTCTAAATATTGTTGAAAAAAACTTTGACCGCTTTTTTAAATATTTTTGGTAAATACGAACTGACTTCAAGTAACATGGAATTGTAGCTACGGGTTTTCCCATGAACTTTTTCCGATGAACTTTGAATCATCGAAAAATATTAATTTTTTCCCGAGATATTGAACAATTCGTCCGCCCGGTTACGCGTTAATTCATAGAAAGCGGAATTCCTGAAGGTAGAGCAGCAGCTGAAATGAGGGGACTTTTGAGTGCCATTATCTCGAAAACTATTGAATTTTCGAAGAAAATGATAAGGGCCATTTTTGTAGAGAAAGAGCTGATCTCCATTTTTTGTCTGAACAAATATTCTCTAATTGGCATATTTAGCCAGATATTAGCGGGAAACCCATTTTCCAGGTTTTGGGGCCCATTTTCAGCCCCTCCCCTTGACCAGAACGCGTTAAGGATTGTCTCATGTTAAAACACCTGCGGTGACCTACAAAATGCGCTATGTGGGAACTCATGCCAGACTTATTCCCAGGTTTGACCCTTCAGTTATTGGACTATCAGTGTAATAGCCATTTTTAAAGGCATGTACCGCAAACATTTGTTGATAAAATTTGGTACAATATTCAAAAGTTTGTGAATCACGACAGCGCTATAATGTTATCTTCCCGATATAAAATGGTCAAAAAATCCTCGTCTCGTGAAGTTTTAGGCTGTAAGTTAACTAACACATCGAGCACTTCGAAATACTGAATGAAACTAGAAATAATTATTCTTAATTTGTATAAACAGGTACCTACAAGTACATTAAAGGTTTGGGGTAGTTAATCTCTTCATTTCGTATTTTTGGCCCAACTGAATGGTAGGATTAGGAACTACCTGGATATTTTTGCCCAACTGACACATTACGGTTTCACCAAGGTAGTGAATGCTCTTCAACCGAATTTTTCCTGCTGATAATAGAAACATTACTTGTCACAGTTCTAATTAACTCTATTACACTTTTGGCTTTAATTTGGGTGAAACGTTTTCGGATCTGACTCTGGATTTTACCTGATGCCACACGTGTTCGATGGGGTTCAAATATACAATAATATGATGGAAGTCCTAGTACTGTGTGATCCATATTTTTAGCGACATATTCACAAACATACTCTTTTCTAATATCGAATTCTGCTAAAACTTTTAAAAGATCTGCTTTTTTGTAGTATTCTTCAAAATAAAGGTCATTGTTTAACAAATACTTGAATTTCCCGTTTAATGGTTTTGCTACTTGGTGCTTTATTTAATTGTCTATCACAATAATACTGTTTTCCGGTATATTCGGCAATAAATAGTTTTCAAATCCATCTTCAGAGTTCTTCTGTTGTATCCTGGTGATAATCTAATGTTGGATATTTAATATTTTTTGCTGACAACAATAAAGCGTTTGTATTTTTTACCCATTAGTCGAAGCAATGAAGCACAAAAGTTAGGAATCTTTCGCACTAAGACGGATCGGAATGTGTTTTTTTGCATTCGCTTCCAAAATTTTTTTGTAAAAAATGTACCCAAAATGCATTTTTTGAGACGGCTTTTGGAAAATTTAATAACTTTGTAAATAAGAATCAGAACTGGCCCAAATCGGGTTCCGAGTGGTTTTCGAGGTCGCTGATCATGATTATGATGTTCAAATTGATCCACAATCGACCTTGAGCACAGGAACGCCGATGAACGTCATCTCCGTGGGACTCTCCTAAAATTTACGCGGGGATAGAAGAGAAACTCGTCGCCCAGGCGTTTTTTGGGTCGCTGAATTCAAATATGGCATCGGATAATACCTCCCGGACACCTGGTGCGCCGGAACCTAGACGTGGACGTCATCTCCGAGAGTTTTCCTGACAAGATTGCCAAAAACAATCCGAAAATCATTGTCGCCGAATTCAAATATGGCATCGGCGAATACCTCCCGGACACCTGGTGCGCCGGAACCTAGACGTGGACGTCATCTCCGAGAGTTTTCCTGACAAGATTGCCAAAAACAATCCGAAAATCATTGTCGCCGAAATCAAATATGGCATCGGCGAATACCTCCCGGACACCTGGTGCGCCGGAACCTAGACGTGGACGTCATCTCCGAGAGTTTTCCTGACAAGATTGCCAAAAACAATCCGAAAATCATTGTGGGTGCGTTTTTGAGGCGCTAAATCCAAATTTCACGTCGAATACTACCCCCATTTCCGTGGGTTTCCCTCACACAATCGAAAAAAACGAACCGAAAATCGTTATGGGGGGTTTTTTGGGGCGCTGAATCCGAATTTCACGTCGAAAACGACCCTCCCAACACCTGGTGCACCGGAACCTTTATCTTGACATCGATGTCATTCCCATGAATGTAAATCAAACCTGATGTCTTAGAGACTGACGTCATTAATGCAATAGCTGTGTGGACTTGTTGATTCTAGTTAAATTATGTTCGGAGGAAAGAAATTCTCATCGCTCTATTCAAATCCGGCATTATACTCGAATTTTACAGGACTGGATCAACTTTTTCGAGGGCCAGAGGCGAGAGTTACACACATCGATGAATGTGTGAAATTATGAGACGATTTTCGTTTTAGTTTTTTGCGATCGTGTCTGCGTTCAGGCGTTCAGGCCGAGGTTCCGGTGCACCAGGTGTTCAGGGGGTTGTTCGACTTGAAATTTGGATTCAGCGCTCCAAAAAATGCCCCCACAATGATTTTCGGGTTGTTTTTGGCAATCTTATCAGGAAAACTCTCGGAGATGACGTCCACGTCTAGGTTCCAGCGCACCAGGTGTCCGGGGGGTGTTCGCCGATCCCTTATTTGAATTCAGCGACCCAAAAAACTCCCGGGCGCCGAGTTTCTCTCCTTCCCCGCGTGAATTTTGGGAGAGTCCCACGGAGATGAAGTTCATCGGCGTTCTTGAGCTCCAGGTCGGCTGTGGCTCAATTTGAGCATCATAAACGTGATCAGCGACCTTGCAAACCCCCGTGAACCTGATTTGGGCCAGTTCTGACTCTTATTTACAAAGTTATTAAATCTTCCAAATTCCGAACTTTTGGCCTTTTTAGTGCATCATTGCCTCGACTACATACATATATTGTATATAATATTGTAGTTTAATTGTTTAATAAACAGATTCACTTTCTTATCGAAGATAAAAACTAAATACATACCTGCCAACTATTTTCTGTTCGTAACCACAAATTGTGGGTTTTTTTATGGATCCTTACCCGATAATCCTGTTGCGGTACTTAGAAAGTCAACCAAATATCTTGGAAACGGACTATAACTAGAAAATATGCACCATTTAGGGGTGTTAAATTACCTAAATACGTAATGAAACCATTCAAAAAATAATAATTCTTGTAAATTACTTCTTTATTGGCTATGGTCTATTTTTATGCATGAGCGAGTAATAAAACAGCATTTCTAATGCAAAACTTAGTACGGTCATTTTAAATATTTTTACGGAATAATCTAAATATTTCCTAAAATTGTCATAAATATACCTGAGCTAATACAAGTTTTGCGTCTTTTATTGGTCTTTTATAACCATAAGCTGTACAGAACAATAGAAAAAGGTTTAGACAGGCCAAAAGCCCTGTGTATTAAAGATAACATAGCCGTCTTAAGATTATTTTCAATAAGTACCTATTTGCCAATTTTGTTTTATTTTAATTCCAAGAATTTCTTACAGTAATCGAATTATAAGTAGATAAATCCCTTACCAACAAATTTCACCGAAAATGCGATTGTAGGTTTTCCATTTAGTAAGGAGGTCCAGTTGTGTATTCTTGACAGCTTACTAAATGTCGTTTAGTTGCAACATGCAAGGTGCAGTGTGCAGTCTATTTGGAAGTACCGCGTAAACGACAAAAAATCGGTCCTTTAACAGTTAATGAAAAAACATTAATATTTAATTGTTTTAAATCATTTACAGACATTTATGTAAAAGTGTTGATGACACAGTGGAATTAGTTAGTAGTACGCTTGGTGTTGGGAAATCTACGATTTACAGAGTTGTTAAAGAAGAGAAATGTGGCGAGTTTCAAACAGCACGTAAAGCTCCAGGAAAACCAAAATTTCAAATAGAAAATCATTTGAAAGAAAGACTTCGAAGGAAAGTGCATGCGTTCTTCTTTAGAAAAGAATTTCCTACAGTAGACAAAGTTCTTGCCACGGTTCGAGATGATAAGGATTACCCTGAAATGAGTCGAAGCACACTATGGAAACTTTTAAAAGAAATAGGTTTTCTATGGAAAAAGGATTCCAGAAAGTCTATTTTAATAGAAAGAAGCGATATTGTAGTATGGAGAAGAAATTACCTAAGGACTATAAAAGAAATGAGAAACCAAAGAAGAAATATATTTTATTTAGATGAAACATGGATCAACGAGGGACATACACCAAATAAATTTTGGCAAGATGAAACTGTTACAAGTCGAAGACAGGCTTTTTTAAATAATTTATCTACTGGTTTAAATCCACCATCAGGAAAGGGGCGCAGACTGATAATAGTACACATCGGTAGTTCAAACGGTTTTGTTAAAGGTGGTTTATTGACTTTTGAATCTACTCGTACCGGTGACTACCATGAGGACATGAATGCTGATGTCTTTAAAGAGTGGTTCGATCAAATGATAGATCTTCTTCCTCAGAACTGTATAATAGTAATGGATAATGCAAGTTATCACTCGAGACTTACAGAAAAAATGCCCACAACCAAGTGGTTAAAAAAAGATTTACAGAATTGGCTAAATTCAAAGAATATTAAGTTCCATCCCGGTTCTGTGAGAAGAGAACTGTATCATTTGTGTTCCCTTCATAAAGAGAAATTAAAAAAATATGAAATTGATGAAATTGCAAAAAATCGTGGTATGACGGTGGTTAGATCACCACCATATCATTGCGAAGTAAACCCGATTGAACTGATATGGGCACAGATAAAGGGAGAAGTTTCAGAAAAAAATAATTCTTTTAAAATGAGTGATGTTAAACAGTTGTTTTTGGAGGCTGTAAATAATGTGAAGCCTGAAAACTGGGAAAAGGCAGTAAATCATAAGATTAAAGAAGAAGAGAAAATGTGGAAGTTGGACAATATTACTGATGAAATGATCGAGCCACTCATTGTAAATATTGGTTGCGACAGTTCATCTTCTGATTTCGATTCTGATTTGGATTTGTAGGTAAGAAGTAGTTTTTATATTAAAATTATTATTTATGAACGTAACGTTGTTTAAAAGTCAAAGTTTAAACCCTTATACCTACATAGCCCGTTTGACACAATGTTCTTAACATACCTTGTGGAAAAATAAAATATTTTAGAAAAAATTGCACTTTTTTACCTTCAGCTGCTTAGAAGTTATAAGCAGGTTAATTAGGTGAAAATATAAGTGTACACCCGATATATTTATTATATTTATACAAAGGTTATTTCATACGAAAATACTCGAGGTATAACTTCACAAAATATTTTAACTGTCTACTAAAAGAAGTGGTACGCCTATGGATTACGAACGCTTTATTATTTTAATACTCTCTCATACATAAAAATAGACTATAATCAATCAAATGAAAAGAAGCCTTCGACAAAACCAGTGGGCATTGCTTTAAATTGGAAAAATATGTACAAACAAAGAATCAATACAAAAAAGATTAAACTCATAAATTATTACGACAATTTTGATGAAATGATATTACAATAAACAGGTAATTTAATTGACAAAAAAACAAAAATTGTTTTACAATCAATTATTCTTGGAGACAGTATGAAGGTGAACTGGCATTCACACCGGTTGGTAATTTATATTGAAGCAATTTATAATAAATAAATTAAGTGAAATATAAAAGAATGCTGGTATAAAAACAACAAAAATGTGTTAATATTAACCGTAAACGTACCACGCCCAAAAATTTTTAAATAAATTTTACCTTTAATTTATATTTTATTGCTTACTTAATGGTAGTAGTTTTATACGGGGGCCGCTATTAAATAAATAATCTTTAATTATTTATTTATTTAAATTCAGAATTTATGTTTTTTAAATTAATATTGAAATAATAATTCTGATAAAACTGATAAAGAAGTCCAGAGGAGAGTTCAGTTCAATTCTGTACAAAGCATTTACAAATTTAAATTATCACTAAAAAAATAAATAACGACTCAAAAAAACTGTATTATACAGGGCGGCCCACCTATCCGCGCTCGGGCCATATCTGCTAGGCTGATGAAGATCGAGAAAAATGTTTTATTGTATTTTATTGGAGGCTCGATGTGCTACTACTTCTTAAAATTATTTTCGAGTATACAGGGTGAAACATGAATCCGGGACAAAACATTGGGTCTTTTTTTAAATTGATCACCCCATATATTTTTTCATTTTTAGAATATCTGTCATGTGGACTTTACATACCCCTTTTGTTTTTGAGGGTCACATGAAACGTTGTCCCAGAAGTATGTACAACTTCAAATTGCTGATACTCATTTTTTCAAATGGATTATTTACCTATCGAAAAGTATCATTGGATATGGTCCATATGATACCATTGGAAAGGTCATTGAATGGACCTTCAAATTATGAAATCATATATAGGGTGATCCATTTGAAAAAAACGAGTTTCGGCAATTTGAAGTTGGCGAAATTTGGTCCTTGTTTCGAAACGCCCTGTATTTTTTTAATGAATCCAAATGATGTGTATGTTTCTGCACATACTTTTGGTACTTGCATATCCAGTTTTTTCCATCAATTTTTAAAAATAACGTTTTTACGAAGATTTTTCTTCGTTCATGTTTTTTCATAAAATTTTATTAAAATGTAAATAACTTGACAACGTTGCAATGAAGTTATTTTTTTTAAACATTTAATTTTAGATTATTTTTTTCATCTGTCAAAACAGTCAGATTTTGTGGTTTCAGCCAATAACAACTCAGGATCCTAACCAATCATTGTGTTTTATACTGATTATTTTTTTCATCCGTCAATACAGTCAGATTTTGTGGTTTCAGCCAATAACAGCTCAGGATCCTAACCAATCATTGTGTTTTATACTGATAAAACCGCTTCTTCGTATTTGTTTCTTGATTAAACTGTGTTTACCTTTTTGAAATATCAAATGTAAACATTTAACAATTTTTATTATACTAAAATGTATTGCAAATCTATGTTAATAACCAAATTTCAAAATGTATTTGTAAACTAACCTGTTTTTATTAACGCCAAAACGCCTTTAACATTTTTACATACCGCACTTCAACACTAAACTTAAAATTAATTAAATTAAGAAAGACTACATTTCATTCTTCTTCTTCGCTTTTATTTACGGCGTTTCGCGGGGTAGCCAGTCAAAAAATCGCCTTGGTGGCCCTGTATGTAAAACTATAACAGCCTAACAGCTCAGGTTTCAATTTAAATTGGTAAAGAAAATTTTCAATATTGGCGTGTAAAGTGTCTTTTGCATAAATGACTATGTTCTCTGTTTTTAATACAAAATGATTCAAAAAATAATCCTTTCAAATACGACTCGTCCTCTGAAATTTTATAGATTAAATTTTTGATCTTCATACTCAAACGCCTTTATTTTAGGCAAAACCACTCAAACAAACTGATTTAAGATAAAATCACTCGTCCTGCGGACTCGTGATTTTATCAATCAGTTTGTTTTCGTGGTTTTTCCAAATAAAGCCGTTTTCGTGAAAACCAAAAATTTAATCGATAAAATTTGGAGGACTCGTGGTATTACCTTTGATAAAACCGCTTCGTCGTTTTTGTTTTTTGATTAAACTGTGTTTACCTATTTGAGATGTCAAATGTAAACATTTATCAATTATTAGTATACTAAAATGTATTGCAAATCTATGTTAATAACCAAATTTCAAAATGTATTTGTAAACTAACCTGTTTTTATTAGTTTATTTCAAAACGCTTTAACATTTTTACATACCTCACTTTAACACTAAACTTAAAATTAATTAAATTAAGAAAGACTTCATTTCATTCTTCTTCTTCTTCGCTTTTATTTACGGCGCGGTTTCGCGGGGTAGCCAGTCAAAAAATCGCCTTGGTGGCCCTGTATGTAAAACTATAACAGCTCAGGTTTCAATTTAAATTGGTAAAGAAAATTTTCAATATTTGTGTGTAAGGTATCTTTTGCATAAATGACTATGTTCTCTGTTTTTAATACAAAATGATTCAAAAAATAATCCTTTCAAATACGACTCGTCCTCTGAAATTTTATAGATTAAATTTTTGATCTTCATACTCAAACGCCTTTATTTTAGGCAAAACCACTCAAACAAACTGATTTAAGATAAAATCACTCGTCCTGCGGACTCGTGATTTTATCAATCAGTTTGTTTTCGTGGTTTTTCCAAATAAAGCCGTTTTCGTGAAAACCAAAAATTTAATCGATAAAATTTGGAGGACTCCTGGTATTACCTTTGATTATTTTTTTCATCTGTCAAAACAGTCAGATTTTGTGGTTTCAGCCAATAACAACTCAGGATCCTAACCAATCATTGTGTTTTATACTGATAAAACCGCTTCGTCGTTTTTGTTTTTTGATTAAACTGTGTTTACCTTTTTTTAAATGTCAAATGTAAACATTTATCAATTATTATTATACTAAAATGTATTGCAAATCTATGTTAATAACCAAATTTCAAAATGTATTTGTAAACTAACCTGTTTTTATTAGTTTATTTCAAAAACGCCTTTAACATTTTTACATACCTCACTTCAACACTAAACTTAAAATTAATTAAATTAAGAAAGACTTCATTTCATTCTTCTTCTTCGCTTTTATTTAAGGCGCCGTTTCGCGGGGTAGCCAGTCAAAAAATCGCCTTGGTGGCCCTGTATGTAAAACTATAACAGCTCAGGTTTCAATTTAAATTGGTAAAGAAAATTTTCAATATTTGTGTGTAAAGTGTCTTTTGCATAAATGACTATGTTCTCTGTTTTTAATACAAAATGATTCAAAAAATAATCCTTTCAAATACGACTCGTCCTCTGAAATTTTATAGATTAAATTTTTGATCTTCATACTCAAACGCCTTTATTTTAGGCAAAACCACTCAAACAAACTGATTTAAGATAAAATCACTCGTCCTGCGGACTCGTGATTTTATCAATCAGTTTGTTTTCGTGAAAACCAAAAATTTAATCGATAAAATTTGGAGGACTCGTGGTATTACCTTTGATTAAATCAAAATTTATTTCAAATTAAATAGAATGTTCGATTTTTGGCTAGCTCACCCAGTACATTTTTAATTCTTTAACAAAACAGGTACGGCCTAATCGCTGGCTGCGCGCGCGATACCTTTGTAGAAATAGTAGGGAAATTATCCGGAGGAGGGACTATTCAGAGTAAATGTTTTACGAATTTTAAAATGAGATTCATTCTTTTCTTGCGCTTTAAAAATTGCAGTACAATCAATAATTTAGTCCGTCGTGAATTTTTCCGCCGTTATCAAAAAAAACCCGAGGTAAACATTGATAAGTTTTTCACCGTTAAAGTCCGTCGTCAATTTGAAGCCAAAAGAATCGTTTTATTTCACACGCGTTTTTAATTACTTTGATTTTTAACAACGAAAGACATCCGAATTTTAGAATCTTATTTGATTTACATTTTTGCCGTGATTTAAGATTTGTTTTTAAGATTAATTTAATTAATTAAATTATTTCTGATTTAAATTTTGGGATTTTGTTTTTGGAAAAATTAAATTATTTTCAATTCCGTCCGCGTTTGGATTTCGAGATTTTGTTTTTGGAAAATTGAATTTTTAGTTTGTTGTTCGAGTTAGATTATTGAAATTTTAATTTTGTTTTGGAAATTAATTTAGAAATGTTTTCAAGTTAACTGTTTTAGTTTCAGTAGTAATACCCCTAGGGCCTTGATAATACCGAGATAATTTTGTCATAGAGAATGCTGAAAGCGTGTTGCTTGATAATGGCCCGAGGCCGAAGGCCGAGGGCTATTATCCTTAAGCAACACGCTTGAAGGATTCTCTATGACAAAATTTTGAGGATTTATCAAGGCCCGAGGGGTATTCGATAAGATAATTTTTTACTTTGTAGATTTAAACATTTTTAAACTAGTTGTCAGTTTGACGTTTAATTAATTTTTAATCAAAAACTTGACTTGCTGAAAACACCAAACTGAAAACACCACATGTAGGGTGTTATCGCTGTAATCCATAGCTGATTGGATGAAATTTGACACATGACTCTAAATTAAGTAATTTGATTGGTTACAATAGTTAGTAAAAAATTATCACTTTAATTGTCGTGCCGTCCGGAAGCAAACGTTTGACTTTTAAATTTTCGTTTTGTGTTACAATAAAATCCTATTAGTATTTCTTTTTAAGAGCCGGAACGAGGCTAGATACGACTTTACCAGGTTATTCCGAATTCGTATTACTTTTCTTTATTATTTATATTCACTATTATTAATCAAAAACCGTACTTTGGATTTATTCATCGAGGTCTAAGGTCTGACGGGACTTTTATTGATTTTCCTGGTTAGCTATCGTTAATCAATATTCGTCCTGTCTTAGGCTTGCGTCAACAGACATTAGCATTCCTGGTTAGCTAAATGGTACGCTAAACGCCTAAAAAGGGTCTGACAACCTCAAGCGTGTTTTTATTTTTGTAATTGGACTTGCCTGGATTGGTATTGATTTTCCTTGTTAGCTATCGTTAATCAATATCAAGGGGTCCACTGTAAATTCACCCGCAGCGTTCCCGTTTAGAGGATTGTTGGAATTGATATTAATTCTCCTGGTTAGCTATCGTTTATTAATATCTTTTTCAAACTAGGCTTGCGTCAACAGGCATTAGCATCCCTGGTTAGCTATCGTTTGCTAATGAATGGTACGCTAAAAGCTTAGGACAAGACTCCGTTTCTGGCGTTATTTAATTGAAACCTGGTAAATTCGATCGTAAATCTGTATTCCCGTTTCTCCCGGTTGATTGCGTAGATAAATCATTTAAATATATTTTTCCGGTTAATTTGAATTAATAAATTTAACGAATGCTTCCGCCGAATATTAGTATTTAATTAATTTAATAATCTTTCTCGAGTAATTCCTTATTTTAATATCTTTAACTTAGTCTGATTGAGTCAGTTCCGAATCGAACATTTAATTTAAATTAATTTTGTCAGGGTTTTGAGAGTTGGGCTTTGAAATATTGACTTATTTTGAATTGTAAATATTATTAAGCAATAGACGTGCCAACGTTATTTTCTGGTTTATAATCACACACCTCTCCTCTTTTTAGTTAAAATAATATATATAAATTCTTTCTGAGATCAACAAGACCCCTGGAGATTCCGTATCTCCATCTGAAGCTACCTGTGCCCCTAAGACGCCGTTTCTAAGGGTTGTGGAGTAAACCACATTAAATAATCTGGCGCTCGAGCAATTTCCGTACGTATCACTCGTAAGGCATAATTTTCTTTGTGGCAACAAAAGCCTTACAACGTTGCATGTGACCCTCAAAAACATAAGGGGTATGTAAAGTCCACATGACAGATATTCTAAAAATGAAAAAATATATAGGTGATCCATTTAAAAAAAAGACCCAATGTTTTGTCCCGGATTCATGTTTCACCCTGTATACTAATAATAATAATAATAATGTTTATTTCCTAAAATACAAAAATATACATAAATATTACACAATGTAAATAAACTATGAATGCCACTGAATCTGTTCACTGTACTATGTACAATGACAGATTGTGCATGACATACATAAATATATATATAGAAAAAACATAATGTAAAAATATACTATATACATAAAACTAATAATATACATAATTTAATTTTTTTTTTTTTTTTTTTTAAATTTTAGCGAAAGAAAGAGTGACCCATTTATTTTGAATTTTAAATAATTACCTTTACAACATGAATTTGATTAAACTTTATACTTTATTATTATTATTATAATTTTAGTATTTTTAAAGCTTACAGTTTAATTTTTTTTTTGAATACTTTATTTTATTATATTGTGGAAGAAGTGACGCGGCATTTTTTTTATAAATTCTTTTGTAGATTTTTTAAAATTTTTTATTGATTTTATTTCTCTAATCTCTGGTGGAATACTATTAAAGATTTTTGGTCCTAGATAGCTGTAACTGTTTTGTCCAACTGATTTATTCATACGTGGCGGCAAGAAATTTTCTCTATTCCTTGTGCCATATTGATGTAAAGTGTGTGAAGTTCATTTTGATTTTGGAATTGATGGGTGAGTATTGCTTGATAGAATAATTGCCTTAAATCAAATATTTGAGTTTCATGATAAACATTTTCAGTAGGATATCTTCGGTTTTTGTTAAGCATTATTTTTAAAAAACTTTTTTGAATAATTTCTATTGGTTTTAATTGAGTTTTAGTGACTCCACCCCATCCGATTAATCCATAGCTGAGATGAGATTCAAACAGACTGTGATACAAAATTTTTCTCTCTGGTAACTTTAGGATTGGTGATATTTGTATGAATTTAAATAATACACTACGCAATTTGTTTAGTAAGTATTGAATATGCTTATCCCAACGCAAGTGATTGTCTACTACTATACCTAAATATTTTATTTTGTTTTCAGATAATATACATGTACCGTCCCCGATAGCGATATTTTGAAATTGGGGAAGACCTGAAGCTAGACTGCAGAAGGGTAAGTATACTGTTTTCTTAAAATTAATAGATAGTAATTTGTAGTCAAACCATATTTTTATTTTGGGTAAATCTTCTTCAATCAACTGTTTCAAGTTATTCCAGTCAGAAGCTTCATAGTACATTACTGTGTCATCAGCAAAGCTAATAATATTTGCCTTACTTTCAACTAAAAAGAGATTGTTTAAGTATACAATAAATAGCAGGGGTCCCAAAACTGTTCCCTGTGGTACACCACATATAACTGTTTGATCTTTGCTGATGACATTTTGTATTTTAGTTTTCTGTGTTCTGTTACTTAAATACGATTTCATTAAATTATAGGCTATACCCCTTATACCCATATCTTCAAGAGCATTTAGTAAATGCCAGTGGTCCACAGTGTCGAAAGCTTTAGCCAGGTTTAAAAATATTCCTATTGATGGCTTTTTCTTGTCAATTGATTGGTAAATTTTATTAGTCAGTTCCCTAATCGCATCTTGAGTAGATATTCTCTCCCTGAAACCATATTGGGCTGTCGATAGCAATTTATTTTTGTCTAAAAAACCATTTAGTCGTTTTTTTATTACTTTTTCTAGAATCTTCCCTAGTGCAGATATCAGAGCTATCGGTCTATAGTTTGATTATTTCGTTTTTTTCGCCATTTTTATATATGGGAATAATCAAAGACTGCTTAAAATGTTGAGGAAAGATACCCGTAGAGAGACTTGTATTAATAATATTAGTGAGTGGGGCAGCTATAAAGTCTGAAATGTGCTGCAGTGTTTCTGCAGTTACGTTTTCCAATCCTGGAGCTTTCTTCTTTTTTAAACTGGTTATTATATTTTTTACTTCGGTATTAGTTGTGGGAGTTAAAAATATGGAATTATTACATACATTCTTTGTTTCTTGATAATTTTTTGTTTTTTTAATTTTTTTTGCTAAGTTTATTCCTATATTTGTAAAGAAGTTATTAAAATCATCTGCTATGAGATTTGGGTCACTAATTAAATTCCCCTTTTCAGAGTTTATACGTGTTATACACTGTTTTTCTTTGTTTTTTGTTCATTCATTTATTACGGACCAAAATAATTTTAAGAAGTAGCACATCGAGCCTCCAATAAAATACAATAAAATTTTTTTCTCGATCTTCATCAGCCTAGCAGCTATGGTCCGAGCGAGGATAGGTGGGCCATCCGTGTCATTAAAACTATTTATAATATGTTCACTTGATATAGTAGATTGTTTACCTTCGTAAACTCACGTAAACCTCTGGTTGCCACACACCTTTACATACTATATATTTGATTACGACCGATAGAATTTAATAACCTGGATGTTGCACCAATAAGAATAAATGAACATGAAATGTTCTCAGGTCCGCTTACATTAAAATTGTACTGGAATATTAGAACTAGTTTTTCTCGGAACTTGACCAGACCTGTCCTAATATTAGTCCAATAAGCGAACGTACCAACCCGGGCATCAGGTGTATCCGGTACCATTTTTTTTAATTTGCAGGTATTCATGGGTACATTCACCCCCGAAAATCTCAGCTGTCTGAAATTTGTGGAAGTGCGGGAAAATGCCCCATTGGTCTCAAAAATGTGTTTTTTTCGCCAATTATATTTCCGAAAATACGACACTTTTGTTTGGACGAAAATGAAGATCAGTTCATTACCTACAAAAATGACCCTTATCATTTTTGTCAAAAATTTGATACTTTTCGACATAACCGGCTCCAAAACGCACCCCCATTTTTAGCTCCTGTCCTGCATTTAGAGAACACGCTCTAAAGGAATGACACTCCCAAGCGGATTACAAATTTTTCAATAAATCACGTAAGCATTAAATTTATTCATATTTTTTTGTCAAGACTAATTTCACCAATCATTTTGGATAATGGGGCTTTGCAAGGTGTTAAATATATTCAGAAAGATCCAATAAATTATTTTTGTGTGTTTTCATAAACATGTTTTTTTTTGGATTTCCGGAGTTTTCGAAAATGCTCGGGTCTATCGGGAATAATAGATAATAAGCTTATAAATAAGCTTGTCGATGGCATTTTTCTATTTTTTCCATATTTTTTAAATCGACATTTTTTTAGGATTATTTTCCTTTCTTTAATTATTAGATTGTTATGGAAATACAAGAATATTGGTTTAACAATACTGAAAGGCAAAAAGTTGGAATGATTGAAAGTTTACTGTCAAATATAGGTCTTGTGGCTCAAAACAGAGCTGGGGAGGACTCGAATCCTTTTTGAGGATCCGAGGCCGGTGATTCGAATCCTTAAAAAAAAGGATTCGTGATCCGGATTCGCCGAAGAAATCCTAAAGGATTCGTATTCGAATCACCGATAATTGCATGAATTTTCATAGTAGTGGAGGCAAGGAATTTGAGGTGAATTTCCCTTTTTTTCCGGACTGGGCCAATTTAGTCTTTCCCCCCCATTTTCGAGGTCGTTGAAACCGAATCTGAGGTTAAAAAAAGTTTTTACCCTCGGTGTCCCCTTCGAAACGGCCAAAAACCACCCCCTGGAGAGGTTAAACGCGTTTTACAAGGTTTCCCTGTTGAAAAACACACTTTCCCCCATTTTAGAGGATGCTGAGCACGGTGGTGATGTTGGATATCGTTTCCGACTATACTGTATTTGAAAATCAAGAGAGAGTAAATTCCCAGAATAAAAAGTAATTCGGTATGCAAAACTATAGTACAGTACGTGCGGTAAAACTTCAATATTTATAATGCATTCTAAATTGTTTTTGTTAATTTCAATACAAAATTTATTAAATTTCTTGGACTATCACATTATTTTATGATCTTTCATTGTTACTACAGTAGGCCTAAGAGGATTAACGTGCGTCATAGGCGTAACCAGAATAGAAAGGGATAATTGTTATTTAACGACCTCCGAATGGCAACAGCTTCTAATGACAGATATTTTGACTTAAATAGTTTCTAGAAATGCAGTTATTTGATTTTCGATAAACGTGACAAATAGTAGTGACTAAAAACGGAAGCAGTTTGTGAGTATACGCCAGTGAAAAAATTAAAACTAGACCATTTATCGCTCAATGAAAAGAGTGCTCTAGTGAATGTGTACCACTATTTTAAACATCAAAATCCCTCAAACACTATTGACAGTGTAGTTGAAACAACATCTAAGGCAATGGGATATGGAAAATCTACAATATATAGAGTTCTAAAGGAGGAAAAATCAGGTGGAGTAACCTCACCAAAGCCGAAACCAGGTAGACCAAAACTATTAAAAGTCAACGTGGACGAGTTTTTTAAAAATGCTATTCGTAAGCTTGTTCACTCATTTTTTATAAACAAGCAAATACCAACTTTAGATAAAGTTTTGCAAGCCATTACGAATGATGTTGATTTACCCACAATAAGCCGGGATAAACTATGGAAAGTGTTACATGAGTTAAACTTTAAATTTGAAAAAATGGGCAGACACTCAATGCTAATTGATTCTGAAGAAATTGTATGTTGGAGAAGACAGTACCTCAGAAGAATACAACAAGTTAAAGCTCAAAATAAAAACATTTATTATTTAGATGAAACATGGGTTAATGAAGGACATTGTGTAGGAAGAGTTTGGAAAGACAAAAATATAAAATCATCCCATCAAGCTTTTCTAGAAGGATATACTACTGGTTTTAAGGAACCTATAGGAAAAGGTAAAAGATTAATTATTTGTCATATAGGCAGTACAAACGGTTTTTTTGAGAATGGTTTACTCTTATTTGAATAAAAAAAAACCGTTGATTATCACGAAGAAATGAATGGAGACGTGTTTGAGGAATATTTTGAACAGATGATTCAATTCATACCAAAAGGATCGGTTATTGTAATGGACAATGCAAGTTACCACTCCAGATTACTTGAACCTTTACCAACCACTAAATGGAAAAAGGGTGAAATTGCAAAATGGTTATCTTCTAAAAATTTAGCCTTTGACAATACAATGCTGAGGGCAGAATTGTTAACTATTGCTAAAAAACATAAGCAAAATTATAAAAAATATAATATTGAGGAGATAGCCAAAAAACGAGAAATTGAAATCCTTCGTTTACCACCCTACCATTGTGAGCTGAATCCGATAGAATTAATATGGGCTCAAGTTAAAGGTTATGTTGCCAGAAATAACACTACTTTTAAATTATCAGATGTTAAAAATCTCTTCAATAAGGCAATATCTGAAGTAACAAGTGAAAATTGGCAAAAATGTATTAGACACGTTACAGAAATAGAAAAAAAAATGTGGGAGCTAGATAACATAATTGATATTACTATAGAGCCCATTGTAATTTCTCTAGAATCAGATGGTGAATCTTCTGACACAGAGTGCGAGGAACCATAACTTTAAAATTATTAATTTATGTACTTTAATTTTATTTTTAAATTTTTATTTTTTAAGATTTAATATTGTCGTATTTTTTGCATGTTGCTCGTCAAATTTTATCCTTGCGGTTGGTTTTTTTTTTCTCATATACCTACTTAATTGTTTTTTTAGCTCCTCATATTAATTTATAAATAATTGTAATTATCTGTACATATTATATACATATTTTGTAAATAAACATATGCCTAAAACAAAATGCCTAAAATAATATTGACTTTTTCTTCATTTTACCCAAATTAAATTACTACTTACGAATTATGTTTATCTATCTAAAATTGGTAATCTAGGTATAAATAACTAAAACAAATTAAATATTTCTATTTCCATATTAATTTAATTTTGAAAACGCACGTCTATGGTTTACTGCCTTTAACACTGATAACTGCAAAACATTTCTGGGAATTTACTCTCTCTTGATTTTCAAATACAGTATACCACCTACCCCTCCACCGGCCAATACTCTTCCCCGAAAGTGGTCAATTTTCATAAGTGACACCCTTTTTTTCCGAACTGGGCCAATTTAGTCTCTCCCCCCCATTTTCGAGGTCGCTGAAACCGAATCTGAGGTTAAAAAAAGTTGTTAACCTCGGCGTCCCCTTCAAAACGGCCAGAAACCACCCCTAATAGAGGTTTCTCAGCTTATCGAGTTTTCTACCACTTTTTTGAGAGTAATAGTCTCTTCCTTGAGAAAATATAAAGTTACTCGAGAGAGATGATGCCTAACCTCCCAACCCTACCGCAGGGGGTTGAAAAAATATATTTTTTTAATAAAATAAATTAATTGCTTGAAGAAAATAAATATATACAGGGTGCGCCAATTATTTCCACTCGATCTCTAGCACCGAAACTAAAAGAGATATCAACAAGATTTTTGTAGGGGTAGACAGTGTCACTCGAACTACAATTTTAAAACATTTTGATATATACAGGGTGGCTAATTTTTGTGGAATGAAAATTAATTTGGTTTTTTTAAATTGAACTCCCTGTATACGATTATGTCTTCTGATTCTACTTAATATTAGATTTACGGTAGTTTTTTGTATTTGTAAATCCGACGCGGCGTTGACAAGTTATTCCTATTTTAAGCAGATTTAATGA
The DNA here is from genome assembly GCA_949320105.2 of Crepidodera aurea. Classification (NCBI taxonomy): domain Eukaryota; kingdom Metazoa; phylum Arthropoda; class Insecta; order Coleoptera; family Chrysomelidae; genus Crepidodera; species Crepidodera aurea. Next base: position 70,253,634 of record OX439475.1, on the reverse strand, counting down.
AAAAACAGCACTTCAGAAATATTAGCACAAAACCCACATTTTTTAAAAAATTCCTCAAAAAAGCTACTATGATGTAAATGAAACATGCACCTATCACAATAATCACATAACATCTTCACCTGTTGCACAGGGTGTTTGCCGATGGCGTGCCAATAGTCTAGTTTTCAAATGGCAATAACTTAATTTTTTCAAATGGGACACCCTGTATATTTTTCTTTAGTTAGAAGCTCTCCCTAATACGCATTAAAAAAATAAAGGGTTTTGCACATCTAACTTTACTATTTACTTTAATAATTGACGTTAAGTGACAAACAACATATTTTACACAATTTTTAATGAAGTACAAAATTTTACAAAGTTTAATCGTAAGAAAACTACAATAGTGAAAGTTAAAATTTATAGTAGGTGTTCAAAATGTCTTCCATTTTCATTTATACATTTTTTTGCCCTTCTTTTCATTGATTTACTCACATCTCTTAGCATTGCAGGGGTCACCTATCTAAATGCTGCAGTAATTCTTTCTTTCATATTTTCTTTTGTGGTAACCTCTTCTTTGTAAACAATATTTTTAATAAAACCCCACAAGAAAAAATCGCAAGGTCTTCCCCTTCCTATCCAACGATCCTGATATTCCCTATTTAACCAATTGCGAACATCTAATAGGTAATGTGGTGTGGCTGTAATAATATAAGTATTTAGATTTAGTTTATTGGATGCATCCAAATATATCATACCGTATATCATTTTATATTTTATAGTTTATTGAACTGTTTAAAACTAGGTTAAGCAATTTCTTTATTATTAATTATTTTATATTGTTATAAGTTATTAATCGACACTATTCCTGACGACGCAGCAATTCTGCAGTCGGTTGGAATAGTCGATGAATGTTGAGTGGATTCAATAAATGACTTTGGAATAGTAAAGATGGTTTTTTATTATTTTATTATCTTGAGTATTTGAATATACAAACTTACTAAGAACCTGTACCATCACATGGCGATCCTGCCAGTCCAAAATATTTTGGAAAGAAGAAAATATTACGTTTAGAACAAGAATTTATAAAAATTACTGGAGTGGAAAAGAAATGGAAGAAAATTAAAAATTAAATTTAAAAAACCATGGCCGGGAAACAGTGGAGGCCAAACAAATGGATGCTGATGTTGATGCTAGTCTACAATAAAATGCCAGAAGATGATAGAGAAAAATGTAGCCAAACAAATTAGAGCTAGCCAAGAATTAGTTTAAACAAGAGAAGCACAGAAGACATTATTTTTTTTAGGTTTTTAGGTTAAAAGAAAAGAAGAAAAAAAAATTAACTATGGAATGAGTTTGCAAAAGGAGTGCAAAAATTTAATAGAAGAACTAAAAGTGTTTTATAGAAATCTATTAAAAGACAGTAGTGAAAGAAGACGTGACCTAAATGTAACTAACCGTAAGTTTAAGAAATTAGCTAAGTTTAGATATAGTTATTATTATTTTTTAATAAATCAGACGTAGATTTTCGATTTTAAAATGGGTGAAAAATTCGATTTAAAAACCGCGACTAGTCTGCTACCAGTTATGAATGGTACGGAAACTGTAACGAAACAATTAATTGATGCCATTGATTTGTATGACTCTATGCTTGATGCTGAAGGAACGAAATTATTAACAACTTATATTCAAAAAAAAAGTTTAAGTCAAAATGCAAAAATTAGATTAAATAAAATTTACAACAATAATCAAACTTTAGTTAGTGATCTAAAAAAGTATTTTATTTCTAAAAAATCTTCAACATCCTTAGCTACACAATTACATAATGCTAAACAAGGGTCAAAAACTATCGAACAGTTTGGGAAAACGTTAGAAGAATTGTTAACTGACTTAACGATTACCCAAGCCAACGATAACGAAAATAATGTTCAAATTTTAAGAGAAGTTAATGAAAAGATTGCTCTCAACATTTTTGCAAATGGACTGAGAAATAGAAATTTACAAACTATCATTAAAGCTCGGAATTATGCAAAACTAAATGAAGCAATCCAAGCCGCTCAAGATGAGGAAATCAATGTAAATAATTTTAATAATGAAAATGTTCAAGCTTATCATATGAGAGGTCGTCAAAATTTTAATTCTCATTATAGAGGCAATAATAGAAGTTCTAGAGGGTTTAATAATCAAAATAATTTTAATACAAATTATTCTAGAAATAACTTTAGTTTTAATCAAAGAGGACGTACGTATCCAGGTTCTTTTAACCAAAACAAAGGTAGATTTAATAGTAATGTGAGGGGAAAGAATTTTAGAGGCAAAGATAGGAGAATATTTCATATAAATAACTCCGATGAAGTAAATAGTAATGAATGTAATATTTCAGAAAATCCTTCAACGAGTGACAGATTTTTCGTGCCTAAAAGTGTAAACTATAACATATTTTCCTTAAGTGGCTTAAATTTCGTCGAAATTTTCTTTAAAAATAATAAATTAGTATTTTTATTAGATACAGGAGCTAGTGTAAGTGTTATATTTAAAAATAGGATATTTAATGATGAAGTCGTTGATTTTTCAAAGAAATTACGAATAAATGGTATATCTGGGTCAGTAGTATCAGATGGCACAGTGAATATTACATTACAAATAGATAACGTAGAACTGTCTCATGAATTTCAGCTTTTAGACGTCCTTGAACCAGACATTCAAATGCACGGTATTTTAGGCTCAAATTTCTTTTATGATTATTCTGCGACAATAGACTACGAAAAATTTTTATTTTCGCTTTCATATCATAATACACGACATGTAATTCCTATGCAAACAACACAACAAATTAATTATATGTCAATTCCTGCTAGATGCGAAGTAATTAAATATTGTAAAGTAAATATAAACGCAGATTGTGTTGTTCTACCTAGCGAATTATGTGAAGGTGTTTTTATAGCTGGAACTTTAGTTAGGGCAAAAGAAAATTTGATTCCTGTCAAAATTCTAAATGTAAGAGACCAGGAAGTTACTCTAAAAAATTTTAAACCAAAATTAGAAAAATTAGAAAACTATAATTTGTGCGAATTTAAAACAAAACCTACCTTTTCAGTTACTAGAGCAGATAAGTTATTAGATTTGATAAAATTACAACATTTAAATAGGGAAGAGAAAAACTCATTGGAAAAAATCTTAGTAAAATATTCTGATGTGTTTCATCTCGAAAATGATCCGCTAACTATCTCCAATATTGGCAAAGAAAAAATTCAATTAAAAGACTCAGCAAAATCAGTTTTTATAAAGCCATATCGTTTACCTCATGCTCAAAAAACACAAATTCACTCAGAAATCGATAAAATGTTGCAAAGCGGCATTATCGAAGAAAGTAAATCAGAGTGGCAATCTCCTTTATTAATCGTTCCAAAAAAGGGTTTAGATGAAAGAGGGGAGAGACGAGTTAGAATAGTTATAGATTATAGGCAGTTGAATGCGCAAATAGAAGATGACAAATTTCCATTACCTTGTATTACAGAAATTTTAGATGCATTATCAGGTGCAATGTATTTTTCTCATCTTGATTTATCTCAAGGTTATTATCAGATAGAATTAGAGAAAATCGAGGTCAGTATCAAATGACTCGACTTCCTATGGGTATGAAAACAAGCCCTAGTGCATTTTCTCGGGCAATGACACTTGCAATGTCGGGACTTAACTATGAATGCTGTTTTGTTTATCTTGATGATTTAATCGTTTTTGCAAATAATTTAATCAATCACAATAAAAATTTAGTTAAAGTTTTCCAAAAATTGAGGCAAGTAAACCTAAAGTTAAATCTAAATAAATGTGATTTTTTGAAAAAAGAGATTCTATATTTAGGTCATATAATTTCTGCAGATGGTGTTTCACCTGATCCTTCTAAAGTAGAAGCGATTCAAAATTTTCCAGTTCCAAAAGATTCTCAGGAAGTCAAAAGATTTGTCGCTTTCGCTAATTATTATAGGAAATATGTAAAAAATTTCGCAGATATTGCTGCACCGTTAAATAATCTTACAAGAAAGAAAGTAAAATTTTTTTGGAGTTCAGATTGTCAAAAATCTTTCGAAAACTTAAAACAAATGTTGACTAATCCAACAGTACTGCAATATCCCGATTTTTCTCCAGAAAATCTAACCATCTAATTGAAACCACATTCCGTTGCGATAATTTTGAGGTACATTTTGCAATAAGTTGCGAAAATCATGTTCTAAAAAATCTAAAAATATAGCTCCATTTACAGTCCCATCAAAGAAATAGGGACCAATTACATAATCACCTATTATTCCCGCCACACATTCAAAGACCATCGATACTGTGATGTGGTTCTAAATAAATGTTCATTGTGGTCCGAATAATAATGGAAGTTGTGTCTATTTACACAACCGTTCTTATGAAACGTGGCTTCGTCGGAGAATAAAACTTTGTTTAAAAAGTTACGCTCTGTATTTATCTTGTTTATTAACCATCTACAGTATTCCACTCTACGCGCGAAATCACGTGGTAACAATTCTTGGTGAAGCTGGATATGATAGGGGTGATATTTATTCTTTTTTATTATGCGTCTAATTGTGGTATTGGAAATATCTAACTGATTGCTTAATTGCCTTGTGCTTATATTGGGATCTTCAACTATACTGATCATTACCTTATATTCGTTGTCAATGGTAACAGCTGTAGTTTCACGTGAATGTTTTTCATACTTGACGGTTCCTGTTCTATCAAATCTATTCTTTATATTCTCAAAAATATCCTTTTGTGGATGACGTCTTTCTGGGTATCTTTGACGATAAACCCGACTAGCAAGAAACGCATTTTTTTGACATTCACCCAGTATCCATATCATATCAATATTTTCTTGAACACTATAATTCTTATTAAAATCCATTTTTTATACACAATACCGATTAAATATAGTAGACGTGATACAATACAAAGTTTTATGTTGACAATTAATGCCATAACAAAATATACCTACTGTCATTTTCATAGGTTACTTGATTTCTTATTAAAAATTGTGTAAAATATGTTGTTTGTCACTTAACGTCAATTATTAAAGTAAATAGTAAAGTTAGATGTGCAAAACCCTATATTTTTTTAATGCGTATTCGAGAGAGCTTCTAACTGAAGAAAAATATACAGGTCGTCCCATTTGAAAAAATTAAGTTATTGCCAATTGAAAACTAGACTATTGGCACGCCATCGGCAAACACCCTGTGCAACAGGTGAAGATGTTGTGAGATTATTGTGATAGGTGCATGTTTCATTTACATCATAGTAGCTTTTTTGAGGAATTTTTTAAAAAATGTAGTTTTTGTGCTAATATTTCTGAAGTGCTGTTTTTTCATTAAATCTGCTTAAAATAGGAATAACTTGTCAACGCCGCGTCGGATCTAATATTAAGTAGAATCAGAAGACATAATCGTATACAGGGTGTTCAATTTAAAAAAACCAAATTAATTTTCATTCCACAAAAATTAGCAACCCTGTATACATCAAAATATTTTAAAATTGTAGTCCGAGTGACACTGTCTACCCCTACAAAAAATCTTGTTGATATCTCTTTTAGTTTCGGTGCTAAAGATCGAGTGGAAATAATTGGCGCACCCTGTAGATGGGTATGTAGGGGTGGTTTTTGGCCGTTTTGAAGGGGACGCCGAGGGTAAAACTTTTTTTACCCTTAGATTCGGTTTCAGCGACCTCGAAAATTGGCCCTGTCCGGAAAAACAAGGTGTCACTCCGACTCATTGCCTCCACTATAGTCGGATTCTCTGTATTCGAATGAAACTAATAATCGGATGATCATTTGAATGTTTATTTGGCTGGTTTCTGTGGACCTATGCCACGATTACCCAATAATTTTAAAGTCAGGACAATTTTTAAAGGAAATATTTTTTTATTTCTACTAACCCATTAGTGAGTTGAACTGATTAATTATGTATAAAGGAGAAAACCCGCGTCATCTCCAGTTTTCATGTTTATAGCGAAAAAAATGTTTCACGCTTTTGGGGGTGGTTTTTGACTGTTTGGGGGTTAGACTCGTGGAGAAGATCCAACATCATGGACGATGACTCGGGTTTTCTCGTTTATAGCGAAACACAAGTTCCTCATCCTTTCGGGGGTGATTTTGGTCGTTTGGGGGATGGGGTCAACTCTAAAAGAATTGTTACGTTAGTTTTGCCGGTGATGATTAGGAATCATACAATCTTACATAATACATGATTACATGGTATTACACTGACATGATCCGTGATTCGTGATCCGAAAAATGGATTCGAATCCTTTTTTTTTAGTCTCGTGATTCGGATTCGTTATTCGGATCCTTTTTTTGAGGATTCGTCCCAGCTCTGGCTCGAAATATGAGTACGCGCCATTGGAATGCTTCATAATTTAAGAAAAAAGTTAAAATCTGTAAATTTTTCATCATGGAAATTAAATACTTAGATGCTTCAAACTGTATTTTTTATCAATCTTTGTTATTAATTAATGGAAATGTAGTAAATTTGTAGCCGTGGTGACGAAAAAAAGTTTTTTAAATAGTGCATTTATTTTCTCATGATGTGATCTCAAAAATGGCTGCAAATTTCTGCGTTTAGAAAAAAAAACTTTAAAGTGATTTTTGTGTGGCAAAAACGTGGCGAGATTTACTGCCATCATATATATAATATAATATCAAATACTATTAAACGAGCAAGGTTTGTATGTGTGTGTGTGTGTATGTGTGTCCAGAGGATCTCGAAATCCACTCGTCAGAATTCAATGAAACTTTCAGGGTAGACTAATTCCTATCTAAATCGGCGAAAAATGTAGGTCTCATGTCTGTGAAAATTCGATCTTCCGAGATATTTACAAGAAAAGTCAAGCTTTTAGTTTTATTTCCTAGCAACGGCACATAATAATAACTTGTTTCTAATAATAATAATAATGTTTATTCGCATAAATTACATACAGAATATAAACTTTTAAGAAAAAACAGTACAAATAAACAGGTGTACCACGAAGTACGACAAAGATACTTGTGTGTGGTATAACACAAAAAATACAAGAAATATAAATTACTGGATCCATACAACAATTTGTTTAAATTTACCCTGATGCTAAATAAAAACATATATTAGGTATTTTTTTTTTTTTTTAATTTTTAATATTTTTAATACAAATACATAATAATAACAATAACTGGATCATTGAATCAGTTCCGCTACAAAATTTCTGGACATAGCAAATACAAATTGTTTTACTTTTTTTTTGTATAGAGACTCTCTGGTTTCATTCCTAATATCGAGTGGAAGTGAATTATAAATTTTAGGACCCAAATATGAGTAGCTTTTTTGACCGATACTTTTTTGCATGTGGGGAGTAGTAAATTCCGTTTTATTTCGCGTGTCATATTTGTGACTTAAATTTATCAGTTCGTGTTTGTTTGCGTGTTGGATGATACAGATATTTGTATAAAATAGTTGCCTGATATCAAATATTTCACTCTGAAAGTAAAGAGTATTACTTGGACAATCATAGCTTTGATGAAGAATTGTCCTAAGAAAACGTTTTTGAAGGATTTCTAATGCTGAAAGATGTGTTTTTGAAACTCCACCCCAGCCCACTATTCCGTAATTTAGATGGGGTTCCACCAAACTTTTATATATCATTTGCTTTTGTTTAAAGCTAAGTATTTTACAAATTTCTTTGAATTTAAATAATATATATCGTAACTTTTTTAAAAGGTGTTGTATGTGTTGATCCCACCTTAAATTTTGATCTATTATAATACCGAGATATTTAACTGTTTTACTAGGAGATATTGCAAGATTTTCAATAAGCAGTACATAATTTGGAAGAGCATTGGCATAGGAACTAAATGGTAAGTAGACTGTTTTGCTGATGTTAAGCGACAGAAGTCTGAAATCGAGCCACTTCTTGACAGCTTCCAAATCTTGTTCTACTTTCTGCTTTAAACTGAACCAGTTGCTATCTACACAAAACATTACGGTATCGTCGGCGAAACTGATGATTTTGCAGTTTGTTTCTAACATAAATAGGTTATTTAAGTAAATATTAAACAGGACTGGTCCTAAAACCGTCCCCTGAGGCACTCCACATGAGAATATTTTTTCACTACTATATGTATCTTTTATTTTTACTTTTTGTTTTCTGTTCATTAAATAATTTCTAAAAAGGTCATGTGGAATACCCCTAATACCAATATCCTCCAGCGTGTTTAAAAGGATTCCATGATCGACAGTGTCGAACGCCTTGGCTAGGTCTAGAAAAACTCCTATTGAGGGATTGGATTTATCTATAGCACTGTACATTTTTTCTGTTAAAGATTTAATGGCATCCTGTGTTGATCTATTTTGTCTGAATCCGTATTGTGATGTAAATAGCAATTTGTGTTTTTCTAAAAATTTATTTAGTCTTATTTGAATTACTTTTTCAAATATTTTAGCTATATTACTGATAAGTGACACTGGTCTATAATTAACGGCCTCAGTTTTTTCTCCATTCTTGTAAATTGGGGTTATGATTGTAAGTTTAAGAGCAGTTGGAAAATTCCCCTTTTGTAATGATTTGTTAATCAAATGTGTGAGTGGCTTCGCGATTTCATTTCTAATGACTTTTAGACTTTCTGCTTTTACACCGTCATAACCTGGCGCTTTTTTATTTTTTAGCTGCATTATAATATCTTTGATTTCAATTTCATTTGTTGGATACATGAAAATGGAGTGATTACAAGTTCTCTTTTTTTCAATATAATTTGGGTCTTTTTTAATTTCAGCAGCCAGCTTTTTACCTACAGATACGAAATGTTCGTTAAATGTTTCAGCTATTTCTAATGGTTTAGTTACTAGTACATTTCCATTATTTTTTAATAAATTTATAGGAATAGATTCAGGAACAGTTAAGAATTCATTTATAGTTTTCCAGAGATTTGTGGAGGTATTTTCTTGTTCAATACGCTTTCGGTAGTATTTATTTTTTGTCTCTTTAATTAATATCTTTAATTTTATTTTATAGTTTTGATAATTTTGCTTCAGTAACTCGTCATGTGGTAATTTTTTGTGTTGGTAAAATAATTTATTTTTTTTATTTATGGAGGTGATAAGACCCTTAGTTATCCAAGGCTTCCTTTTTTTCTGTTGATTTTTAATCCTTTTATATTTGGTAGATATATCTACACATTTTTTTATTATATCGATAAATTTGTTTGTTTCGGATTCTACGTCATCACCTAAGTTGAAAACCGAGTCCCAAGAAACTGTCTGAAGTTCTCTTTTTAAAATTTTCTATAGTAATATATACTATAAAGGATAGATGAGTACAGTCAAAGTGGGGATATAACGTCACATTCCATAGGCGTACTTTGCAAAATAAGTTTCTATAATATAAATAAGGTCACAGCATATAAAATATATATATACCCACTTCGTAGATTAAATTTTGAAGTTATATTATTTACAAAAAATAAAAATAAACTTTATGCATCCGACACTTTAACATTGAACGAATTAAATTTAACCAATAAATAACAAGGAGGATTATATGTTGGGATTAAATTAAATCGCTTGGCATTAAAAGTAACGCTTCAGTACTTACCTAAACTCAAAGATTAAAAAAAAAGTTAGTTCAAGAACTATCTTTAAAAGTCACTGTCTTCACTAAAACTACTGGCATTACTATAATTGTCTTTTCTGATGTTTATTATTATCGGTTCTATTAAATTATCCATTGATATATCCACTTTCCTAAATGAATTTTCCACATTTTTAAACATGATCAATGCATTTTCCCCAATGTTCTCTATTTACATCTGAAACTGCCTTCAAAAACAAATTTCGCACATCAGGAAATTTAAATGTTTTATTGTTTTGAGAAACATAACCTTTTAATAATTGAGACCAGATCAGTTCAATGGAATTTAACTCTGCGTGGTTCGAAGGAAATCTGAGAATTTTAATTCCATTTTCTCTGGCCATCTCATCCATAATATATTTTTTGAATTTGTTTTTATGTTGCCTTGCTATTACTAATAATTCTGCCTTCAAGGATTTAGGAGGACTGATAATATTTTTAGAATGAAGCCATTTTGAAATATATATTAATACAAAATTCTGAATCAATTAAAATACATACGATACGGCTATGAATAAATAAAGTCTGACTTATCTGTCAAAAGAACAAATTTATTACAGTAAAAACCATGGAAACAAGAATCTAGACAAAAACTATATTAGGCCGATCAGATGTATTAAAATTTAAATTTTAACTACAAATAAGCATTGAAGGATGAGGTAAAAATAAAATTTCTACCTCTTGAACCTGTACTACGTTCTGCAAATTAAATACTGCACTCCTTTCTTCTGTATAGTATAGTAGTAAAAAGGTTTGACTTTATTTAATTTCTGGCGTTTTAATCAGAAAGAATTCAATTTTAAATTTGTCGCTTTATATAAAAAAGGTTCATTTGACGGACATAAATAATTTGCTTGTCAAATGACAGCCATCTTATTAATTCAAAGTTGAAAATACAACGTTGCCAATTCAATTTCAGAAATTATGGGTTTAGGTAAATATTTATAGGAACGTTGAGTAACACTGTTAAAATGTACACCTGTCTTCCCTTCCCCGATAGTGTGAGACTACCCCTTACGGCTACTATTTTATTATGCGGACAGTTTTAATATTTAAGTTTTCATGATCAGAGAGAGAGAGAGAGAGAGAGAGAGAGAGAGAGAGAGAGAGAGAGAAAGAATTTTTGAAAAAATATGATATCAATATCTGCCACACCTCGAGAGTCTGGTCACAGGTTTTTGTGGAGGTTTTTACCCAAGTATGAATATCAGACCTATAATTTTCCTTCCCTGCAGATCAAAAAATAATAAAATCAATTGAACATAGAGTTTTTCTTATATAGTGATAAATAGAGTGAGCTGAGCGATCTTCTGTTGACGGGACGTGTGCCCTACACGCTGCTGTTGCCCGTCCCGGAAACGGGGCCTGTCCACCGTGACAATTCGCGAAGATCAAGCGTCAGTAGAAGTTGCCCTAAAAGTTTGAAATCCCCAGAAACTAGGCAACTTTAATGCATTTAACTAACCTCTGTGACAAGCAGTTGATAAACGTCAACAACAGCTGCAGTCAATTAACACTGACAGCTTTTTTAATTTTCCCGCCTACTTTCAAGCCAATCGCCAATCAACTTTTTATTTATCTCCCTATCAGTAGTTCAAGTAGATGTCGCCCACTCCGTGATTTTCGCGAATTAATTAATAATTTGTCATGTTATAAATATACTTAAATTATATACTCATTGGGCTGCTTAAAAATGTAGATTTGAATATTAAGAGCGAAGCTCGGTGACCAGATATTAATAATATAATATAATCAAGTGCCGCCACTTTAAAGGTATATTAATGGTCCCCAAAACGACACTAAAAGTGATATGGTTTGGTGGCCGTAACTATTATTTTCCACTTTAATGTTTGTGCAACTTTGAGGTAGTCTTGCTTAGTGGTTATAACGTTTCAAACACCTTCAGTGGCACCAAAATATTATAAAACTGGAGCGATGAACTTTACGTGACTACAACTAGGCAAAACTAAAATATTGTTTTAAAAAATTGTATTTATGCACTGACAACTCCATTATATGAGCTTTACAACATTTTACTGAAATCAGGAATTGTACCAAATATATGGAAAAAAAGTTATATAATACCAATTTATAAATCAGGGGATAGAGCTGATGTCAAGAACTACAGAAGTGTTTGCAAACAATCTTCAATTCCAAAAATACTAGACAGCTTGATTTACGATCAGGTAAAGTGGTCCTGTAATGAATTGATTATGAACCAACAACATGGCTTTAGTCAAGGTAAATCAACAATTACAAACCTCGTTCAATATGAAACAGAAATATTGGCAAGCTTGGAAAATAGGTTTCTGATTGATTCAATATATACTGATTTCTCTAAGGCCTTTGATAGAGTTAATCATAAGATTAAATAAATAAGCTGACCTCTCTAGGATTCGATGACCAAATTCTAACTTGGATAAGACACTTTTTAACCGATCGTAAACAAAATGGGAAATAATTTCTCACATGAAATAAATGTCCTGTCTAGGGTTCCACACAGGGCCGGCCCTACAATGAGGCGAAGGGAGCGGTCGCTCCAGTCCCAGGGGGCGCCAAAGCCGTGCCACATACAACAGCGAATTTTTTTTAATACTTCTTTATAAATTTCCATTCCATGTACGTCAGAAGTTTTAATCAGCTGACGTAGCAGTGCAATGCCAATGAGCATGAAGATTTGATAAATTAAACACAAAGTTAAGATGTCGAGATCTTTCAAGTTCCATGCTTGCAAGTACACCTGATATTATATTCCAATAAACGAAGGTGCCAACCCGGGCATCAGGTCTGTTCGGCACCATTTTTTTTTATAATTTGCAGGTATTGATGGGTACATTTACCCCCGAAAATTTCAGCTGTCTGAAATTTGTGAAAGGGCGGGACAATGGCCCATTGGTCTCAAAAATGTGTTTTTCCGCCTATTTTCGCCGATATTTCCGCAAATATGATACTTAGAGAATTTTTGTTTGGACGAAAATGAAGATCAGTTCATTACATTTAAAAATGATCCTTATCAGTTTTGTCAAAAATATGATACTTTTCGACATAACCGGCTCCAAAAGGCGCCCCCATTTTTAGCCCTGCTCTGCATTTAGAATGACACTCACAAGCGGATTACAAATTTTTCAATAAATCACTAAAGAATTAATATTTTTTCATGATTCAAAGTTCAGATGAAAGAAGGAACCTGTAGCTATAATATCATGTCACCTTTTCCTTTTATCTATTTCTCTGGTTTGTTGAAAAACCGGGCCAAAGTTTGTTTTTTAGGGCGTTTATTTTTTTATTATTAAGTGCACGAGAAAAATTCTGCCTTCAAACTTTCTCAAATTGTATTTTTTTACAATAAAGGACCCTGCACGGAATACATAGCATTTTGGTTGATTGCGGATTTTAATGAAACTCTAGTATGTTGTAGATCATGACCTGTCGTCGGTAACACTTCAAATTGACCATAATCAAATCGTATGATTAGTTTCGGAGAAACAGGGTGATTTTAAAGGTAGTTACAAAATCAGAAAATAAATGTTATTCACCACAAATTGAGACTATTTTTGGTTTTTTTCTCGTGAGTTGGCTAAAATATGTCATGACTTTGGAAACGCAACACTATTATGATCCAAATCAGTATTTAGGTGTAGCGAAAAAAATCATAGGGACAACTTTTGTAGATAATGAATTGCTCTTCATTTTTTGTCTAAGGGTCAGATTTCGGCAGATATAGTCGAAAAACAGATTTTCGGGAACTCTAGAGCCATTTTCCCACCCTTCCACAAATTCCACGTAGCTGAGATTTTCGGAGATAAATGTACCTACGAATACCTGCAAATTAAAAAAAAATTTGACGGACAGACTTGATGCCCAGGTGTGGGGTTTTTCTGGCGTCAATTTACTGGACAATTAGGGGTAATCAAAGGGGCGCCATAATTGGATCTCGCTCCATTCTAAAACTGGCCTCGGGCCGTCTCTGGTTCCACAAGGTTCACACTGCTCCCCTCTTCTTTTTAACCTATTCGTAAATGATATTCAACAATGCCTTTTACATATTAGAACACATATTTGCTGATGATTTGAAGCTTTTTATAAGAACACTGTATCGGAAAATTATCAAATCTACTAAGAAAAACTATTATAAAAATAGCATCTCAAGAGCTAAAAAATCTTCCAAAGAAACCTGGTCTATTATAAATGACTTATAAAACCCGTTCTTCAAACACTGTTAATCCTAGTCCTGATGAACTAAACAATTATTTTGTTAATGTAAGTAAGAATATCAGCTCTAACATAGCTCCGGGCCAGGATGCTCTCTCCTTTCTCCTACCTACTAAAAGGGTCACTAATAGTTTCTTCCTAGGGCCAGTAGATAAGCACGAACTAGTGCAAACCATAAACAGCATTCAAAATAAATCTTCCTGTGGAAATGATGGTTTGTCCACTAAAATATTTTCAAATATACCTGATGTAGTAATTAACATTTTAACTTCGCTTAACTATTTCTAAAGAGCTGACCCCTACTACTGCATTAATGACCTACTTTTCTTTATTCGAATCTCACCTTCGCTATGGTTTACCGTTCTGGGGTTCTTGTAGCTTATACCACTTCGAATCTATTTTCAAATTACAAAAAAGAGCAATTTGTTATGTATTTGGTTTAAGTAGTAGGACTCACTGTGAAAATTACTTTAAAAATTTCAAAATTCTAACCCTTCCTGCTCTATTTATCTTTGAATCCGTCTGCTTAGTTCGCAAACACATTCAAAAGTTATCGGAAAGACCAACTCGTAGATATCCTACAAGAAATTTAGATACTGATGTTTACTTACCTATTCTCACCTCCAAAAAAATTGTATAATAATCTCCCCACACAGCTAAAATCTATAAATTCTTATGATAAGTTCAGAAGATCCACTAGGGATTTTCTTCAAGAAAGACCATTTTACACAGCGGCAGAATTTTATAGACTTTTGGGTTGCAGCATATAGGAGCAATAAATAAATTAAGTTAATTTGAAAATTTTAATTTGAACAATAATTTATAGTGACGGATATTGCATATCCAATGCAATTGTTATTGTTATTTTGTTTGTGTTTGGTTTTATCTAGTAATTTATTTTTATTTTTATTATGATTAATTTCGCTTTGTCTATAAAATTTTTGTAATTTTTCTATGACAATAAAGCATATTCTCTCTCTCTCTTCCATCGAAGATGAGCATATTTTACAAGATGATTTGAATAATCTCAGTAATTGGTGCAACACCAATTAGCTATACCTAAATACTAAAAAATGCTGTTCTATTAGTTTTTTCAAAAGAAATAAAAAATTCAACACTTCTTATATGTTAAATAATGAACCCCTTCAACAGGTAGCCAGATGAACAATTGAACTTTACTGAACGCATAATCAGTTGATTCGTTAAAAATGTTGGGATTCGTATTACGTAAATGCCAAGAATTTTCCATTAACTCTATTAAATCAGTTTACACTTCTCTCGTTAGGTCGAAACTAGAATATGGCTCAGTGATATGGCCCCCGTTTTATGAAGTACCTACATAGTAAACCCCAAACCTGGTCATCAAGTCTGTCCGTCAATTTTTTTTTAATTTGCAGGTATTCATAGGTACATTTACCTCCGAAAATCTCAGCTACGTGGAATTTGTGGAAGGGTGGGAAAATGGCCCGCGAGTTCCCGAAAATCCGTTTTTCGACGATATCTGCCGAAATATGACCCTTAGAGCATTTCTGTTTAGACAAAAAATAAAAAGCAGTTCTTTACCTACAAAAGTTGTCTCTACGATTTTTTTCGCTACACTAATATTTTTTGGAAAAACGGCGTTTCAAAAATTCGCAATTCTGAGAACCTCAAAAATATATATTCTTTTCTTTATTTATTTATTTATTTAGCGTATGGATTTTTTACAATACCACAAAAGGAAACTATAAGTAAAAATAAAAATTAAAATGTACCAAACGTAAATATGTAAAGAATGTATACAAAACTCTAAAGACATAACACATATCATATTGTAACGTTTAAATTCGGTATTAAGACCTTACTACATTAATTAGTTTCCATACCTTGTTTTCTTGGGTAGATGTGAGCCACTGTCGGGATCGGATTATATTATTTAGGAACCATATATCACATAAGATAGCCTCAAATTTTTGACTCAGTTTAAATCCATTTGAACGAGATAGTTAGTTTCGTATAAAGTATTTCGAACATTAAAATAGTTTGTTGTTTGCGTCTATTTTATCGATGTCATGTTTCGATCTGTCGTTTCGGTCATTTCTTCTGTTAAATTTGAGGTACTGTACGGCTGTGTTAGCCAGTCACCTATTATATGATTGGTCAAGTCGCAGAGTTTGGCCAGTTATGTTATATGATTGGTCAAGTCGTTTTTAGTGACCCGTGGCGGTTAATAGGCGAATCTCTTTCTGGACTTGCGTGGTTGAATTCGTTCTAGAATGATTTCGAAGGAAATTTGGGACCGGCTTTGTCTTTCTTTCTTGTTGGGTGATAAGCATAACGTGGTTTAGACAAAATTTTGAGGAATCGCCTGGTGTTTTATGAAGATTATTTCGTACCATTGATTGGGATAGACGAGCGATTCCCGTATTGTTAGACTTGCAGGGTGCCTATTTGATTTGGTGTGTTTACCCTGGTCTGATTCTCTTGAAGAGGAATTGATATTTTGTACCAAACCAAGCCACGTTCGTTACGACGCCATTTTTGTCAGGGATAGTACCTTCCACGGGAGACGATTTGATTCTCCGAGGATTCACCTTCCACGGAAGCATCTGCCAGGAAAGTTCCTGATTCGCCGAGAATTCCCCTTCACTGTATAAAAGGGGTTCTAGTGTCGACCACATTCTCGTGTTGGGCAGATTGTGGACCGCATTCTAGTGTTGACCACATACTCGTGTTGGGCAGAGTGTTAACCAGATTTTCGTATTGAGCTGACCTGACCTGACGAGTTAGTAGCTGCAAGTTGTCATAATTTAATTTAGGAACAACCGCAAGTTTTTCATATTTTTTTTTATATTTGTTCATATACATTAATTGTTAATTAGTAATTTTTAAAGGTCTCTAAATTAATATTTTCATATATTTTCTCTAAATTTTTGGAATTTTGTAAGCGACTTATAGGGGCGAGTGGTATTTTTTTACGCCCAATTCCAACGACCTTGAGAGCTCTCGCGGGCGGTGTAACACCCCTATTGTTCGTCATTTAATTAATTAATTAATTTAATCATTTTTTTTAACTAGCGCAATTTTAGTGGGATCCCTTGGATTCCTTTTTCTTTTATTTTTTTTGACCTGTGCAATTTTGTGTAAGTGGAAACATTAAACAGAGCTCACTGCTATCTCAATCGCCGCAAAAGAGACTACCAGTAGAAACATTACTGGTAATAATATTTACATCCTAACGGACAGCAGACAGGCACTACTAGCTCTGGATAGACCACGGATTACATCAGGTCTAGTACTAGAATGTCACCAGGCCCTGATCGAAGCTTGCAACAACAACGTGGTCACGTTAGCTTGGATCAAGGGTCATGGAAAATCAAAAAGCAACCGTGCAGCTGACTCTCTAGCTAAGAAAGCAGCCTCCCAAAAACTTTTGGGACCTGGCACTTTCATAAGCTTATCGGCATCAGCTGTGGCTGACCTACTGAAGAAACACTCCCTTGACAAGTTTAAGGGTAGATGGGACGACGAAACAGGTTGCAAGCTAGCCAAGGAGCTATTACAGTATCCGAACAGCGAAACAGCCAAAAAATACATGACTATGAACAGACTGAACCTGCGCACAGCCACAGGTATCCTGACTGGCCACTGTCATCTACGAAAACACCTTTACAGGATGGGGTTATCTGACACTCCACTGTGTAGAGGATGTGAACAGGAAGACGAGACTGTCGAACACATTCTTTGCGAATGCCCGACACTCTCACAAATGAGACATTTTCTTTTCGGCGAGCGGTGGCTAACACATGCCAACATGAGGGAGCTACCTTCAGGCGACGTCATCGCCTACTTTAAACAAGTAGGCTAGCTGACGAGCTAGAAGGAATGCTCAACCTCAGAAGGACGCACAATGGGCCAAATGTGGCCTACGTGCTGTGGGGTGACCCACCCTTCTAGATTTACAGATACAGATGGGATAGACGAGCGATTCCAGTATTGTTAGACTTGCAGGGTGCCTATTTGATTTGGTGTGTTTACCCTGGTCTGATTCTCTTGAAGAGGAATTGATATTTTGTACCAAACCAAGCCACGTTCGTAACGACGCCATTTTTGTCAGGGATAGTACCTTCCACGGGAGACGATTTGATTCTCCGAGGATTCACCTTCCACGGAAGCATCTGTCAGGAAAGTTCCTGATTCGCCGAGAATTCCCCTTCACTGTATAAAAGGGGTTCTAGTGTTGACCACATTCTCGTGTTGGACAGATTGTGGACCGCATTCTAGTGTTGACCACATACTTGTGTTGGGCAGAGTGTTAACCAGATTTTCGTATTGAGCTGACCTGACCTGACGAGTTAGTAGCTGCAAGTTGCCACAATTTAATTTAGGAACAACCGCAAGTTTTTCATATTTATTTTGACTAGAATCAGTCAAATAAAAGCTTTGCAACACACAATGCAAATTGTGTATGCACCCCCAATACACCGGGAATTTTTTGCTTTTAATAATTGTCAATACTCTCTTCTAATCATAGATGGCAGCACATCTAAAAATTAAATAGTTATTTAGTAATCAGTTACTTTTCTTTCATTTACTAATAGTCACAAATAGTCTTGACCCGAACTAAGGTAAGCAAATTTTTGGTTGCGACGTAGTTTATTTTTTATTTGTTGGTTCAATTTAGATCCATTCTGGAGGTTGAGTGACTAAATTGACATATTTTGGATGAGGGTAAAACAATCTCCTGGCGCCCATTTTTGCTTTTAATTAACAACATATATCAACCCACACCCCACTTCACTGTGGTTAGCCGGCATCCAAAGCGGATTACATAATCCCACGAAGGAATATCTTTAACCGAGAATAACTCGTGGCAATATCATAGATCCTCTGACATACTATACATTAATGTCCAAGTTGCACAGCCATTCGATATATTCTTTTTAATAATTCGCAAAATTATTGTGGCGAAAACGGAAAATTTGAATATCCTCCCAAAACTTGAATATCCTCCCGTTTTTGAAGACAAAAGATAAGGCAATAATAACCAACTTTTTTTCACTTTTTGCACTTGATTAATAAATTTATTGTAAAGAATTCCAATTTGAGAACGTTTGAAGGCAGAGTTGTTTCTCGTGCACTTAATAAAATACTTGATATATATCTTGATGAAAAGGTCATAATGTGATCTTTTATTTAAAACAATTCCTAACCCCAAAAAATTTTAGCTCGAAAATAAAATAATCCTCAAAAAAAATGTCGATTATTCATAGGGGTGAGAATTTTCTCAATTTTCCGGAAAACCAAAAAATATGAAAAAGAAAGAAAAATGCCATCGACAAGGGGACAAGCTAAGCTTTCTAATGATGTGCGTTGAAAACCGATATGGTCCTTGATTATCTATTAATTCCCGATAGACCCAAGCATTTTCCAAAAAAAAAACGCCCTAAAAAAACATGTTGTTTATGAAAATACACAAAAATAAGTTATTGAATCTTCCTAAATATATTTAACACCTTGCAAAGCCCTATTATCCAAAAGGATTCGGTGGAATTAGTCTTGATAAAAAAAATATGAATAAAGTTATAGGAGGGTCAAAATATCGAGCAAAAACAAACTTTGGCCCTTTAAAGCGTGCTCTCTAAATGCAATGCAGGAGATAAAAATGGGGGTGCGTTTTGGAGCCGGTTATGTCGAAAACTATCAAATTTTTGACAAAAATGATGAGGATCATTTTTGTAGGTAATGAACTGATCTTCATTTTCGTACAAATAAAAATTCTCTAATTGTCTTATTTATCGGTGAAAATAGGCGAATTTTTGAGACCAAGTAAAGAAACGAAAATATGTATTTTGTCGGTATACAGGGTGAGTCATGAGGAAATGACCATTAAAAAGTGTCTGCTCCCATTATTTAATAATATACAGGGGGAGTTGTGAATTTTGACTGCAATTTCTTTTGGTGGCAGTAGTAATTAAATGTTTGTACAAAAAATTAAATTTTTGCATGAAAAGTTATCTTTTTGAAATCTATGGTTCATTTTGCTAAACTTTTAATTTATAGTCAAATTTGTTTTTTTTTATTAGAAATTGAGTAATCGTGTGGGGAAAAAAATAAATACGCTCTTTTGTTGTCTATTTGTGTAATTTGTAAAATCCTTATTAGAGTTTGAAAAAACGACATACAGGGTGAAATTTTTTATATGAACCAAACAAACTATTTTTTAAGCCCGCACCTGATTTTTTTGGGGTTCAGTTTTCGAGGTTCAGTTATACCCATACGCCCCCTCCACAATAAAATAACTTCGTGTCCCCCCCCCCCCAACGGAAGTCTGGATCCGCCCTGTTCAAAGCCAATATAACCCACCATTGCCATGAATATACAAATATATCTATTAGAATATTTAAAATTAAAAAGAAGAATATATGGAGATATTATTTTTGTATTGAAACTCCTGAATGGAATGGTCTGTTGTCCAAATATTAACTTGAATGTTCCGAGCAGAACTTTGAGACCGTCTTGTACAGGGTGGCCCATTAAGCGAGGTAACCGGCTGTATCTGGAAAGTATTTGTCCCAGATTGTGGGGAAAAAAATATCGATAGTAAAAGTGGCCAAGAGAAATTGCTGGAAATTACTTTTAAGATCTAAATTTCGCACCTAGGGGGCGTTACTGCTATGTGCAAATCTAAAATTACTATTATCTCAGAAAATCGCAGAATGAGCTATTACTTTGATATCATCATTTGAAAGCTCATTTAATATTAGATAATTTTTTTTAGTGACATTTCATTGTATCTGTCATAATAAGCGAGAAGGAAGACCATATATTTTTCATTTTTTGAATTTTAATATTTCGTTAACTATTCAACCTAACCGACTGTTTCTGGACTCATATGAAAGAGAATTGTGTGGACTTTGAAGCCCGTTCATATACCTTAAATATTAAAATATTTAAATATTTAAAACCAATCTTAGACATAGCCCATCTAAGACTCCTTTATTACGCCTTGGTACAAAGTCGTCTGCAATATGGAGCTACAACAAAAAATTATAACAAAGGTCTGGAGTACTGCAAAAAAGGATCATTAAAATTATTCATAACAAAAATATTCTCTACCCGTCCGATACGCTGTTTAAAGAAACAAATATTTTTAATATAAAAAAATTGTATATTTACTCATCTCTCATGTATGTTTATAAAAACAAAGGTATTTTAAAAGAAATTGATCATTCCTATAATACTAGAAATAAAAAAAGTCGATATGTACAAACTCACCTTGCAAACAAATCAATAGGGCAAAGACATTTCACTTACTTACTGAGCAGGATTTACAATACCTTGCCAGATATGTACAGAACTTATATAAAAATCATAAACTCCGAAAACCTAATTAAAAAAATAATAAAGAAATACTTACTTATGTTGGATGGAACACAGATACAGACAGAACCTATTTTAATAAAAATCGTATGATTGAGGGGGAACATAAAAAAAATAAAATAAAAAAAAACCGTATTTAACTTTAATTGCTGGTTTAGGGTAACAGATTGTAAACTATAATTTTTATAATAATTTTATTATAATTGTTTTTTTCTTTTTTTATAATAATACTTAAGATATAATGAGTAAACCAGTAAGGAATTTTAATTTATTAGATTCGACATCCTAAGACCGGTTTCTGTCTTTCGACTTCATCAGTTAGGCTTTTCGAATCCAATAAATAAAATTCCAAACTCGTACAAGTCAATAGCTATATCCGCTATAAGATAACATTTTTAGATGTGCTACCATCTATGGTAAGAAGAGAGTATCGACATTAAATTTTGACTTAATCTAGTCAAGATGTCACTCTCTTCTTTTTTATCCCTTTCAGAGATTAATACAAAGTGAGTAAACCAGTAAAGGATGTCGAATCTAATAAATTAAAATTCCTTACTGGTTTACTCACTTTGTATTAATCTCTGAAAGGGATAAAAAAGAAGAGAGTGACATCTTTACTAGATTAAGTCAAAATTTAATGTCAATACTCTCTTCTTACCATAGATGGTAGCACATCTAAAAATGTTATCTTATAGCGGATACAGCTATTGACTTGTACGAGTTTGGAATTTTATTTATTGGATTCGAAAAGCCTAACTGATGAAGTCGAAAGACAGAAACCGGTCTTAGGATGTCGAATCTAATAAATTAAAATTCCTTACTGGTTTACTCACTTTGTATTAATCTCTGAAAGGGATAAAAAAGAAGAGAGTGACATCTTGACTAGATTAAGTCAAAATTTAATGTCAATACTTTCTTCTTACCATAGATGGTAGCACATCTAAAAATGTTATCTTATAGCGGATATAGCTATTGACTTGTACGAGTTTGGAATTTTATTTATTGGATTCGAAAAGCCTAACTGATGAAGTCGAAAGACAGAAACCGGTCTTAGGATGTCGAATCTAATAAATTAAAATTCCTTACTGGTTTACTCACTTTGTATTAATCTCTGAAAGGGATAAAAAAGAAGAGAGTGACATCTTGACTAGATTAAGTCAAAATTTAATGTCAATACTCTCTTCTTACCATTGATGGTAGCACATCTAAAAATGTTATCTTATAGCGGACATAGCTATTGACTTGTACGAGTTTGGAATTTTATTTATTGGATTCGAAAAGCCTAACTGATGAAGTCGAAAGACAGAAACCGGTCTTAGGATGTCGAATCTAATAAATTAAAATTCCTTACTGGTTTACTCACTTTGTATTAATTTCTGAAAGGGATAAAAAAGAAGAGAGTGACATCTTGACTAGATTAAGTCAAAATTTAATGTCAATACTCTCTTCTTACCATAGATGGTAGCACATCTAAAAATGTTATCTTATAGCGGATATAGCTATTGACTTGTACGAGTTTGGAATTTTATTTATTGGATTCGAAAAGCCTAACTGATGAAGTCGAAAGACAGAAACCGGTCTTAGGATGTCGAATCTAATAAATTAAAATTCCTTACTGGTTTACTCACTTTGTATTAATCTCTGAAAGGGATAAAAAAGAAGAGAGTGACAACTTGACTAGATTAAGTCAAAATTTAATGTCAATACTCTCTTCTTACCATAGATGGTAGCACATTTAAGATATAATGTTTTATATTAAGACCGGTAGGCCCATGCGCATCCAGACAGGACATAAATGGGTCTCAAATTCTATAATTTGTTAAATTATATATATTGTTATAATTTGTTAAATAAATTACTACTATTACTATTACCTTATCGATTACTTTGAAACAGATACACTAGAGGTCGCTTTATGCAGAGATTACTAATTTTTACGATTTTATTAAAAAAATTAAATGAAACGTTACTATTTTAGTAGAATATTCTGAAGCAGCTTCAAATTTCTTATATTTTAGTGAAAACCGCATCTCGATATCCCTATTCGTTTTTGACTTATCGTAAGACATGTGAAGTACTATAATGTAAATGTAAAAGATCAAAATTAGCAAATTAGCTAATCATAAGCAGGCTTTGGAATATATCTTTATATATGTTTTTAATGACAGTATTACAAAGAAGCGTCAAATTATTTATTTTGTCTGACAATGAAATGTCACTAAAAAAAATTATCTAATATTAAATGAGCTTTCAAATGATGATATCAAAGTAATAGCTCATTCTGCGATTTTCTGAGATAATAGTAATTTTAGATTTGCACATAGCAGTAACGCCCCCTAGTGGGGAAATTTAGATCTTAAAAGTAATTTCCAGCAATTTCTCTTGGCCACTTTTACTATCGATATTTTTCCCCACAACCTGGGACAAATACTTTCCAAGATACAGCCGGTTACCTCGCTTAATGGGCCACCCTGTACATTTCATATACCACACCACTCAACCCACTATGTTAGTAATTCTCCACTAGTTTTATTCTAATAAATAAGTTTTTTATGCATCTCACTGCCAACCAATTATTGTTTTGTTATGTTATGTTAATCTATGTTGGATTTAGTTATTCCATAATTTAAGTTTTAATTTTAATTTTAGTCTTAGTGTTAGTTAATTTACCACTTCTTACTGTGTAGGGGAAGATTATGTGATTATTACCTAATAGGCACCCAATCGAAGTTGCGATCAGTTTCTGTCATTATAATGCTACTAGGGAACTTGAAACTTTATAAAAAAATTCATATTTTAAATGCAATAATTTTTCGAGAAAAAGTTAGATTATGAAAAAAAGCAAAAATTCTAATTACATTATTATAGAAAAAACTGCAGTGACATTATTAGCTCTAAAAGTCGGATAAACGTTTTACATTTTCCTTATACAAATTCAATAAATTTCACTTATGCATCTGAAAAGGAAACTAAACTTTAAAGAAACCGAGTTCCGTTGATAGATAGTCTAGACCATATTGTGCTAGTGGTGTTGCCACATCAACAAAGTGAAATACTGATAGAAATTCAAAAAGGAACTCTAATATATTTGTGCGTGTATTCCGGAACTAAAAATGACAATTAAAATCATTTTTGAATTTTAAATATCACTTTTTATTACAAATCGATTAAAAAGCTATTTAATCAGAATACAACTATGTTAAAATCTTCAACATTCTGGAAAGGAAAACTAATAGGATATCTCGAAAGTCAGAAAATTTCGTCTAACGCCGTTTCGTGTGACTGTCTAAAATGGACTTTTACTTAAAAGCCAACACTACGCACAAACCTCATGTTATAAGTTAAGGAACTTTTAACACTTGATATCTTGGTACTGCTAAAGGACAATCCAATCTACACGCCAGTGGTCACCCATCCATATTCTAACCGCGGCAAGAGCTGATTAACTGTTAAATCGATTTCTAAAATACAATTCTTATGTAAAAAAATTGCTGTTAATTATACAGGGGCTGATGATAGCCCTCCATAAACACACCAATATCTTTTCCTTTAAGTAAAAATACATTCTCTTCTTACTTGGATTGAAATTTTGTTTTTCTATTCACTTTTGCTCCCCAGTTATGATAATAATAATATAAGAATATAATATAATAATAATAAAAATAACAATAATAATAATAATAATAATAGTATACTCCCAACTTGATCCTTTTATACCCACTACCTTTTTTTTTTTTTTTTGGTGAGGAGGAAAAATGCCGTTTACGCATGTCCCCCCTGGATAGGGGAGGTCTGTGGGATTCAAGAGTTCTAATACCCACTAAAAAACCTCCTCGGTCTCCAGAAGCATCCTTGGCATCCACCTTGTTGGCATTTCCTCAAGAATACTCCTTTGTCCTCTATTATCTTCTTGGGCGTCTTCCCTGTCTCGCCCACTCCTCTTCCTCCTTGGCCCTCATCACGTTCCTGACCCATTCCATCACCACACTCCATTCTTTCTCTCCCTTCGTCATTTCATCCACCATGTTGTCCGGACCTATGGCAGTTCCCAATTCTCTTTCGCATTCCTCTCTTGCATTACTCCATCCCCTGCACTCAAAGAGGGTGTGGTGCGGGTCGTCCCGCTGCTCATCGTCGCAGTGCACACATGTTTCAGATTCCGACTTCTCGAATCTGCCATGGTCGTTAGGGCCTGCGTCATGTGGTAGTCCGTCATCCTGTACTTGCACTCCATCCATGGTTTTATATTTGGTATTAACCTCTTAGTCCAAGCCGCCCTGCCATCCTCCCATATCCTCTGCCATTCTGTCATCGTTCTGTCCCTTGCCAACTTCTTTCTGCTCTCTGCGGATCCTTCACGATTTTTGTAGCAATACACCCTCTCCTGTGCCAACAAATTTATCGGCGGAACCCCCGCTACGACCTGAATGGCCTCGGCTGACACTGTTCTATATGCTGATGCTATTCGCATCAACAGTCTTCTTTGAAGGCTTATATACAGTTGTCTATATCTAGCCACCTTCATAACGTCGATCCATACCCACTACCTAGTTAGTGCTCTTCTTAGATGGTCGGAAAATTTTGGATAAATTATAACTAAATTAAATAAATCAATTGGACAAATTAAAAGTTCCGGAAGGGGGTGGGGGTAGCTAAATATACAATTTCAGGGTTAGACATAAAAAATGTAAAACTTTTGTATTAATCATTTTTCAACATAACCTCAAAATTATTGAGAAAATCGTTAAAACCGTATTTTTCGTTTATAATTTTTATCTCCCGCAAATTTTTTTTTTTTTATGAAACTTGGTGAAAACGTTCTTCTTTGTGTTTTAAATAAGCTGTAATTTTTTCCAAGCAAAATATTTATTTTTCTATTTTATATGAATTTAAATTTAAAAAAAGCCTAATTTTCAATCGAAAAAGTTCCCATACAAATTTTCAATTTTTTAACTTTATCAGTCCTCAGTTTCTTCGTTGAAACCTCGACTTTAAGATGGTATGAAAAAAATATATTGTTCATATTGAAAAATATCGTTAAAAATGCAGAAAACAAAAAAACGACTTTTTTCTGCGATCGTCCAAAAAGTTACCTACTTCTTTTTGCACTCTCAACTGTGTTAAAAGTTTTACATTGTTGCACTAGTGCGACAAAGTGCTTTGGTACTCTGTAATTAGGAGTTCGATCTGAAGAAAACATTTTTTCCTTGTAATTTGAGTATACTTATAAACGTGGTAACTGTAGGTACTTAGGTACAATTAAATATTATTCAAAACATTGATATTAAAAAGAAACATTTTTTACTGTAGTTTTGATTAATCCAAATCTTGTTACTAACGAAAGCATATTCATAGTTAGCTATGGATGGCGTCTGACAGTGACAGTTTACGTAATTCAGCTCAAGTTGTCAATTTAAAATTTAAATATTTTGGTAGCTGGTAAAAATGTCTGATTCGAATAGTGAAGAAGAATATATTTGTACTCCTCCATATTTAATTCAAACAGCAAATGAAGCTACAGCAGATTTATTACCCGAAAAATAAAAAAAAAAAATTATTAAATTTGTTATAAACGCTTTACAGGCAGCTCAAGTTGTCAATTTAAAATTTAAATATTTTGGTAGCTGGTAAAAATGTCTGATTCGAATAGTGAAGAAGAATATATTTGTACTCCTCCATATTTAATTCAAACAGCAAATGAAGCTACAGCAGATTTATTACCCGAAAAATCAAAAAAAAAAATTATTAAATTTGTTATAAACGCTTTACAGGCAGGTGTGACACAAAGCTTGTTAAGAACATTAGTGAGAACGTTCTCCTAGCCTATTTGAAAGAAAAATCGGAGATACTAAAGCCATCGACCTTATAGTCAGAATATTCAATGGTGAAGGCTGAAATTAATTCGAAAAAAGTAAATAACTAGTTTAATAAAATTATCGTTAGTTTAAAGTTAAATTTTATTTTCGATCGTAGAAAAAATGTTGTGTGCTACACAAAAAGTACTTTTCCTACGACTGTATCTGAAAATGGAGTTTTTCACACGCTAGGCAACTTCTGAAAATAGAGTTTTTCACACAGCGTGTGAAAAAGTTTTTCACATGCTGCCCAGCGTGTGAAAAACTTTTTCGCGCGCTACAAATTAATGTGCGTGTGAAAAACTCCATTTTTAGATGCAGTCGTAGGAAAAGCATTGTAAAAAACTCGTTTGAAAACCTTTTTTCACACTCGCTGGACTTGTGGACTGTCTCGCCGTGCGAAAAAAGTCGTTTTCAAAACTTGTTGTTTAAATAACTATTTTGCACTAGTTACACAAATAACTATTTCATAATCGATTTTTCAGTTAATCTAGATACTTTTTTATCACCGAACAAATTGTTCGGTATCTGAATTCGATCTGTGTGTGTGTGTATGTGTCTTGATTCTTTGTGATTATGAATTTTAAAATTCTGACTTCAGATTTTGATAGAACATCAAAAAGTAAGCTTAGGGTTTGATGTGCCCCTCCGTACATCTTCGAGAACTCCCTCAAAATGAGGTCCAAACTATGAAAATTTTGAAGTTTAAAATGACATTGACTTTAAAGTAAACGCATAGTGAATGACGATTTTGGTAAAAGTGAGTAGACTGTGGCTGAGTTGGTTAGAATGAGAACTAAAATTTTATTAATACTGTCATTACAATTTGTTCGGACTATGGCAATGCTAGAAGAGCATTCTCAACTGGTTTTCTTATTGCAAACAGGATTAATTTTCATGTATTATAATGTTATTTATAATCAATTAACTATTAACGGTTTTGAAATTACCAAAAACTTGTTTAAACAATAATCGAATTCCATGAAAATTCGCAATTCTTAAGTTTGCTTTTAAAATTTTACTAGTAGGATGAAATGTGCAGTCTCAAAATAATTTTTTTTGTGTCAAAAATAATTGGCCCTAATCTATCACCCCTTAGTCGAGTTTCCAACGGTCTCCAGTTTTTCTTATATCACCACAAGAACAGTATCAAAAGCTTTTGCTAAATCGACAATTGCAATTGCTTATAATGTTTGTCGATATAATTTATTTTCTTCTGTGACGTAAGAAGTCACTAACAAACGATTATTACAAAATCTACTCTCAAGGGGGAATAAGAAGATAAAGTATTATTGTAAACGATTTTATATTTTTCACACCGCTGGCTTTAGCATTTTGAAATTTTAAGAAAAGATCGCATACCTAAATCCATAAGAATTTTTAAATCCCCCTTCTCTTCGATATATATTATCTCGCTCACGCAAAATCGCTGGCAGCAGCGAATAATAAATCTCCGAATGTTAACTATTAGGATGGTCCATATTTTAATATTCCTTTCTTTAATACCAAGTTGAAATATCAAGAAAACAATAGAGGTTGTCACATTTATTAATGTACTGTGAAATTTGATTGAATATGGCAACACTTCATCCAAATAGTACCAACTAAGTAACCTACTTCACCCATAGTACTTTTACTTACTCTTACATCCACAAGGACGGCCTTGCTGTGGCCTGAATAGCTAAGAGTCACACACCGCAGTCACATAGCCGTTTAGTGCGGAGGCTTCGTCTACTTTCCAATATCCTAGAACTAAACTAGAAGCAAAAATGATTGAGAGTTTTATTGGCCCTTGGCATATTGAAGGCAGTGTCGTGCTTATTAATTTTTGAAAGGGTTAAGAATTAACCCAAATAAATAGTTAATTATTTTTACAATAAACTAAAAACTTTTTTTTTTATTTTAAATTTTTTTTGTATCTTTATACCTTTCGTCTAATCTTCCACCTCAGATTCCTCATATGCACTGTCGCTACCGCTAACGTCAGCAAAGTTGATAAGTTCAATAATTTGGTCAATCCGTCTATGTCCCACATATTTTGTTCTGCTTTCAGAACGTGCTTGATGCATTTCTTCCAGTTTTGTGCAGTGACGCTTTGAATGGCTTCTTTTGTACATCCGCCATTATAAATGTTCTTTTTTCTCATGCTACTTGTCCTTTTACTTGCGCCCAGATCAATTCTATAGGATTAAATTCGCAGTGGTAAGGAGGTAATCTTAAAACTATCATTCCACGACTTAACGCCATTTCATCAACTGCGAATTTTTTATATTTATAAACATGTAGTTTTGTAATCTGTAGTAATTCCGTCTTTAGGCTATCTTTTTTCCATGATTGTTTCGGTAATGGTTCTAAATGCCGACTATGATAGGGGGCATTATCCATGACGATGACAGACCCAGGTTCCAAAAGTTGAATGATACCTTCAAACCATTTTTAAAACACTTCTGCATTCATCTCCTCATGTCGCCAGTTTTTTTAGATGAAAATATCAGTTCACCGTTTGGTAGAAATCCGCTCCCTATATGTGTAACCCAGTTTAACCCAGTTGACAACACTCCAATAAAAGTTTGTCGTGCACTGGTTATTTTTCCATCCTGTCATACTTGTTTGACCGTATGTCCCTGGTTAATCCACGTCTCATCCATGTAGTATTTTTTTTGTTAAGTCTCCGAAGTTCGTCAATTTTTCAATGAGAATGCTTTTCCTATCGACTTTTCCATACTTAAATTTCATTTCATGTAATATTTTCCTCAAATTTTCTTTACTCATTTGTGGGATAAATTCATGATCCCTAACAACCTCCATAACTTTTTGCAAAGTGGGCAGCTCATTTCTGAAAAAAAAACTGAGAATACTTCTGCGTATGGCGCTTTTGGCATTTTCATCAACGGTTATTTTTGTTCGTCCACTGCTAATTTTTGACTCTTGTACTTACCATGAATTCTGCTTTCACTTAGTATTTTGTAAATAGATTATTTGGGTACACCCGTATAATGACAACTAACTGATCTTTTGGACGAGGATGATCCCTTTCAAGACAGTAAAATACTCGAAGTACAATTTGTTTTTCATGTACTGACCGAGATTCCGATCTTTTTACCTTTTTGAACGTGGAGGGCTCTGTGATGTCTCCCATTTCATGAGTACAATAAATAAATTGTTTAGAAATAAACGTTAAAACGTTGTTTGTTGTTGTCTGTTAATTTTAACGTCTCTTTTCTGACCTAATGGCCTAAACTGGACGGGGCGGGGCCTACAGCTTATCGTGGGCTCCGAACCACTGTCCTCAATCGCCTTAAACTCAGGACTATGCCTTTGTCATGCAGGTGATCTACCGACTAACAAGTGTGTAATTGTGTCACCAACCCCTATCAGTTCCGCGAGATATCCGATCTCATCCTGCCTGTTTACCGGCGTGAATGAAAATGCGTATGACACAAATACCTTTTTGCACTTGCCCAAAGTCTTATCTGACTTTAATTCCACTTGAATACGGCAGGATTCGAACCTACTCCCCCAACACTGACCAAGCTGAATCGGCAGACGCCTTACCAACTAGACCACCGTGTCCGGTAAAAAAAAAATTTTTAAAACTATGATTTTTATTTCTTTAACATTTTATACTACTAAAGTTGCTTTTAATGGAAAATTAAAAAAATAAGAAATTGATTTAATTCAATGTTTTAAGAAATGCTTCATAAAAATTTTTAAACAGTACGCAAGAGACCAACGCTTTTTAAATGAGAATATCTGGACCTACAAAATTTTTTGATTCTACCATGCATTTTGCATAACGATAAAAAACATTTACATTTTTCATTTAAAAAAAAAGTCACGATGTTCTTCGTCAAAACGATATTTGCGCGAAAATTTATTAAAGTTAACAAAGCAAGTTTCAATATTAAAGTCTAGCATAGACATACGAATATGTAACTCGGAAAAAGATGATTAAAACCAAAACTATTACACATATTTTTAGAACATTTTAACAAGTGTCCATTTTAACAATGTTACTCAACGTTCCATTAAATATTTACCTAAATCCATGATTTCTGAAATTGAATTGGCAACGTTGTATTTTCAATTTTGAATTTATGAGATGGTTGTTATTTGACAAGCAAATTATTTATGTCCGTCAAATGAATATTTTTTCCTTTTTGAGTACTTTTCAGGCTTATTCTGGTTATAAATTGCTACTTGGGCATTTGTAGAAAAGTTATGTACCTATGCGTTTGTATTGGAAAAATATGTTAAATAATCGTTTCAACGCACTGAATTTGTTTGTCTTGGGAGTGAGTATCCCAATATATCTTTTTTTTTTAAATGTGAAAAATATTTTTCTGCGCAAAATTTCTATTGCTATATTGATTTTATCATGTTTTATAGCATCTGTGAAAATTTCATGAAAATCCCAACCGGCCCGATATTCTTAACGTTTACCCAGAGATGTGCGTGTCAGTAGTTGTCAAAATTTGTAGGTTAGTATGGCGACATTAATAGGTTATTATGGCGAAATTAAATAAAGTCAAACCTTGACGTTGATATTTACAAAAATAGGTTATTTTCTTATGACGATTTTCCATCATCACTCCACCAACGTTTTCGTCGGCAACTGTTAGACCAACATTATGTATCGTGACTACGTTACTGAACGTTCTTTGGAATACCCCTCGCACAAAAATATGATGTGATTCCATCGATGATTAACAATGCCAAAAACTGAGAAATTAAAATAATATTTATCAGTTTCTCTTCTAATGGAAATAAAACCACTTATTTTAAAGAAAAAGGGGGCTTTAATTGACGTTTTGACTTTCTTGAATGAAAGTCGTTTTCAAAATAACATAACAAAATATATAATAAAAAATTTACTATAGAAACAGGTTGTATTATCTCTGTGTTACCTGCCGTTGCTAGGAAATAAAACTAAAAGCTTTACTTTTCTTGTACATATCTCGGAAGATCGAATTTTCACAGACATGAGACCTGTATTTTTTGCCGATTTAGATAGGAATTAGTCTACCCTGAAAGTTTCATTGAATTCTGACGAGTGGATTTTGAGATCCTCCGGACACACATACATACTTACATACACACATACAAACCTTGCTCGTTTAATAGTTTTTGAGTTTTAAAAATCGGCCTGTCCAAGCATTTTGCTAATTTTTCTAAATTTGTTTACTATGCTTAAATAAAAAAATACGTACTTATAAAATTTGTTTAAGCTTCCGGACTATAAACCACACCACAGTTTGCGGTACAGGTAAGAAGTAAACTGTTGTTTGTTGTTTTGATGTAAGCGGATATTGTTGTTTTTTTTGGTTAATTTTTTATTTTATTTTCGATAAAGTGATGCAATTTAAGTTGCCGCTGGATACGCAAAGCGATAGGTAATGGCTGTTAATTGGATCAGTTGAAATTTGTGATATATTAAATTGATTGGACCAAGGACGCTTTTTACACATCCCGTGTAGAAGGCCAAGAGTTAATCTACAATAAGAAAAATGCGCATACAAAAACAAACAAAGACACATTAATACCAATTCTATCAAGTTCAATTTCGTATACATAAAATTTGAAAATATTCAGAATCAAATTGTCAAATTTATAAGGAAGGTCTAATTTTTATTGATTTTTGCACATTTTCAATTTAATTGATATACAATATTGGAGTAATAAGTACGTAGAGTGGAGTTAGGATACCTAGAGATTCAACAAGCCAAGTAGTCAAGCTTTTTAAAAAGGAAAGCTTGGCTTGGCTTGATTTTTGAGGATACATGCTTGGCTTGGTTTTTAATCTTTTCCAAGCTTTCAGCTAAGATGGCCGTGGAACACGTACCTAACCTGTCACGTGCTCAGTGACACAGCGCAAACAATTGCCCGACTGCCGCCGTCTATCTACTGTCTTCTGTTAGTTACCGTTGATTGCTTAATGAGGTTAGTAAAAATATGAGCCAGACAAAAGTCTCCGATTCCGACGAACCGATCATTTTACCGAAACTCAACTTGTTTCAAAAATTTTAAAATTAACTACATCTAAGATATCTTCTACAATTGACATCGAATACAACACGAGCGTTTTATGACATTCAACGTAATTCACCTTTTGACAAAATTAAAGCTGTTGCGAAGAAAATCAAAAAGTCTGAGCAACTTGAAATTAATTTTGAAAAATTTTGCGATACCTTAAATTTGAAAATGCTAAAATTAGATGTTTTATCAAGATGGAACTCTTCTTTTGAGATGCTGTCTTGAGCTCTAAATGTAAAGAATGGTGTTCTATGGGATAATACTGTCAATTTAAAAACTTTAGGAGTCACTCTCATTCAGAGCGTTTGCAATTATTTAACAGGTTTCAGTAGGCTCTCAACAACTTTGGAAGCGGAAAAAAATGTACTTTACTAATGGTGGTAATAGGAATTAATTTTATT
Organism: Crepidodera aurea; assembly: GCA_949320105.2. Lineage (NCBI taxonomy): Eukaryota > Metazoa > Arthropoda > Insecta > Coleoptera > Chrysomelidae > Crepidodera > Crepidodera aurea. The sequence continues at coordinate 70,220,147 of OX439475.1, read as the reverse complement.
ATTATAGTCTATTCGAACTTTAAGACAACAAGAAAGGACATGCCGTCGAGTTAAAAAAATGGACAAAAATGTTTATTTCCTTTATTTCTTTCAGTTTGGCATGCATGTAAATTTTTTTTGGGTAATAAATATTTCAATACATCGCTGTGATGGCAAAAACATTCGATTTGTGAAATGTGTAATATTGTGTATATGTATATATCACCAGCTGCCTGGTAGCGTTAAAAGAAATAATAGTTAATTAACTCATGGCTGTAAATATTTCAATTTACTCATATTAGGTACAGGGTGGCCAAATAAGAATGCGAGGTTCTGTATCTGGGAAACCATCCATCGTAGAGGCTTGCGGAAAAAAAGTTATTACTAAAACGGCCAAGAGAAAAACCTGGAAAATATTTTCAAGTTTCTGAAATGGCCACTAGGGGGCGTAACTGCAATCTTGAATCTAAGAAAGTGCTGTTTCTGTGAATTCCGCTATATTAACCTAACAAAAAGTACCTGATCTTTAAAGTAGAGGATAATCTGAATCTTTTTTGGTTTGACAATTTTTGCTGTATCTCTAAAAATAAAGTAGTGGGGGGTATTCAAACGTTTCAGTAAAAAACACCCTGTATATTTGTTTAATTTTCAGATAATTAAACATGTAAACTCATATTCGTTTATTTGTACAACCGGCAACGCCGCACCAAAATACGTTGGCGAGCGGCGTCGAACCAGGAAGCGGTTCATCAAAGAATTTTTTGCTCTATTTTAAGGATGGTATCAAGTCGTAAATCTAACGGTCGCGTCTAGACAATAGAAAAAATCTTACACTTGTTTACGCGGTACACGCTAAAGAATCTTTCTAGAACGGTTGCCAGCCGGGGAAGGGATATATCTGAAACCGATGAACTTCGCCGATTTTAAAATCAGTTGTGCATCGAGCCTTCATTATGAACGCATACTCCGGGGTTACAGAAAACCTCGTCAATAAATTCATTTTTCATAATGCCTCTTAGTACGGCAAGTTAGTGGGACTTAGCTGCGTATCAAGCAGTCCAATTCAATTTAAACTCAGTTTGTATCGAGCCCTCATTATGAGCACATACTCCGGGGTTACAGAAAACCTCGTCAATAAATTCATTTTTCATAATGCCTCTTAGTACGGCAAGTTAGTGGGACTTAGCTGCGTATCAAGCAGTCCAATTCAATTTAAACTCAGTTTTGCATCGAGCCCTCATGATGAGCGCATACTCCGGGGTTACAGAAAACCTCGTCAATAAATTCATTTTTCATAATGCTTCGTAGTACAGCAAAATTAATATTTTCTGAATGATGTGGTCATTTCTTTAAATTAACTATAATACTTTGTTCACGATTACTAGTTTAATGTAATCTTTGTTACGTTGTTGTTTTTGTTCATTTATTTATTTAACAAGTCTAATAAATGGTTAAATAAAAGTGTCCATTGTTTTTGTTGGATGAAGTTGAGAAGGAAACCCTACTACAGCACATTTCTTCAATCTAAAAGTACAGTCCACGAAATTCGAAATACGATGCAGTTTAAAAAGGCGGTAACACATTGTTGGCCGTCCTGGGAAACTGGCACAACATAGGGCTTAATCCAGAGCCCTCAACAATATTCAAAACGGCTGAGCCGATTTTAACAAACTTGGGCTAGTTGAATAGAGCTATTCTTGGGCTACAATAGTATATTGTGTCACAAGGGCAGAAAATGAGCTTTAGCAGCCCGATGTACCAATTTATTTATTTATATTATTTCCAGTTGTTAAACAATTCATAGGACTTTTCGTATCATTGCGCGTTGTCCTGTTAAGTAACAAATTTAAAGAAACATTACTACCTTCTTCTTCATCTCGGAAGCTCATCGTGGTTTGCTAGTTCAATTTCTCTTTATTTCTCTGGATTAAAACCACTTATTTTTCTTATAAAAGTTTTAATTTGACGTTTCGGCTTTCTTTATTGAAAACCTTTTTCAAAATGACAAAACAAAATAAATAAATTTACTATAGAAACAGAACACTTGATAATCTTGCAAAAATATAACATCAACATAGTACACTTAGAAAAGGATTTTGAGATTGAAGATGTCAAAATCTGTTTCAATCATATTTTTGTGAGTCTGGTGGAGTATTCGTAAATTCTTCATCACTGCCTGAATTACTATTCATTTTCACTAATTCACATAATCACAATTATTCAGAATCAGAACGTATTTTTATTTTAAAGTTTAATTCTCTTGATTCTGCACTGACGTTTAATGAAAATGTATGTGAAATGTCAAAGTAAAAGGTGCGTTTATAGTGTTCTTTTTGATTTTTGCGGCCCAAGGCCCGGAAATATTACTTTCGATCTGATTTTTAGGGTTGATATGATTCATTTTCAGACATGGTAGGCGAAAAATGTTATAATATTTGAAGTTTTGTTAGTTTCGCATGTCGCCGCTAGAGGGCTAAATGATGCCTAAACAAGCTCCCGAAAACCGCATCTCGATATCTTGTTCCTAACCTAAAATATGGCCCAAAGAAAATTTTATACGGAAATCCCTTAAATTTTTATTTTTTAAACTAATTAATTCCTTTTATTATGTATGTTGTGGCCCTAAAAAGGACCGATTTAAAAAAGAAAGGTTATAAGTTAAATAAAGATAGGCAAAACAAAGATCTAATGACAAGGTGGCGATGTTCTTCAAGAAAAAATAGCTTACACTGTTAAGCATAAGATATATTAATTTTGTTATAATAATTTTTTTATGATTTACCCATATTTTATTATATTTACCTTTATATTTTTAAACGCAGGTACAAAAGCTAGTTCCTCTGGCTAGTCTTGTTAATAGCACTATATTTTATTTATTCTTCCTTTTTTGTTTTATAATAGTTATACCAAAAATTTTTTAAATTAAATTAAATTTTTTAAAAAAATACAAAATTTTAAAATGCCAATAACAATCTTTTATTTATAAACCTTTTTTATGAGAAAATGTTTCAATTATAAGAATATTATTACAAAAATTGTTTCAGTACAGACCTGTATCCAAATCAATGCAACGGTCAATAGATAACTGCCAAATTTAAAATTACAGAACTAACCATATTAAAATAAGGTTGGCTGCATTGATTTGTCGAAATTCCCTAGATATTTTATAATTACTAACAACTACAATTAACCTTCGTGAAATGAATTTTGTACGAAAGAATGAAAATTTATACAATATCTTATTCCTACACCAAAAAAAAACTATCAACTAAATTTGATTGTTCGTCTTTTAAATTTATATGTGTCTTTATCACTGTGTTTTAGTTTTAAAAAACTGTATTGTTCAAAGTTATGCATAGATGAGGTATCCTGACTTTATTGGTCTCTACTTATAAGTATTTAAATTGTTATTCTACTCACACCACTCCTTATTTTCTGTTACAACTAGAAAAGTTTATGTAATATTTTAAATATCCTTCTATTGGTAATATATAGTATTATCTGATATTTTTATTTTTACACATTTTCTTATAAAAGTTTTAATTTGACGTTTCGGCTTTCTTTATCAAATACTATTAACGAGCAAGGTTTGTATGTGTGTGTATGTGTGTCCAGAGGATCTCGAAATCCACTCGTCAGAATTCAATGAAACTTTCAGGGTAGACTAATTCCTATCTAAATCGGCAACAAATGTAGGTCTCATGTCTGTGAAAATTCGATCTTTCGAGATATTTACAAGAAAAGTTAAGTTTTTAGTTTTATTTCCTAGCAACGGCAACTTGTTTCTATAGTAATATACTATAAAGGAGAGAGGATATAACGTCACATTCCATAGGCGTACTTTGCAAAATAAGTTTCTATAATATAAATAAGGTCACAGCATATAAAATATATATACCCACTTCGTAGATTAAATTTTGAAGTTATATTATTTACAAAAAATAAAAATAAACCTTATGCATCTGACACTTTAACATTGAACGAATTAAATTTAACCAATAAATAACAAGGAGGATTATATGTTGGGATTAAACTGTTTTTAATCTCTTGACATTAAAAGTAACGCTTCAGTACTTACCTAAACTCAAAGATTAAAAAAAAAGTTAGTTCAAGAACTATCTTTAAAAGTCACTGTCTTCACTAAAACTACTGGTATCACTATAATTGTCTTTTCTGAGGTTTATTATTATAGGTTCTATTAAATTATCCATTGATAGTGGATATACTTTCCTAAATGAATTTTCCACCTTTTTAACATGATCAATGCATTTTCCCCAATGTTCTCTATTTACATCTGAAAATGCCTTCAAAAACAAATTTCGCACATCAGGAAATTTAAATGTTTTATTGTTTTGAGAAACATAACCTTTTAATAATTGTGACCAGATCAGTTCAATGGGATTTAACTCTGCGTGGTACGGAGGCAATCTGAGAATTTTAATTAGTTTTTCTCTGGCCATCTCATCTATAATATATTTTTTGAATTTTGAATTTGAATTACTAATAATTCTGCCTTCAAGGATTTAGGAGGACTGATAATATTTTTAGAATGAAGCCATTTTGAAATATATATTTTATTACAAAATTCCGAATCAATTAAAATACATACGATACGGCTATGAATAAATAAAGTCTGACTTATCTGTCAAAATAACAGGTTTATTACAGTAAAAACCATGGAAACAAGATTAAATCTAGACAAAAACTATATTAGGCCGATCAGATGTATTAAAATTTAAATTTTAACTACAAATAAACATTGAAGGATGAGGTAAAAATAAAATTTCTACCTCTTAAACCTGTACTACGTTCTGCAAATTAAATACTGCACTCCTTTCTTCTGTATAGTATAGTAGTAAAAAGGTTTAACTTTATTTAATTTCTGGCGTTTAAATCTGAAAGAATTCAATTTTAAATTTGCCGCTTTTTATCCATAATGACCTACAAATTTTGACAACTACAGACACGCACATCTCTGGTTAAACGTTAAGAAAATGGGACCGGCTGGGATTTTCATGAAATTTTCGCAGATGCTATAAAACATGATAAAATCAATATACTTAGCAATAGAAATTTTTGCGCGGAAAAATATTTTTCACATTTTTTTATTCTGCAAATGCCCAAGTAGCAATTTATAACCAGAATAAACCTGAAAAGTATAAAAAAGAAAAGGTTCATTTGATGGACATAAATAATTTGTCAAATGACAGCCATCTCATAAATTCTAAGTTGAAAATACAACGTTGCCAATTCAATTTCAGAAATCATGGGTTTAGGTAAATATTTATAGGAACGTTGAGTAACACTGTTAAAATGGACACTTGTCAAAATGTGACACCTGTCAAAACGTGACAACTGTTAAAATGTGATACGTGTCAGAATGTTACAACTGTCAAAATGAACAAATGTCAAAATATGACACCTGTCAGAATGTAACAAATGTCAAAATGTCACACGTATCGTACTTTTCTTTATTTATTACACAGATCTAACCTAACCTAAAGCTAATCTTTTTTTTTTTGGCCGGTGGAAATGCTTTATGCACATCGGGTAAAGGTTCTTCCCTTCCCCGATAGTGTGTGACTACCCCTTACGGTTACTCACTAAAACCACCCCACTGAAACCACTATGACCTACACGCTGCTGTTGCCCGTCCCGGAAACGGGGCCTGTCCGCCGTGAATTACATTTATATATCCCTTCTTATAATTATAACACTTTCTATATTTATTTTTAATTTTTAGGTGTCAAAAGCTTAATTAATTTTATAAAATTTTATATCAAAATTTGGTTCGACCATCAGCCTTCAGAACACAATGAATTTTAGAAATTTGACCTGCAGGTTTATTATTAGGTAACGTATACTGATTTAACCCCATGCATATTTTATATTTTTAGGTAACACTACAATATAGGCCTGCCCCGCATCGGCTGGGGTTATGTAAAAAATATACCACCCCTCCTACAACACCAGAAAATATGAAACAACGAATTAGTGAGGCATTTCGGAAAATAACACCAATTATGTTGAGTAATGTGAGAAAGTCCTTTGGGCCATATTTTGTACTCAAGTAGATGGTCGCCAATTTGAACAACTGTTGTAGTTTAATGTTTGAGTAAATGTAATATTATCAAATACTATTAAACGAGCAAGGTTTGTATATACAGTGTGACCCATTTTGTTTGGAAGCACCCCTATAAAATCCGCATTTTTCAACCGATTTTGATTTAATTTTTTTTGTTAGATTCAGTATCAAAAACAGTATATTGGCACACATTTTCATACCTTAATTTCCATTTTCAAGGCCCTCTATGTTAATTTTTCGTTGCAAAAAAAGACGAAAGTATATTAGGCATTTTTTTCTCAAACAATGTCGGTTTTGCTAAGGTGTGGGTTCAAGCCGGTAAATTTAACAATTTTCCGAAATAAAAGCCTCACTGAGGACAAGAAGCCAGTCGAAAACCATTATGTTTCCGGGGTCTACGAGTTAAAAACTGATGGATCATCTGAGATTATAGGAACTGTCTTGCGCTAAGCCCTAAGCCCCAAAACGAAAACAAACCTTTACAATCGAGCTATGTATATAATTATTATAATTATTGTATAAGTTCTAATAACAGATAATGACAAGTTAAAGAAACGTAAACGTCACTGATCTTGCAAGTACACAGGATCGCATTAAGGGTGTTATACAAAAGTATGTAATCGATTTCAAAAAAAAATAATTTTTGATTTTTTAATAATACTATTTTCTTTGTAATATGTACAGCGTGTTTACTTCAGTTACGCCACGATTTGAAAAGTTGCGTTTATTCGGATGAATATGGACGAGCCTTAAGACATTAACATTTCTAGATGTGCCAACCATAAATGTATCATTTAAAAAAATCGTATAGTTGATTGATTTTAGGTTGATCCTCACAGAAACGTTTTGTATAACGACGGTGGACTTTTTTGAACCATAAAAATACCAAAAAATCGGATGTGGCCATGCACATGACTTTACCATACTTTAACGGCCCTACGGGCTCATAATCCAATTACTCGTACATGTTTAAGGCAGGTCATGCCTGGCAATAGCGTATATAATCAGGATTTAATTGCGGACATGAAAAGAAATAAAAGCTAAATTGAGATTTAATCAAAAGCAAACTAACTCAAGAAAACCATGAATAAATGAATCGCTTTCGGTTAATCTTTCGGAAAAGCTAATTAACAAAAATTAAAAATTAAATCGGAAATAAAATTCTAAACTGAGAACTTAAATAACTCTCCTAAAATTCGGCCACGAAAAGAAATACGAATTAAATGAATCCCGTTCAATTAATTTTTCGAAAAAAAAACAAATTAACCAAAATAAAAATAAAATCGGAATGAAAATTCTAAATGGTTCCCCCAAAATTCGGCCACGAAAAGAAATCAAAATTAAATGAATCGCGTTCAATTAATTTTTCGGAAAAACGAATTAATAAAATAAAAATAAAATCGGAATGAAAATTCTAAATAACTTTCCTTCTAAAATAAAACAATTACGAATCCCCAAAAATGAATAAACTGTTCTCAAATTACTAATTGATAAACCGGATAAAAAAATATCAGAAAAACCAAACGTAAATAAATAGTTCGTTTCGCTGTCTTAAAACGTTACAAAATTAAACGCGTTTTCGGAACAAAAATACGACGATTCTAATAACACGGCAAATATGGCTATAACCAAATACGAAAATTACGGAAAATTAAAGTTGTACCTCGGCTGGATCATCAGGAATTAAACATATGTATAAATAATTCGAAGATAGAACAAGTTAATAATTTTCAATATTTAGGGGTCATAATCGAAAATACTGGTAGGCAGGAAGTAGAAATTAGCACGCGAATAGACAAAGCCATTAAATGCTATTACGCAATGAACAACAAATTTATCAACAGAAAGGAAATATCTAGGACTACAAAAATGAAAGTATACCACTCCATATACAGACCAATACTGACATACGGATGCGAGACATGGGTTATAAACGACAGACAGAAGAGTAAGATACAAGCAACGGAGATGAAATATCTAAGACGAGTGAAA